>STHB01000004.1:10833194-10895694 GCA_018908115.1 Anopheles rivulorum
TTATTTCCACCCACTCAACTACAGAAGAAAAACAAAAAAGAATAAAACTGTACGTTTTCGCTATGTCAAGGATAGCGATGGTGAAACACCATGTTCCTGTGCTTGCTACTAACGCTACACTCCCTTCCCCCCCCCCCCCCCCCCCCCCCCCCCCCCTTATGTCACCTTTCACCTTCAACGCTCCAAACCTTGAGTACCTTAAAGCGGCACATCCCATCGCCGGCATCCAACCATTTGATATTGCGTGGTTGGGAATGAAAAAGCTCACCTCAACTCAATCGATGCTGTAAAAATCGTTCGAAAGGAAAACAATACACAAACCTTCATAAATATCCATCATTTTCCAACATTAATCCCATGCAATGGTGTGTGTGTGTGTGTGTGCGTAAGAAAAATAAATAACCAATCAAATTCCACAGGATCCACACACTCCATTATCCAGTCAATAATGTTCGCAGGGAAAGCGAATTGGCGAATTTCGCAACAAAATTTTCCAGCAATGTTGGTCGCTCCACTTTAAAGCACGGCAGAAGATCTCGTTACACTACTACACCGAACAGCATCGTCCAGCCACCCCCGGCACGGTTCGGAATAGGGATATAGCGGAGCAAGCAAGCTTCCTGGAAAGCACTCTCCCCAACAACAGCGGGCGGTCGGTCCGTTCTAGCTGAAGGACGCGAAAGGAGCCACCACAACCAGCCCCAGATGTTGGATAATAACTTTTTTGGGGGCGAGAACAGAGAAGAGCAAAATGGATCGATATTTCTGATGCTGGAAAAGCTGCACTGTGGACAGGGTGTGTGTGTCTGTGTGTGTCTGTCCGTGCGCCTATGTGTTAGTGTTTGTGGTGAAGAAGAGCTTTCGCTTCCAAACCCTAGAGCAGTAAGCCCTACTCCCTCCTTACCCAGAATCTCAGGCATTTTTCTACCACGCGGCGACGCTTTTTCCGATGGGACAAAGCAAGAAGGAAACAAAATGAATGCTCCGCCAGCTTTTACTCTCTTCGCTATCTTCTCCTTGCGTATTGCGTTTATTATGTTGTCCACTTTCCATTTTCCTGCACCCAACCTTTCCCCGCTCTTTTATATTTTTATCCTCGCTTTTATGGAGACATTGACGCGCACAAGCACAAGCATACAAACAGCTCCAAATGGGAAATAGGGGGAGGGGGGGGGGGGGGGGGGGGGGGGGGAAGGACTGAGGAAAATGTTGACGAAGACGGCATTGCCTTCTGCTACGGCCCCGGGATGGAAATCTTCGTGATGCAATGATGACGAACATAAGACCTCTTACCCTCATGCTCAATGGTTCCATTAAGAACGAGTCGAGGGAATAAGTCTACCAAGGAAAAGGAAGACTAACAGTCGGTGCAAGAGAGATGGAACGAGATGGACCTGTTTTTTTTTTCACCCCTCCCGGGGCCATTTTCGGAAAACATTTTCCGATGGAAGATTTTCCGAAGCAAGAAAAAGCCCGGACGGTTGGACGTAA
This sequence comes from Anopheles rivulorum, assembly GCA_018908115.1. Lineage (NCBI taxonomy): Eukaryota > Metazoa > Arthropoda > Insecta > Diptera > Culicidae > Anopheles > Anopheles rivulorum. The sequence continues at coordinate 10,834,686 of STHB01000004.1, forward strand.
ACACACAACGCAAAAGGGCCATGCTGTTTTGCTTTTAATGCGCTGCTGTGTGGTTTGAATTTTCATTCCGAACGGATGCTGGCAGCTTTTGGGTTGCTCACGGTGCTGCTCACCGCTTTTCTCTACATTTTCTCCCCCATTTTACCCTTCACCGGGGTGCGAAAAGAAAAAAAGCATTTTATAATGTGAAAAATGAATTCCTTTCATTAGCGTATAGAACTGAAAACCACAACAGCACACGACATGCGTTTCTCGTGTAATGTGTTCGTGCGTCTTAAATAATACACATCAAATCGATTTGCTGCCGACCAAATCTTTTGCTCGTCATTATCAGCAAGCAACACTCCCGCGCGCGGCAGCCCTTTTTTTGTTGCTTTCGTTCGGAGGCTTTACCCGTATGGCGTGAACAAAACCAAGGAAGCACTGTGTGTATGTTCACACCAGGGCGGCTCTACGTAAGCTTCGCATGCGAATAATATGAAACATACACACCCCTTCCCTCTCATACACACACACATATATGCACGGTTTGTTTGTTACGTGTGTGTGTGTGTATGCCCTACGTCTACATGGTCCCACAGCTTTTTCCAAGCATCTTTTGAAGGCCGCAAGGATACTGCCCGAACGCCGTCAGCCACCGAATATGAAGAGAAAAAAGCTTTCATCCTATTCATTCAATCCACCACTACAACTCTGGTAGGTGCCGTCCCTGTCTTTCTTTCTCTCTCTCTCTCTCTCTCTCTCTCTCTTTTTCTCTCTCGTTCGTTCATTCTCTCTTTCTCTATCTTCACCATCTTTCGGTGGCCCTTGGGGAGCTTTTTATCGCCGAAATAACCGCACACAGTGGGATGCTGCTGCCTGCCTGAAATGGGAAAGTGGGAAAAATGGAAGGGAAGGAAAGGGAGGGAGCAATGTGGGAAACGGGGGCTAGTGATGATGAAATTCGCCAAAAAGCAACCAACGTGTTCCGTCCAAGAAAAGGGACGTCCAATACCGAGGAGCAGGAAACAGAAAAAAAAGAGCGCAAACACGCAGAGAGTCAAGGACGTGGAGCCGGGCCATTATGGAATGGAACTTTTCTTTTTGGCGAGAAGATGATGGGGGGGAAAAAAAGGAACAAATGCGAAGGATCGTGCGTTGATAACCGTGTGGACCTCGTGAACGGTGGGCACACAAATGGTAGGTAAGGGTGTTGTAACTCCGGCTGATGAAGATGATTATAAATATAATTAATTTAAAAAAAGACCTTCTACCGGTAAAAGCTTTCCGTACAACAGGAAATAAGCGAAGCGCGGTAGTGAATTTTTTTTTGGCTCACTCAACAACCACAAAATGCAAACAAGAAGGAACACTTTTTACCTGGAAGCAATGTGTGTTTGTGTGGAGAAGGATGTGAAAAATCGATTTTAAGAAGAGCGCAGATCCGCGTACCGTAAATGTGTGGTTGGGAACGATGCTCCTGTTACGCTTATTTAGCCGGCTGGTTGTACATGTTTCCGAAAATAATATCACATCAACACTGTGCTCGAAACAATCGAAACAACTTAAAGCTGAGCACTGAGAGGAATGTCGCTTTTGTACTTTGACATTTACATTACTGTCTTAGTGCAAGAGATTTATTGAGTCAAACGCATGGCCATGGGAAAACATTGAAATCAGTTAAACACCTTGTTTCTCTCAAATCATTCTGTTAGTACCCAGAATTGGTACCCAAATAAATAGATATTTTGTTAATTTACTAATATTTGTTGAAAGCTTTTTAGTAATATCAATGTTTATTCGTTATCCGTCGAAAATGCTGTCGTTTTACTACTTACAACTTGCTTTTCAACTTTAAAAGGTCAACCATTGTCTCATTAAAAAAAGAAGATTTATTTCCTTCAATCACTAGTTTAATTTGCCTTCTATCAATAATATTCAAACTGTGTTTTGTTTGTAAAGATGCTGCACAATATGTCAAAACGTCAATTAGTTGCAGCCATAACAAAATGAAACCACATGATAACACAACAATTGCAGAATTTAACGCATTGTGCAAATTGTTACAAAAATTAACTAAATTTTGGTTACTACTTCGTTGTCGTAATTAAAAATGAATAAGCTTTATTTTATTTCATAATTTCATTAATAATAAAAACAAATGGTTCTGCAGTATCTCAGATCGGAAGACTATTACATAAATAACTGAACCACGGGTAAACGGTTACCACAGACATTTATTAAGAGATTACTCCATAGATCCTTGTCAAATAAGCATAGGAAAATATATAACTTTCATTTAAAAAAAGCAATTTCTAGCACCAAAGTATCGATTTTACCGTTGAGCAGGATATATATTTTTATCCACCAACACACACATCCATTCTATACACATGTGAAGGGAAGAAATTGGGTACGTTTCCTGAATTGCAAATTGGATGTCTCAGCTTCACGTTCACATCCTTTCTAGGAGAGGAGGAACTGTGAAAAAAAAAAAACAATCGGTAAATAAAAATCAATGCCAATGTTTTTTCTCCTTCCAAGGTCCGGGCTGTGGGAAAACTTATGTGTACAGCATACAAAAAGGAAAATGCTTTACATAATATCCGTTCGTAAATAAACGACATTTTGTTCACTAAACAGTAAGCTCAACATAATGATTTAAAATTAACTTCAAGTCAACATAAAAAAAAAACAATACGATACGATCTCGTTTCAAAACGGATTAATGCGTATGAAAAACGATTCATTTTTGAGCCATTTGTTTCGATGAAGCTTGTTTGCCCAAAATTTGCCAGCAAGGAAAGCTCCCGTGTTCGGGAAAACCCCAGACTACCACCTTATACGCAAGAACGCAAACAGTACGGCGCGCGACTGCTGAAATGCGCCTTGCGTATTTGGGGCGTTTGCTTTTATCGATTTTCCATTTTTCCACCGCCCGGTTTGCGTATGTGCCGTCGTCGGTAGCATAGGAAACGGTAGCTTGCAACATAAAACATTTCTTGCTAGTTTTACAGTAACGTTTTTCTACGTTTGTTGTTTTAGGTGAGAGTTTTTGCAAACAATTATTCATTTAATATCTTCACTACATAAAACTAATAAAATATGTGAGTCGGAAAAGAGTTATATCATAAAATATTTTGCAATTAAATTATTTTCCTATTTTTAAACTCGTTTCAAAAGTAACATTTGATAACAAAAGTTAAGTTCACCATAGTAAACACAACATTGTTTATAAATCGGAACAAAACATGCGATAACAAACGAGCAAAGCGAACGTAAAACCCGCGCTTCCCTAAGGCAGGAAGCGGGAACGAATTTCGGGAACCTGTTTGTTTCATCCTTTGCCTGCTTTTCCTGCTGCGTTTGGAAAATCGATAAATATTGATCAATTTCCCACGGGCACCGTCGTGCAACACCACCCAGCCACGAGATGGTGCTGGTGTGTGCCGGTTATACTGGGATCTTCTGTGTTAAGGAGAGCGATAGAGAGAGAGAGAGAGCGAGCGAGCGTAAGAAATAGAGAGTGATGGGATGCGATTGTGGGAGCTATACACATCCACTAAACAGGCACGTGCGCGTCATACGCCGTCCATTTGCGTCCATAATATGTACGGAAAAGAAGATGGTCTGTGTTTTGTTGTTCCCTTGTTTGATACGGGAACGCGAGTGAAGACGACGGCAGTAGACGGCAGCAGAGAATGGGGCACAATCTTTCCCCCACCGTTCGGTTGTGGTTTGTGTGTGCGCGATGCTGCACGCTTCGGTGAGGTTGTTTGGTGTGACAGAGAAGGCACCGAACCACACAACACAACACACAACGGGTATGCTGATGTTTTATGGGGATGCATCATCAACATCAGCGCGCTACCGGGCAGATCCCGGAAAATAATGTTGAGCGAACACGATGGATAAGTTACTAGCCCAACGAAATGTTATCATATGGAATTTAAATACGCATATTTGGGAAACTGTGGATAACTCATTACAGCCCAAGGTTATAAGATATAGACACAAATCGAATGAATAATGACAACATTTAAAAGAAACTTTATACTTTAGCTCGAAATAACTTCCAAGAAAGGTATTTTTTGGAATAAAAATCCTTATCGTGATGATGCAATAAATGGACAAAATAAACATTTCATAAAACGCACCGGTGGTTTGCCTTTTGTTTGTTCATTAAATAATCGTTTTACGACTAATAATCTTATCTACATACAGAACGTTGGTTTAACTGTCCACATGCAAACGATGGCGGATTTTGATCACCCCGTGGACACAGAAAGATTAGAGTTTCATTAAAAAAAAGCCTTAAACAATTAATATTTTTTGCGGGACTTATTACCTCATCTTATTGTAAAATATTGGCAATTGAATATTAAAAGCTCGACCCATAACTAAAGAACTCACATGGCACTTATTAACCCATCGAATACACTAGAGAAAGAATCCAGCAGCGAAAGTTTACATTCGGCGTACATGTCAGCACAAACCGATGTGCCACTGTTGGTGCCACTCATCGATCCGGCTATCCTTTCCGCCTGGCCGTATAATGTGTGATGCGGTTCCGTCCGGACATCATCCGTGCTGGAAGGCGTGAAGGCAATGTGCAGCAGTTCCCCAATCAATCCACTTGTATGCGTAAAACTAGCTTCGGACCCTTCACAAATAGCACGCAACACACAGCTCCGACCATTTAAACCTTTTCTGTTGAGAGAAACATACCCATTAAAGAGGTGATCGTTGATCGAGTACACATTTTAGGTCTCCGACAACAACGTACTGATCGAACAGTTGCTCCAGCATGCGATAAAACGTCCATCGGGATTGTGGCGAGGTCGGTGTTGAGAGTTCTTCATCTTCCAGCTCATCCCACCGGTCATCGTACTGTTCGTACAACTTCTGGGGCGATATCACTAGCGGTGTTGTCGTCAGGGATTCTCGTCTACGAAGGAGATGCGATGCACGGGCCGTCTCAAACTCGTGACGGTCGAGAAAGGGCGGTATCCAGTGTGATGAGTTCCACGGTAACAAATACACCGATTTGAACACGTATCCCATCGTGACGGATTCGAGCTGTATATCGGCCGGTATACCAAAACCTCCGATCAGCTGCAAACGCTGTGGATTGGCGCGTGGAAAGATTAAAAAGCGCCGTTGGCGTGATTTACCCTGAGCGATTTCAGTTGTCGCCGACACGGCTAGGCAATAGAATAGCAGCACGAAAAGCTTTAGCTTCACTAGATTTAATGCAGACATTGTTACAGCTTAGACTTCGAGCAGGAACTAAATTGTGCTGCAGCTATTGAGAGTCCCTTCCGGAGCGCCCAAATGTGTATGTACGTAGGAAGGATTCTAGCATTAATTTACATGTAGGTGCTATATTGCAAGACAATGAATGTTTTGCGATAGAACCCAAGAGAGTTGGCCCTGTGTATTTCCAGTGCTGAGTGTGCAAAAAACTCACCCAACCGCTAACAAAACAAGCAGTATTTTACACATAAGCTCTGGTTAAAGATCAAATTGGCAAGACCTATTTAAAGGTTTATGGTGAATTGTAACAACTTTGCAATTTTTTTTAAGACATTACCACTCCAGGAGTTCTTGTCCGGCTATTTATGGTAAGAAGTACAAACAACATAATTGTGGTAGGAACCACATGTTGTCATTGAATTTCTGATATAAAAATCCTAATAGAGGATGTAACGAACTGTTTAGGCAATCGAAATGAGGATATATTTCTAATTGTTTGTACGGATTTTTCATTTTTTATTAGACAAGTTTTAACATCTTTATGGTACATGTGAAGAGCTGTTTTCTTAATAATTATGAATACTCATAAATTAAAAGACAACTTTAACTTTAAACATGCCACGTCCTGAATTGAATATCCAGATATTAAATAATATTGTGAAGATTTGGCTGAACAATTACACAAATTCAGCATCATACTTTGAACATATTTGCTTTAATTCCCATATTTTTAGGACAAGAAAAAATCTTCATAATTTTATGCATAACATTTCTAAACAATAGTCACTTATCAATCAGCTTGTTCAATCCACCAGCAGCAGTGCAGTGCCAATGCATCATCTGGCATTAGTAAGCAAGCTATTCTGGTAAGGAAAAAAAAAGGACCATATAACTCAACTCTACTCCATGCCAAAATGTTGTTTACGATCGTGTAAACTATTTCAACATTCATTAAAACACCGTACGATTGCAACAAATTCAAACACAGCAACTACAACAAAGAAAAAAACTAACACAACCCGTTTACAAAGCTGACCACAACGTGGTGGAGCGCGGGTCGAAGCAAAAAAAACAACAACAACAACAGCGAGCCGCTTCAAACTTCCAACCACACAAAACCGCATAAAATGCATCGTGCGCACAACAACAAAAAAAAAGGAAAGGAAGGAAAAAAACGACAGCATAAAAATACCCACAAATCTCTCCCACGCACGGCCCTCCTGAGTGTTGTCCGGTGTGTTGCTGACGCTGGCGACTTTGAAAGTTGAAGGAACTCGCCTACTCGCCGTTGGTATGCGCGCACATGTGTGAGCGTACCAGAGTGTACGCGGGAAAAACTAGTTAATAGTTCAATTCCTCAACATATTGCCCAGCTCCAACAGTCCACCAAACATCCCCCCCGCACTCCCCTTTTCTGCCATCGGACATCATTATATGGAACAGATCTAGCGCGCGCGGAAGTGTTCTGTTTTTGTAAGTCTTACACAGAGATAACGAAAGAGAGAGAGAGAGCAAGCAAGAAGAAAAGATGCTCCATCATTCCACCCCAACCCCATTCCCCCACAGCTCGGCCACTGCCGCTCAGACACACCCTTCTCGTTGTCTCTAACGGTTTGTGTGGGGGTTGTGGGGGGGGGGGGGGTGGTTTAGAGTTGCAATATGTGTAAGCGGGCAGGCTCAATAATTGCGCGAACTAACTAAAGGGGAGGAGACGGGAGGGGGGGCTAAAAGGAGTTTAAAGGGGTGTAAAGGGAAAAGGGTGGGTTGCCCATCTCGATACCGTGTACAGACACTTTCCACATTCACCATCAGAAAGCCACCACCACTTCACTTCAATGCGTTTTTCTGAGTTGAAGAGTTGGTGTGTTGGTGTGCATTCCGGTGTGCTAGTTGAGCTACAACATAGGTCGGATTGGAGGGGGGGGGGGGGGCGTTTGTAGGGGATAGAGCAAATGTACTTGAATTTCAATAACCATCCCTTCAAAAGTCCTAAAGCGAGAGAGCCGCACACGGAGTAAGAGCGGGATGGATAGAGGAAGCGAGATGGAGCAGAAGAGTCGACACTCTCGCAACATAAAATAGTGTGCCGTCGACTACTGGGGCCCCGATCGTTTGCAAACCACTGCTAAAGGGCTAGAGCAGAACAGAGTGAGACAGAAAACGAGAGCGAGAGATAGAGAGATGAAAGAGCAAGAGAGAGAAAGAGAGAATGATAAAATTGAGTAGGAAAGCATACGGTTACTTCCTCGCTTTACCTATTTCTCACCACGGCAGCATAAAAACTCGCCGCTTGCTTGGCAAAATCGATCGAGCATGTTTTATTTTCATTCCACCAGCGAACTCACCCTAAAGTCACACCACACGCCACCACCTCATCGTTTGGCTCTCACTACGCGTGTGTGAGTGTGCGTATGTTGAAAATTTTAATCCACCTTCATCGAATGGCCTCCAACCACGGCCACGAAAACATGCTCAAATGGGGTTTTGGGGAGAGATTGTTGTTTTATTTAGCTTTTTTTTTTAAAGGTTACACGAACCATCGAGTGGCATATGAGAAAAGTATAACAATCATTCATTTTTAATTAATTTATCAAGTCGATTGGTAATCAGCAAAGTTGCATGAAATAAACATCCAACAGGTGCAAATAATAGAATTCATCGTTTATTGAAACATAAATATTTAACATTAAATTTATATTAAACATGTTAATATTAATTTTAGGGTCAATACGTGATTTCAGAGCAAAATTGTGCTGTTAACATGGGGACGCGCAAAAACAAAACAGTGGAGGTCGTCACCACACGCTGACGCCGGGCTGAATATAGCCCATGGAACTATTTTTATACGCAACAAAACAAAACTATCGAACCCAGCAGACACACAGACACACACACACACACTCACACATTCACATACAGCATAGTTCAACAACATTTGTGGCCTCACGCGATGGTGCATCAGCAAGCGTAATTTTCCATGGCAACTAAAAAAGCACGCCTATGGGGCTGGCTGGTAGAGCATCACAGTAGTAGTGCCCGCCTTCTCGCACGTGTAGGTGAGGTGAAGTTATTTTCGTTGCATCCGAATCATCTAAATATGTCATTTTATGTGTGCACTCTAGATTAACGCTAGCACTAACCCCGGGCGGCTTAAACATTTTCCATAGCATCGCGTAAATGGCTAATTTTAAGGAAAAGTAATTTAGTTTTCGATAGAAATAAAAGTAAAATAAAGAGGTTTAACCGCAGATAGATAGAAATAATTTAAGTTCACAAAATTGTTTGTGATTGAAAGAAGTAAGACTAGCAAAAATGACTGTTTCATCTAGTAAAAATTGCACGCTTTTGTGCAATTTTCGCTTCCGAGTTGATTTTTCTTTTTGACAAAACGTAATACGGAAACGATGATGCGAAATTTATTGAACATAAAAGGAAGAAATATCGGTTTGGTTCTAGCTTCAATGGTATGACTTCAGTGATGTCAATCAACCAGGTTCGATTGAATCGTCAGTATTTCCCCAATATCACAGTCGAACGAGCAGCCCAATTTAGGCTAGAAAAATATGTCTTCCCAATCGCAAAAACGACACCATACTCATGTGGAATACACAGTTTAAGTGAAACATTTTGTATTTACCATACCCTTCTTCCTTTAGGCCGTCCAGTTCACATAGCTGACCCGGTGGGTGCACATAAGCATAAAACATTCACGCTAACATCGGAATGAAACAACATGCCCCAACATGTGCGCGCACGTGGCGGTCAAGGGAAGGCACTGTTTCATAATAAAACATTAAAGCCAAATCCTTCCCCCCATCTCCTGGAACCCTTTCATCCCCTTCTGCGCCGAAATGCTCAAAGTGACAGGAAATTCGGAAAAGCTTTTACCGAATCGATCCCCCCAAAATTGGTCCACGGAAGCACCAGCAGTGGCAATCATGCTACAGCTACATAATAGGTGACCTAGATACTTATTTTAGCTTGCCTGTTTATCGAACCGATTCTACTACTAACCGGGGGCCAGAGAGTTTCCTCCGAAGCCTAGAAAACATACAAAATACACACACACACGCGCGCGTACTGAAATGAAGGCCCTCGTGTTTCATTATTGATTTGACGACATAATTAACGTGGAAAGCGCGTGTGAGCGTTATTTTTAACCATCCAATACCAAAGCAAGCAACACCATAAAGTGTTCCTCCCTGTCTTGCACTCTCTTTCTTTCCCTCGCTCGCTCCCCCACACTGGCTCTGCTATCGTTGCCCAATCGCCGTCGTCGTTATCGATTAGCATCGATTACTGTCGCATGACCGTTGGCAATGTGCTAACAAACCGTTCCCTTGGCGGCAGAGGTCAAAATGCCGGGGAAGGTTAATCGTCGTGATAAGGGAAGAAAGAAAATGATTTCCAGCAGGCGCGTCGCTTTACAAATCACACGCTGCTCACACGAGGCAATAGTTAGTGCACGGGTTGGGCAACACATGGCAGTAAGATTTAGTCTTTTATCATTCAGCAATGACCATGGCGGGCCTAAAAAAAACATGATAATATGGACCAGGTCCTGTTATGTAACTGATATGCTTTTATTCGTAACGTATCACTAAACAGACAATCACCATTTTTCCAAACAATTGTTTTACCATTTTACAGTACAAGCTCATGGCCATCTTTGCGTCATTTTGTTGACATGAAAACGAAACGAAAATAGTAACCATGACCTCCCGTAGAGAAACATGTGGCACGTGTGGGAAGCGAGACAAATCTCAACAACTTTACGATTTTTCATACAGTACAATTGTTGCAATTTAATTAACAAAAGAAATTTTGATACACAAAACATAATGTTTTCCATGTTTTTTTTTTATTAACTGTCACACCCTAACAACCTTATAACAAAACGCATTTTGCTGCTTCTGCCGCACCCGGAAACAGCATCATTATGTAAATGTCCAACCTTGTGCGCCCACCCAAACCCCACAAACGCTTCTCGAGTTGATACAATAACAACAAAAATCTCACCAAGCGTTGTGCTTGGACATCGGACGCAAACAAACATCCCACCGTGTGTAGATGGGATGCAAACACTACACCATCAACAAACAAACCCGAACAATAAAAAAAAAAATACACAAAATAACAGGAAATGCACTTACACGATGATCATGTTTTGATCGCCGCCTTTCGCCTTTCTCCCCTTCTGCAGCGTTTACACCACCCCTGCCTGCCTGCCTGTCTGCCTTAGCCGATGCACATTGCCTTTCGCACACACTACACGTCCTCCACCGAGGAAGGGCCTGCTGGAACACACACCGCACGCACACACAGGGACACGCACCACCTTCTCACTGCTTCGCATCCATCATGGGAACCGTTTCTCACAAACTCACTGGGCACGGGCTCACTATTACTATTCACTGCGGAGCATCGTTCGCATCATCCGCCGCCGGTTGGGTCGACTTTTGCTCCACCTGCAGCAGCAACAACAACAACAACATCACTACCGATGATGACGTCGGCGATGATCGCGACAACCATGACGGTGATGGGCACACACTCACACTACCGGCCCGACACGGCAGGCAGCTGGAATGCGAACCGCCCGTAAAGATGTGCGCGAAAGCAACGCGGTTCCTTATCCACATTTCCGCGAACGGGACGAACTAAACGGAACCACCATGGCACGCGGGCAAGCAGCAGAAGGTGCGAGACAGCAAATCAACACAATTTACAACACACACGCACACACACACGCACGCATACACATTTGCGCGCACGCTCGTCCTTTTTTTATGCTGCCACCGCCGTTGTCGTCGTCGTCGTCGATGGTTGCTATTCGATGGTTATTATTATTTTTCTCCTTCACGACGAGTGAAGATGAGACGAGCACTGCTGCCGCCCCGTGAGATTAATGAGCACGATGAAAATGTTGTTCTACGGATGCTTCTTCATGCTTCGCGCTGCATTATGTTGCTTCGTTTTACTTCCCCCTTGCGACGAGCGTGTGTGCGTTTTTGTATACACACGGGTGATAATGGAAGGTTGCGTTATCAACACGCACCATGAGGCACCAGCGTAACGTACGCACTAGAGCACGTATACCACACACCTCGCACACTACGATGCACTCTCGGTGCTGCTCACGATTCACCACCACCCAGTGCGGCCATGCGCGGCCGAACCATGGGTAACTTTTCGCTGCTTTCCCAACGCTTTTCACCACCACGGCGGTATCGGCCCACTATCTTCACGGAAGGAACACTGAGGGAAAATTAAATTCTTCCCTTCTCTCCCCTGCCCTTCCACACGCACCAGCCGACGGCTTCGACAAAAACCATTCGCACACACGCACGCACACGTGCGCGCTTACTTTCTCGTGTGCTTTTGCTTTTATTTATTTTGTTACTATTTTATCTCACAAACACAACCCGCTACGTACCGTTTCACGTACCACACACGCAAACACACACACATACACACGCCACCGTAATAGACTGCTTCGTCTCGAGCACTATTTTCTTCTGTACACAGAAACGCACTTCACCAAATTGTACTCTTCACTGCTGCACTCACAATTCGCGCCCGTTTTTCTTCCTTCCTTCCGATTTAGTTTTTTTTTTATTCTTCTCTCCAGCTCTTCCTGTAAATGATAAAGATTATTTTTACTTCATTTATAAACCAGCGGCACACATACATGCGTGTGACAAACGTACGCACTGCTGCTGCTGCTGCCCACCCTGTAAGCCTACGTGACGTGAGGTTGGGTGGCGCGCAGCGTATCTTCTTCAATTGGAACGCGTTTTCTTCGCCCAAAAAAAAAAAACGACATCGCTACCACGCACACACACGCATACACGCATTACACACACTGTTGGCGGCGGTCACCGACACCCGTTTCTCACTGTTCTCACCAGCAACTCACAGCTCACTGTGTTGTGTGTTTGCCTTATTGCTTTATTGCTCCTATAAACGAAGGTAAATGTATGTACTTCTAGAGCGTAAATAGTTTTTTTTTTCTTTCTCTCTTGGCAACAAGTACAACAGTTTTAGAACCAGAAAGGACACATTCAAAATATAAGAACCAAAAAAAGCTCTACGAATTTCATGCCTCTCAGAATGAGGATGTAAATATCTGAATGCGAAACAATCACATCACGATAAAAAAAAAACTTAGTTTAGAGAATTTACAAACCAAAACAAACATATTTTATATCAATGAAAGTTAGTTGATTGCATTTTTTGGTATTGAAAACAGGTGTGAAAACCTACGTACAGATATAAAATTGAAAATTGAACAGTTTACGTCCGCTCTTCGATATCTGCACAAGAAAGCAATTCACCGCGAGATCGTTGAACTTTGGTCCAAGACAGCGTTGCCTTTCTCATATAGAGTAGTAGATCAAAACAAGTTTCATAGGGTTGAACTGGTGCCATCCATATCACATGGTAGCTTTTCTCATGAATCTTCCTCATCTCACCACTGCGACGCACAAACCAATGAATTATCACACGAATGAATCTTACGTCTAGACTGTGCTGCAGCAAATTGTTGCATTTTCTTTAGAATTATAGTACTATTTCACTTTCAAACGCGACAACATTCGGGCACAGCTCGCATCCCTGCACTTGCCAAGTGGTATCTCGTTGGTTAGCTCGCATTTGGTGAGCGGATCGGAGGCCTGTGTTTCATTCGACGCACGACACGACCGTGTGACCGCAACCCGCAAAGAATGAGAAACACCCGCAAGCGCAACCCCCCCACCAGATGGCGGAAATGCTTCCCCATCAACCTAATGCAGCTGAACGTCAAGGGTGTGCATGGAAGTGCTAAAGAAGAAGGGCTTTCGTATTTCACCACCAAGAACCCTTTCCTCTTATTTCGTTGGCAATAGAACGCGAGGCGTGGTTGCGGTGGTGTTGGTGTGATGTACGCACACACACACACACACATGCACTCGGTCGCGCGGAACAGCAGACCACTGCTAAGGAGATCGTACTTTTTTCAACACGACTTTTCTCACCTTTCGCACACGTTTTGGCACACGGAAGAGGTAATACGGAACGAAGACGTGCTTCCGCAAGCGATTTTCCACCCAACCAACCAAGTTCGGGTGATTTTTCACGCGGAAAATCAAGTTCTACTGTGCCTGCGTATGGCACGCACGTCCTATTCACTTCTTCACTTTCTTGCTGTTGTAGCTGGTATTGGTATCATTTGACAGTTCTGTGCCAGAAGTGCCCGTAGCGAAGGTTAGGTCATTGCTCACTTTTTCAGCGGTAGCCATTTTGTAACCTCTACTGACAGTTGTATTTCAAAATTTTGAAACGCACACCGAGCGCAAACGTTGATTGTTTATATACATTTTAAAAGACAGTTTGAAAAGACTTCTTTTTCTACAATTTAGAAGCATTTGTTGTACAGAGTTTTCAAAACTTTCAAGCCATCGTGGGCGCATGTGGGAAGCTCTACATCTATTAAAATTTCTTCAATTGTTGGGCTGTGCAAGAGGCGAAACGTTAGCATGATATTGCTATGTTTTGTTTCGAGGAAGGTAACAACAAACAAATCACCTTTAAATAGCTTATTAATAAAATTAAAATAATTAACTGAGACTCAACAGGTAAGCATTATTTTGTCTTTATTTTAACCGTGATCAACGCTATAAAAGTTTCTGTCCTAAAACCAACAGATTAAAATTCCTTTCATGACGAAGATTTCCGGCTGGTTTGTACAATGTTCGGTACGATTGCTTGCAGGCGTTTGTGGCGGCGGTGGTGATTAGTATCTCACATTACTATATTACTACTTTGCTGTTGCGCTCACACTAACACGATAATACTCTCTGCAAGCTTTTTTCTGAAGCACACAACTATTCAAATACGCCATGATATGCATTTTTTGCTAGCTCTGCTCATCTAAATATCAGCTAATTCTCTTTTGTTTGATGTATGGGGATGATATACGGGCAGGAATTGCGGAAAGAGATTCCACTGTCACACTTGCGGTATTATTCAGTTCATTCTTCCTTTGCAAACTCTTCACTCAATAGCATTGAAAATTGTTTCAACTGGCTTTAGAATCGTTCGTGTTCGGAGGGATATATGACATCCAACCCATTGCCGATTGGGCGAAAATCACAGCTCAAAAACCTGCCAACCGATGCTTTTCCTCCTTGTTTCGTTAAAATATCTTTTTGTTACAAAATTGATCCTGAATTGCAGTTTAGGTATTTTTACATTTTACATTGCTTGGTTTAATTTTGCACTGATATGCTGTTTTTCGTATTTATCATCCACACTATGCTTGAGTTTGGGTTTCTTTATGCTAGCTTTGTGGCATAAACCTATGACTGTATCGCTGCAATCAAGAAATGGACAATGCAGCGCGAGAAGTGTTTCATAAAATCATTCTTACATGTAATAGCTCTCCCTAAACATTCGCTAAAGCACCATTTGAGAATGGAAAGTTTAAAAAGCTAGGGCTAGCTAAAGCTTCAGTTTGCTTGCAGTAGATTAAGTTCGAGCCATGGCCTTGTTACATTTTTTTTTTTTGTTATCTAACTCTCCGCATTTGTCTATGTTGTCGTAGAATATCTAGATTTAGGTTTAATAACTTCTAACGATTTATGTTTCATCGTTTCTTTGTAGAGTGCAATAAGCAATGATTGTTGTACGATCGATCGTGTAAAAGGCAAAAGGGCAAATAGTGAGAAGCTTTCAGCGACGGTGCAATGAAACCATGTTCAATAGCACCTTTACAGCGTAGATGAGATTCTTAAAGACAACGAAAATGCTTATGCAAATGCTTGCGAATTTAAAACTTACAGCTAAAGCTAACGAGCACTGTAACATGTTGAGCAGTTGAAGTACTTTACATCACAAATTTTGCACTTAAAAACCTAAAGCGTTTGCAGCACGTTGAATAGCATTATTCTTCTTTCGTTACGAAGTAAAACACGTTCGGCACGATCACAGGTTGCCCGAGTTATGTCGCTGCAGCACACTGTTGATTTTCATCCTCAGCGGCGAAAGATCAATTTTGCCAAAGCGCGGCAACGATCCGAATCGCTTGCTGATCGGTGTGGTTACCGGTGTTGCTACCATTCCCTTTTCGGGCGCTTTATCATCGAGCGAATTTTTACCTTTCTCGGCAGTTCTACAAGGTGATGATGGCATTCGTGCAAGGGTTGCGTACTTTTGGTACAGCTTCGGTGAACATTCCGTACCACTGGAGGCTGCCTCGATGTGATGAGCCGCATCCTTCGGTGGCAAACGCGCACCGTGTAATGTACGCAGTCGACGGCTACATGCTTTCGGTGTGCGGAACGATGCTTCGATACGTTCGTGTTGTTCAGCCGTCGATTCGGACATGGCTCGTTGTGCAGATCGTACTGTTCTTGGTAGCGTAGTAGGAGGTGGAGTTATTGGATGGCGTTCGCTACTCCCTTTACTCTTCCAGCTCGGTGATGTTCGTGGCGAATCTTCGTTCGGATAGTACGAAGGAATTTTATCATCTACCGAGCAACGATGCTTGCCCGTACCATCGTTTAAAGCGACATAGCTATGGTCACTGGCGCTACTAACGCCACTGCTACTGTTTGTACTACTGCTGCTACTACTGGTCGAGCTGGATCGAATCGGTTCCGGGAGTATCTTCTCCGTTCCTCCCATGTTCATATAGATTGATTCTTCACCACCGGGCACACCGGATTCTAATCCTTTCGATGCCATCTGTGGCAGTGGATTATTTCTATACATCACAACCTCGTCTAACAATTTCTGCCGATTAAAACCCGTGCCAACCGGCCCCATCTCAAGGTAACCGTCCAAATCCGTTTGCTTAATTGGTGGAGGGTACGCAACACTGGCTGGTGCTTGTGTGTAATCATTTTCTATCTGGTAATCTTTCTCTCCCATGGCTGCCACATTGCCCACAAGATTCACAGTCGATGAGTTTGCCGAACGATTAAAACCATCCAAAATACGTTCGGAAATGTTCAAGCGTCTTAAATCCGGTAGAACACACCCGAATCCTTCCGGGTATTGTTCCACGTTCGCTTCACTTTCCTCGACCACCGACACGCCGGACGTATTGATAAACTCGGACGAAGCAAAGCAACAATCCTCCTCGATGTAGTCGATATCACGCTGTAGATAAAACTCGGACGTACATGATCCCACGCCATCGGACAGATTGTCGCAAGACGTATTGCCAACACCATCATCACAATGTTCTTCTCCGTCGGGTGTGTCACTTATTTTCAACCGGCTCAGATCAGGACTAGAGAAACTGTTACGCTTATTTTCAGCCAATCGCAACCGGCTTACCTTATCCCGATGGACTACCTTGTCACCTTTTTCCGGCGCAGCACATCCAACCGTGGCCAATTTTCTTATGCCCATTTTGCATTCTTTTCGAGTCTTTTTCTCTGTCCCCGAACCTTGCGAATTGGTACTAGTGGTACGCCGTCGACCAAACATCGATTCTAAGCGGAGCCAGTTGTGACGTTTCTTCTTCAGTAGCTCCACTTCCGGTGCCGTGTACGAACGCTGCAGATCAAACTCTTCGTTCGTATTCGACCGCTTACGGGGTGGCAGTGGTGGTGGCGGTGTAACGACTTCTTCCTTTATCAGTGCGCTACTTGCGTTCACTAGTTTCATTTCCTCGTAAATGCCGGATGCAATCGAGGCCCGTGATAAGCGCGAATTTGGTCCAGCTAGATCGTCACGTATTTCCTCGTAAATGCCAGACATTCCGGATACACGCCTCGACCAGTTGGCTGGGTTTGGTTCGGTTCGCTCTACTACCGGTACGGTAGGCAAGGGGCCAAGTATGTCCTGCAGACCCATAATGTTTTGCGTATTGTCAAGATTCTGGTAGATGCCCAATTCATCGCACATTCCTCCGTCGGCTGTAATTGCCGCAGCAAGTGGATCGAGCGGTTGCATCTCCTGCCGTATTTCGCACACCGGTGTTCGGCTCGCACGGCGCAACTGCATCATCTCCTGTCGATACAGTTCAAGGTTACGGATTGATTTTTTCATCCAGCGCAGATGCCGTTCGCACAGAAGTTGCGTTTCCAGAGCGAAGTAGGCACAGCAGCGTTTGCGATTGTTCTTCCAGAATAGACCGTACGAGTGTTGTTTCGTGCGGGACGTGGCCATCTGTACGGTGAGACCGGGAATGTTGATACGCACGATTAGATCGGTGGTAACATCGGTGGGTGAAGTGAAGAACGAGATGCGCATATAACACGGGAAACATTTGACGGCTTCTACCCGCACGAAGTATCTCGACCAGGACTAAAGAATGCAATGATTGTAAAGAGATATTAGGTTTGGAAGAGATTCCAATTTGAGGCTCTATTTCCTTTTGATTTTTCCTTACCTTCATGTGCGAAAATTCCAGCTTCCGCTCCCGGATGTCTAGCTTTACATCCATAAACATGCTTATCGTGTTGTCTTCCATTGATAGGCTTACAGTCGCTATGGTTACAGCGCGAAATGAACACGTGCTTCTTTCGAAAAGCAACACCTACAGAAAAATCAAAGTAGCCACAAATTAGATACGAGCTTCATATTCATATTCTATCAGTGCAGAAATCTATTTACAGGTAATTTTATCGGTTTTCACTGATAAAAGATCGAACAGGTATGAAACAACTCACACCATCTCATACAACTGAACAACCTTATTCAGTACGCGTTACTCTCACGCTGGTGGTAGCCTTGGTTGCACGCTACGGGCTAATTCCGTGCCTATCGTGATGCAGGCATTAGCAACGATCTCGAACCCATGATCTAACGGCCGCGCTGGAGACGCGATGTTTAAAGGACCTTCGAATAGTTCCTACCGTTACAAGCACGCGCGCCAACCGGCTAAAGCGTAATATTGTCGCGTATGCAGTGGCAACAAAAAAAAAAAGATTCCACGTTTGACGTGAGATATCGCAAACGAATCGACAACGTTGGTCCAGCTGTGGCTGCTTGCGTCATTTAGAACCGTTTGGAATTTGTTTAAGGTGCAGATCGCGACGCTGTTCCTTTTTTTTATTTTAGTTACTTTTCAATGGAACATGTTTGTTTTGCATGCGATCGGAGATCGGTGGGGATTTTTCGTGTTGTTTTGACGGTGGAAAGGCTATAAATTGGCGGACAAAAATAGTCACCATGACTCGTCAATTTCAATGAGCAAACTTAGAAGCATCCAAGCACGGGGATTTTTTGGTATACATTTTTGGAACAGAGTTAAAATGCAATCACCATGTTGCATTAGTAAAATAATGTTCTATTATTTTTCAATTGCTGGTAAAGGAATGATTTACCATACTTCGGACCTTCGAACACGCCAATATCCCGCCAAAATCACTAAACCTTACTTATCGCACTGTACCGCACGCTTTTCGTTGGATGACTTACCTGGTTCTATTTTCAGCTTCAATTGATATCCAAAACTGCACCATCCATATCAAGTCGTCTGGCCGTTGAACGTAGAAAACATTATAAATCATGTGCGATTTGTCCCTTCTTCGATATGCCACTTTGTAGAAATAGCGTGTAGAGAGAAATAAAAAAAATACAGCATCCGGCTATCGCTTTTTAGGTGCTTCCGTTCCTTCCACTCGTTCGCATCGTAGTAGGCACCTTCTTTCGTACTGCACTTGCATTCACAACGATGCAAACGTCGCCGCTTGCTTGCACTGGCAAATTTTGTACGCACAATTAAGATGCATGCGTCTTGCCGGATGCTTTCAGACAGAATGAAATTCTGTCCAACGGGTTCAGAAATGGAAGCAGACACGGTTAGGAGAAACAAATCACACAAAATGGTTGCATCTCCATTGCACTGAACTGTAGTGAATACACAAACGAAATAAACCAATAAAAACGACCGGCATGGGTTACGGATGGCGGACGGTACTGGTGGAAGCGCAAATTTGCACATTGATGTTTACCACACCCGCAAAAAACCCCTGCGTTTATTTTGGTTTGTGCGCTTGTGCGTGTTTAGAATACCCAATTACACAAAATCCCCCGTTCAACAGAGAAACGTCAAAATTTGAACTGACAAAAGACAGAAAATGCGAAGGGGAAGATGGATGGAATTTTGACAATTTTTACACAAAAAAGAGATAAACAACCGCTAATTTTAACTCAACATTTTTACCTTGTGCATTTGTGTTGGAATAATTAATAACGACAAACGTTTTGTTTGATTATTAATCGTTTTCTGTCTTTATTTGGTGCATATCGTTTAATTGCAATCAAGTTGCCTGCTTCGTCGCGTTTCACGCGCACGCTTTTCCCACGACAGCTGATTTCTGCCGTCATCGGTTGATTTGTTTACCTTTCCCATTATTTCGTCACAAACCGCTTTGGTGCATGTAATTCGTATCGTTTTTCGTGCGTTCTTAACGTAACTATACTCCGTGGTCCACAAATGTCTTCCAAAGAAGCTAAAGCCGCCATCAAGGAAGCGAGGGAGGCAGTAAAGAACAAGAAATTTTCCGATGCAATCAAGCTGTGTAATGTAAGTTCGATTATTTGCCAGCACAGGAAAAGGTTTACACACCGCATTACAACTAAATCTATATCCCCTCCTCGCAGAGAGTGCTCAAAGAGCAAGACGACCATTACATGGCGCTNGTGCATGTAATTCGTATCGTTTTTCGTGCGTTCTTAGCGTAACTATACTCCGTGGTCCACAAATGTCTTCCAAAGAAGCTAAAGCCGCCATCAAGGAAGCGAGGGAGGCAGTAAAGAACAAGAAATTTTCCGATGCAATCAAGCTGTGTAATGTAAGTTCGATTATTTGCCAGCACAGGAAAAGGTTTACACACCGCATTACAACTAAATCTATATCCCCTCCTCGCAGAGAGTGCTCAAAGAGCAAGACGACCATTACATGGCGCTGATACTGCTAGGTGCCTCCTATCAAGATAGCGACAAAAAAGAAGCGGTTGGATACTTGAAACGAGCGCTAGCGTGCACGACCGAACCGACCGTAGCACTGCAAGGTTTGGCCACTTGTGTCGATGATACCGAGCTGCCGGATGTGTGCGAAAAGCTGCTGACTCTTGTGCCCGAAAAATATGCGGAACAACATGCAAAGCTTTACGGTGTAGCTGCACGAGGCACGCTCAGTAAGGCACTGCGTTTGCTGGAGAAAGATGCGACAGATGCCAACGTGGAGGAAGCGAGAAAATGTTCTGCCTTCGAGTACCTTTCCAAACTGGTCATGCAATACCCAGATCTCGAGGATACGGAATCAAAGCTAGTACGGGAAAAAGGAAACATTTGCATTTGTTTATCTTTGTTTTGGCATTGATCGTTACTTTGCTTGTTTTTGTTTCTTAGGTCAGCACAGTACTTGATCGGGAGATCCAGCACGTTGGTGACGTTTATCAGCGTGATAAATTCATTCGCTATTTGAAGCTACTTCACCGCGAGAAACGCTTCGATCGGTTGGCATCCGTTGCTGCGGCCATGCACGATCGCTTCCCGAACGATATATACCCGCTCGAATGGATTTGTAAGCTGTACAGCGAAGGGACCATTGGGGAGGACAAACTAGCCACACTCCTTACGCATCCGCTAGAATATTACCTCGACCGAGCGGTAGCCGTTGGACCCAACTCTCCAACAGCACAGCTGGCAAGAGGAAAATTCCTGTTCAATGCTGACCAGCTTACCGAAGCCGAACGAATGTTAAAGCGAGCGAACGAGGCACAACCGCTGTGGGATAGCTGTTTAGCAATGCTTGCCGAAATTTACTTCCGCCAGAAGGCGTACGGTTTGGCGGAAAATTTGTACCGCCGCATGAAGGTATCGAGCCGGAACTATGCCATCGCACTGACGGAGGACGAAAGCGAAGAAAAGTTACGCGAAGCGAATGCTTGCTTTGCAGCACTGTACGAGAACGATCGTTCGATCGAATTGTTGTTTCACTGGTGCAAGGGGAATCTACTGCTGGGGGATATAGCGACAGCGAATGAAAGGATGAACGAGCTCGAACTTGCCGGAATTGAATCCGAACGGTTGGATTACTTACGGGCGCTGCGTGAGAAGTTGGCGGGTAATGTTGAGAATGCAGTCGCAATTCTTTCCCGCCATGAGGAAAATAGTGCTTGTTTGTTGGAACTTTCCAATGTACTGGGCAGTATGGAGGGCAAGCGAGAGGGAAGCTTTCTAGCTGCATTGAAGGCAACCAAACTCGATCCGACCAATGCCGCATGCTTCTATCGACTCGGCAAACTGTACCAAGAGCAGGGTGATTCACTGCGAGCGCGCAAATGTTTGGAGAAAAGCAACCACCTTAGCCCGGCAAACCGTAATGCGGTCATGCTTTTGAGTGGACTGTATCGCAAGTATGGCGAATGGGACGCGAATGCGGCATTGCTGTCGACCACGTTTTCACTATGTTCCGATGCGGCATGGGCTCAGCTACTGCTTGGATTGCACCATCTCGATCGCCATGAGTACGACGAAGCGATCGGAGCATTCCGGACGGTGCTACGGTACGAGGTGGACAATGGAACGGCCTGGGAAGGGTTGGCGGATGCGTACCTTGGACGTGGTTCTTACTCGTCCGCGCTGAAACTGTTCCAGAAGATAACGGAACGTAACCCGGACAATCCGTACCCGTTGCTACAACTTGCCAATATTAAAAACGTAAGTAGAAACGCACACTGAACCGGCACGAAGGTGCGGCAGATATGGAATCGTTTACTAATGCAGGCCCCTTTACCATTTCCCTTCAGACCGTGAAGCTGCATAGTGAAGGATTGGAACTGTTCGAGCAATTGCTGGCCCAACATCCCAACTATTTCCCTGCCATCAAGGGTACTGCCGATTCGCACATGGGTCTGTGCTTTTATCACTTAAACCAACGGCTCCTTGGGCGGAGTCGAGATCATGCCCAACAGTGTGTAGAATACCTAACGAAAGCCTTAAAAATGAAGCCACACTTTACCTGCCTGTGGCACCAGCTGGCAAAGATTCTTGACACGGTGGCATCATTTCCTGCCACCCATTCCCGCTTAAAGATTGAGGGCAGTTTGGCGGGACGTGAGCAATGTGAGTACGCGGTGCTCGAACGTAACCAACTGTCAGAGTTGGCCGCTCGGTGTTACGGTCGGATATTGAAGCATAATCCGGACAACAGCGTGTACTGGTACGCGTTGGCCGCAAATCATTTTCGTCGTGCGCTGGAACTGCCGTCAAACGCGAAGGAAGAAAATGCCACAGGGAATGAAAAGGTCAAACTTCTCTGTCTGGCGTGTGATATGGCAAAACAATCGATAAAATTAGACCCAGCTCGTTGGCAAAATTGGAATCTGCTTGGCGTGATTTGCGCGACGAATGAGATCAACAATCTGGCCCTCGCGCAGCACTGCTTCGTGGAAGCGGTCACGGTAGATCGGAAAACGGCGGCCGCTGCCTGGTGCAACCTTGGTGTGCTCTACCTTTCGCACGGACCGCTCGGACTTGCCAACAAAGCGTTTGGCCGGGCGCAACAGTGCGATGCGACNGTGATATGGCAAAACAATCGATAAAATTAGACCCAGCTCGTTGGCAAAATTGGAATCTGCTTGGCGTGATTTGCGCGACGAATGAGATCAACAATCTGGCCCTCGCGCAGCACTGCTTCGTGGAAGCGGTCACGGTAGATCGGAAAACGGCGGCCGCTGCCTGGTGCAACCTTGGTGTGCTCTACCTTTCGCACGGACCGCTCGGACTTGCCAACAAAGCGTTTGGCCGGGCGCAACAGTGCGATGCGACGTTCATGCAGGCATGGATCGGGCAGGCCATGATTGCCGAGCGTGCGGGACAGATGGATGAAGCAATGGATCTGTTCCGGCACTGTACACAGCTTGGTTATCATCGAGAAACAGCCCTGGGGTATGCGCACTGGGTCTGCTCGATAGTGAACGAGGACAACTATACCGAGAACGAGCGGTATCGGTTCGCCATCGATGCGATGGCCGCACTGCCGATTGCGCACGATTCTATCGTTTGGCACTGTGCGGATTTGGCCGAACGTTCAACTGCGGTTGCGTTATGCTTTCTGGGCAATTTAAGCAGTCGGCTCGGGTTGTGGCACACGGCATCGGAGGCGTATCGACGAGCAGCGGATGCGACCGATACGCCCACAACGAAGGATCGTATTTTGTGTGATCTGGGCCATTGTCTAATGAAGCAACAGCGCCATGAGGAAGCGGTTAAGTGCTTTGAAAGCATGCGTGGAGAACCTTCCTATCGAGCGTCGATCGGACGCGCGCAAGCCTATTTCCGTGCTGCACAGTACGAGCAGTCGTATGCCGAGTACGATCAGTGCTTGAAACATTTTGCCGAAACTAACGAACAGAAAGCGTACGTGTTGATTGCAATCTCTGCGATGGTATATGCGTTCTGCGGAATGGACGAGGCCAAAACGCCCATCTTTGAATGGTAAGTTGCAACCGATGGTTGTACAGTAGTGTCCGTTAGAAATTGTATGGATGATTTCTTTTCAGCATCGCACAACCCCAGCCACCGATACAGGCACTCTTTTCGGCCTGTGCCCTTGGTCTGCTACACAATGCCGGGATGCTTACGGAGCTCGCCATCAAGGAGTTGCGAAAACACGAAGACGATCCTGTACACGGTCACCATGTCATGTTCTTCGTGTCCGAATATTACTGGCAAACCGTAAGCAATCCATTAAGCAATGAATTTATTAACCTCTTACTAATCGAAACGCCATTTCTTCACTGTATCTCACGCTTTGCTGTAGAACGAAAAGCGGAAATGCTATATCTATCTTCTCTCGCAAATCCATCGCAATCCACATCAGCCGAAACGGTGGCAGCAGCTTGCGATTGCGCTACTGAAGCGCTTCCGTACGCCGGAAAACAATTTACGCTTGGCCTGTAGCGTGGCACAAGGTGCTGTTGCACTGGATTTAGGCGACCGGAAGCATAGAACACGGGCTGAAGACGCGAGCCGATGGTTGGCCGTGGCGAGTGAAGCTATCCGTCCGCTGGATGCACAACGTTGTCGCGTTTTGGCACAGAAAGCGCTCCATACGGATCCGACCAGCCGCGAAGCATGGGGTGCCTTTGTACGAATGAACGCTAAATAAAGATCCTGCAGAAGTTTGGTAAATAAAGACCCGTATTGCTTGGTAAGTAGTACAATCTAACCGAGAAGCGGTACGAATCATTCGAGCTCTTGTTGAAGGATGTGTGAGGGATATTGAGAAACCGTGCATTGTGTTGGAAATTATTTTTTTGTCTATTTCTTTTATACTTTTCTGTACATTTGCATGCGTCTCTGAAAGCCCGATGACGAATGGTGGTGAACCGGTATATCGGTACAATCGCGAAATCCAACGCTGTCGCTGAGCAAAAACTGCTGAAACATTGACGGTACAAATTTAATGGTGGGAAAGTGTTGCGCTATCGTTTCGGTTAGCTTTTTGCGACGCTTGTAGCTGCTCCAGGGCTGCGCTTCCAGTATAAGCACCCCGCCCGGATGCAGCTGTCGATACATGCGCGAGAATGCCAACTTCAGCCCACTGTCGCCAAAGTTAAGTTGCATCCATTTGGTCACCGAAAGGCACAGGATGACGTCGAACTGTGGTTTTTCTAGCTCGAGCAGTGCGGGATCATCGTAGATGTAGTTGGCGCGCTGAAATTCTACCATGTCTAGCCGCATTGTGTTTGCCGCACTAGCTTTGCTGTCAGCAATCAGAGTCGCTTTCCAATGCTTACGAGCTTCCTTAATTAGGTCAGCGTCGATATCGATGCCAATGATTGAGGCTGGTTGGCAAGCTAGCGCTAACTGCACCGTGAGCGCTCCGCTATTGCAGCCAATGTCAAGTATTCGCTTCGATTGGAACAATTCGCGGCGCTCAACGAACGCCTGCAGCCGAGGGTCCTCCGCAGGTGTTGCATTATGATTTCGGTATCCGTAGTAGCGACTGTAGTTGCCGTAGGGAAATATAACTTTCCCCCGTTTATCCCTTTCCAATATCGACCGTTTTGGTGCTTTCTGTAACAGGTAGGGAAGCGAACAATGGCATGAATCACATTTGCACTTCACATTTGGATGCCTTTTTGCACTTACTTGTATTTGTACGTTCGATTCGAGTTTTTCTTGCAACAACGATTCGGCACGATCTTTTGTAGCTATATTTGGTTCTACATCGGTTGCCCCAATCATCTCGTAAAGCCTAGTTTACTACCAACGTTTACCGCAAACTTACTGCGTCTTTACGCAGTGTTTATATTCGTTGAAAATAACATAACAAACGAATCGAAGCGAAATAGTGACAGCCGGCGCAGGTGTTGATTTTCGCCTGTACGTGAAATTGTAGTTTCGTTTCGCCATGAATTATTTCACACTTCGGAAATGTTTCAACAACAGTTATTTGATTCAAAAGGACAGTTAACTCGTTTGATGTTTTAGTTCTTAAGTTCAACATTTATTCAAATGAACTTTAAACTGCACTACATACGCCAGTTATTACCACGGTAACGCAGAGCATTTTCTCATTTTCCTGGAGTTGCACAATCGAACCATATTGTCCAGCATCCCCTTGCATCGCCTTCCTTTGGTTTCTCTCATTCTATTAGGCACCTTCTTTAAATTGCGGTTGCGAATCCGACTCGATCATTACCCATGTCGAACTCGGTGTAGTATTTGCCGATGAAAACATCTCCCAGAATCCACAACGGTCCATTCGGCGGCGGAATATCAATTCCCATAAAGCCGGACAAGCAGATGGTCTTACCCATTTGAGCAATACGCAGAATGTAATCAGCACCTTCCAGCGTGAATGCTTTGCCTCCGAGGGTGAACGTGATCTTGGGCAGATTGGGAATCAAGGAACAGTCGACCATGTACTCGCCGTTCATGATCGGTGTACCACCGATAGCCTTGTTGATGGCCGTTACCTCCGCTACCGGACCGGCAATCAGGCTGGTACCGGTATCTGCAATTGCCTCGCACCCGTTATTGCAGAACTGACTGTCACCCACGGAGACACCATCCATCTTGAACTGCCAGTACGCTTTCCGGTCCACGCTCAGGTATGTAAAGTCACCAGTGTAATGTTTGGAGTCGGATCCACCGAAAATGATTTCGCCTCCTTCCGATGCGCTAGGATCACGATTCAGGTAGAACGAAAATACCGGTGCATCAATCTTGCCCTGGTTGAACATATTGTAGAACACGGGCGTTACACCATCGACCGAGATCGATTTGTAGGCAAGTCCAAGAATACCGTCAAACTTTGCCGCCACGAACACGAGCCCCGGCTCCTGGATTGCCTCGGCAAACGTTTGCTTCTCAACGGTAACACCGCCCACGGTAACGCTATCGGTGGACAGGTAACCCGACAGACTACCGGTGCCGTACTGGATGTGGAAGGCGGTTCCATTCTTCTCGAACGACGATGATTTCTTGGCGTCGTACTTGTTGTGCATCAAGCAGGCGATGTTAGTGAACGAACACTGTTTCGACGGTACCCACAGGTTGGATGAACCCGTATCGAACACCACCTTGAAGCTTTGCGGTGGCGTACCGATCGAGATAGCACCAAAGTATTGAGCCTGCGGGTGGGAAGTAAAACGATAATAATTGGGATATCTCCCAACGAAGCTAGGTGATTCCTAATCAACTCACATCGAGATAGTTGGACAATGGTTCCGGAACCGGACCAGTCGTATCTCCATACTTCAGACGGAGCTGCCTGATTTCAGTACCGACGCTACGGAAATGGTCACGAGCGGATGGGGCCCTATGTATGGGCACCCTATACAGGATCACAAGATGAAAAGAAAACGGAACAAAATTGCGGTCAGATGAGTTGAGTTGCATGTACAAACATTTTTGAAAACAACACATTATCAATAACAACAAGACGAGCAATGAACCGAAGCGAGCGGCAGATGTGTATGAGATGCTGACCAGCGCTGGGCCGAAAGTCATGAAAATAATCGCTAATGAGATAGTGATTTATCAATCAACTAAAGTACTGCGGAAATCGTGGAATATACGAACCGATGAGTCACTTTCATCACCATTCGTGGCGGAGGGTTCTTTGTTGTTTTTTTTTTTTGTATGGAACATGATATGCACACGAATGCTGCTCTTCTTTGCCCCGTACCAGCCGACGGTAATTAAATTATCGACCGCAGCGGTCAAAAGCTATTCGAGCATAGTGAAATCATCAGGAAATGTTGCTTACCTTACGAAATCGGCATTTCCAAGCACGGCCATCGCCAGAAGAACGATGGCGACGCCAAAGCTGCGAGCCATTTTGTTTGCTTTCTGCTCCTTTTGCTAAACCAAATTCCCTCTCTACGCCTTATAATAATCCCAGTTATGGTTGGCTGGAAAAAGAACAATTTTAAATAAAAATCTGTACAACTTTTTTTTAAGTACGCAAATAAACAAAGCACAGCCCACTAGTGCATTGTTGTTTTGTCAACGCATCACTATGAAGCTTGGTGAGAAATGCTGAACCGCACAAACACACGGGAGTGTTTTTACGTTAGTGCACTTTTTTCGTTTCGATAATGGAAATAAAATAATCTGCTCAATAAACAGAAAAGATGTTCACCTTTCTTCCGGCAAATCCGGTGGACGCGTTCTACGATGTTATGAAAAAGTGAGACTGCACTTTTGCGGCTTGCACCTGCTTACCTTTTTATAGAAGTGTGTCGCGTTCTGGCTTGAAGGCTGACCACACTGCGCACAAAGTACATACAACAACCGGTACTGTTGAAACGTCACAAAAACGTCATGCAAGTTGTAGACCATTTTTCATACTAGTCTTTGTTCCATCGTTCAACTCAGTATTCAAACAAAGGAATATTGATTCAGAAATCGAGGTCTCTTTTCTAAAAATTTTAACACGATGTGTAATTTCTGCGATTTGTCTACATATCCCGCAAGAAAAAATATTTTATGAATACAGTGTAGGCTGCGCCAACCGTTCCTTACAAGGTGGCTGCAGAATCATCGACTCCTATAGGCACCTTGGCCGTCAACTGTCATTGGTACAAATCGACAGAAGAACAAAAAGAATATGGGTGTCAAAAAGAGGAAACAAGATTGAGAAGAAAAGTTTGGAGCTGGTCTGCCTTTTTTCTGTGCAGAAATACTGTAAAAGAAAATTGAAAAGAACTTATATTATATTCCTAGCGCACACCAGCTGACGACGCCACAAACCCTGAAACGGGTTCGGTGCGGTGCTCTACTATTGTTCCTGCGGTGCAGTGGTGTCTCTATTTCCAGGGATTTCTCGTCTCGTCTGGGCGGCTTGCTTCACTCAAGCCCGCCGCCGTCCATGATGGCACCAGTAGGCCCTGGCGGAAAATTGTTTCTCAGCTAATACCTCTTCTTTCTTCTTTCTATATGATCGTGCGTGCACACGAATTGTGGTGAAACTCGCAAATCTGTATGAAATAACGAAACCTCAACACGCCTGTACGCTTAACATTTGCTATTGAACACTCTATTTGGCGTTGTGTGTGAATGTGAACTCTTTCCGCAATCCATCAATCTGCGGGTTGTATGTGTCTTGGATCCGTTGAACAAAACAAATCAAAACTCCCGTTGTGAATAACGAACGAATTTTGTATGTGTTACCTGTGAACGAACCGTTGTGCGTTCGGTGCGATCGGCTACTCATTTGCTACCGGATGTCGCACACATAATCCCAACGCCGGAACAATGATACAGACCATACAGGATGTCAGCGACTGCGTACCATTGTACCTGCCGCACAGCTTGTACCTCAAGCCGTTGGCCAAATTCAACATCTCAGTCGCACTACCCGCTTCCATCACTGGCAAAACCATCTCCAACTATGACGTTATGGAAAAGATGCGCCAGATGATACTGCCCGACAAGTTCTCCCTGCTAAAGGTACTAAAAAGCACAGCCTAGTGATTAAATCTTATATTTCATTTTAAGTTTTGTCCCTCCAATTCCCTGTGCAGGTCTCGAAGAGCACCGTCGGTTTCATACGGTTCGAGGGAGAACTGGAGGATAAGGGCAAGCTGAAAGCCGTCCTCTCCCGGCTCGATGGTCGTCCACTGCGACTAACCGGGTTCGAGGAATCGGTGAAGGTGCGAGCATCGGAGGCGAAGGACGAGTTCCCTACAAGGCACGATTGGGATTCGTTTTTCCGCGATGCTCGCAATATGGACGAGATGAAGGCGGGCGAACGGCCGGACACGATCCATTTCAGCAATCTGCCGATCAAGTGGTTCTGTCCGCGGCACACCGAAAACGACGACGGGGCAAAGCCGAGCGAAAGCATCTTCAAACGCATCTTCGAGAAGTTCGGCGAGGTGCGAGCCGTCGACATTCCGATCTGTGATCCGTACCGGGCACAGATGAAGGCGCACATGTCCGGCATGAAGAAATTTAGCTTCGACCAGGAGATGTACTTCGAAGGGTATGTTGTGCGTTTGTGCCGTATTGTCCGTCCTCTCTCGTTTGATCGCACAAACGGAGACGACGAAGGGGGGAACCCGGTTGCGGCAGGAAGGGGTAGAATGGAATTGTGCTCAATGCTGCCGATGCAGGAACGAGATGAATGGAAAATCACGGCGGGTGCACGCAGTAGCACGTGTCCTGCTGGGTTTCGAGAGAATGTCTGTTTCGCTATGTGTTTTGTTTGTTTTCTTTCTACTTTCTTTCCATCCTTGTGTCTGCCCTTGGTGTCCACTCGTTGACATGGGGTGTGTGTACGGGATACAGGTATGTGCAGTTTTCCGAATACGTCGGGTTCGTGAAGGCGATGGACGAATTTCGCGGGATGAAGCTGGTGCGCAAGGAGGGCGAACGCAACCTGGCCGTAACGATTGCGGTGGACTTCGACCGGACGAAACATCTGAGCGATTCGACTGTGAAGAAGCGACAAATCGTGCGGGACCGTTTGATTGGAGCGGAACGGGAGAAGGAGGAGCTGGAAAAGAAGCGACTGGCGGAGGAAGAAGCACGCAAAGAGCAAGAAAGGTTTGAAATGTCCTGAGCTACATCAATGTGATTACTGTTTAAAGATGGATGCATTAAAGTTTTGTTACACTTCCTTATTTGTCGCCTGAATCATTGTGATTCCAGGAACTGAGCGAACGATATGATGTACGAACGATCTGTAGCGTATTTTCACACCATTCTTAGAACGCATAGTGCCTAGGCATAGATCTGTACTATTTATTTATGCAACACCATAATGATTATCCTTTTNCGTTTCACAAACCATCCGGGAACCATCCTGTGTGCCAATAGCTAATTGTTTTGTCGTCCTATCGTCCTTTTGTTGTTATCACCGCAAAAACACGCACAGAAAACGACAGGAAGAGTTGCGCCAGGCTGAAATCGAAAAGCAGCTGCAGCGGGAACAGCGTCGCAAGGAGAAACATCTGCAAAAGCTGCGCCAGAAGGAATCGGACGAGATCAACCAGAAGATACGTTTGGAGGAAAAGAAGCTGCTCGAGGCACAGCGAAAGCTGGAAAGCATTCGCTTGCTCGATGCACTGTTCGATCGTATGAAGGTATTTGGGTGACATCTTTTTGAAAATATGCTTACATTTACATCGTTCCTTGTTTACACTTTTCCGTCTTGCACGCGCAGTTAAAACAATCGTTGGAAAAAGGAAAACAGAAAAGTCTCGTATCGAGCGACGGCGAAGGCAGAGATGATGTCAGCATCAGCTCCATCAAGGATCGGCAAAAGAAGGCCAACAAGCTAAAGGCGACACAGGAGAAGGAGCTGGAGAAAATGCGCTTGCGCTTGAAGCAGGCAAAAGATGGCAGTGTGCTGAAGAAAGTACTGAGCACAGGGCTGGGTGTAAAGGTGGAACGGTCTCGCTCGCCAAGCATTAACACGATCAGCTCAGACGATGGCATTCTGAGCGATAATCCGCGCACGAAGACTAAGAAGAAACGTAAATCCGTCACGAACTCGTCCAAGAAGTCGGGCGGTTCGGGCATGTCCTCGTCCGAGTCCGGAGAGGACGAGCTGCTCTCTGGTGACGAGAAAGTCAAACGCGAAGAGGTGCAATCAATGCAATCACAGTATCCTACCCAATCTATGCCGTACGATCGCTCGATGGGCTACAGTCATCCGATGGTTGCGACAGCGAGTTACCCACCGGCTAGCATGTACCCGGGCATGGAATGGGCAGCAAGCATGAGCTATCCGTATCCGTACGATCCATTCTACGCACAGTACTACAGCTCGATGGCCTATCGCGGGACGTATCGTACGGCTACCAGAGGCCCACGATATTCCCGGGGTGGACCTGGCGCGGGAGGTGTATCACGGGGAAGGGGTAGTGGATATCGTGGCCGCGGGTACGATTACTACCGTGCAGGAGGTGGAGGACGCGGTGGTGATGATTATGATGATGATCGTTCATATTCGCGATCGAGGTCTCGGTCGCGTTCACGCTCGCGGCATCGTCGTCGAAGTCGCAGCCGAAGCCGACGTTCACGCTCCAGCCGCAGTCGAAGCCGTAGTCGCAGCAGGCGCAGTCGTAGCCGTCGTTCCCGTTCGCGGTCCAGCTCACGGTCACGCTCAAGGACACGGTCAAGGTCCCGTACTTCCAAGTCTAATCGGCACAGCCACAGCCGGTCGAAATCAAGATCCCGGTCGCATAGCCACCGGCGAAGTAAACGTACGCGTTCGCGATCGCGCACTCGCTCGGAAGATCGTGCTAAAAAGATTGCCGTGCAGATGTCCAAACCGATGTCGAAAAATTTGGTTTCCACCATCCGTGGCGCAACACCACCGTCCCGATCACGGTCACGATCACGTGGCCATTCACGACCCAAGTCTCGGTCACGATCACATTCGCGTTCCCGGTCTAACTACAAGCATCGTTCATCCCGGAAGCATCGCTCCTCCCGTTCACGTCGTGGTGGTTCCGAACGCGAAGAACACCCCAAACCGAAAGAACCTCCAGAACCCATGGTACCGATGGTGGGTCCGATTGGACCGAGATCCCCTCCAGAGCCAATGCCCCAGATACCTCAAGCAGGGGTACCTATTGATCAGAATGGCATCAGTGGTAGCGCTATGGTGGACGATGAGGAACCTTCGATGGTGTCGGAATCGTTCAAGAAACATCGGATTATTGTACGCACCGATACACTCGGTGCGAAAACAACAAAAGAGATCGAGGAGGAAGTGCGGGAGCGTTTGTTGCGGCAGCAAAAGGAGCGTGAGTTCGAAATGCGTAAAGAGCGCGAACTGCAGAAGCGGAAAAAGGCAGAAGAAGAAGAAGAAGAAGAGGATGATGATGATGATGATGAAGAGGAAGAGGATGAGGATGAGGATGAAGAGGAAGAAGATGATAGTGAGAACGGTGATCAGCACCAACGGCAACAGCATGCTGCAAAAACCGCCAACCGTAGAGCACAAAATCACGCGAAACCACCGGAACCGTCCACGCACGGAAACGGTCAAAAGCGACAGGACGAACTTCATCGAAAGCGGAACGTTACGGTGCCGGATCGTCACAACGACAAACGGCATCAGATTCGTCGTTCCGATGGGCGTTCAAATGGTGAAAGCGCTCCACGTGCATCTTCATCCTCCTCCAGTTCGGAGGACGACAACGAAGAGGACGAGGAGGACGAGGACACGTCCGGTAGTAGCAGCGCTGAGGAGGAGATTGACCACAGGCGTCGCCGACCAACAGAACGCCCGCGAATAAAACAATCGCCCGAAAGTCCTCGGGAGCGAAGACGCCGCAGGTTTGAAAGTGTACCATCGGTAGACAAAAGACATGGGAAACAAACCGTACCGGATGGTAGACATGCAGCGGTAGAAGAGAAACGTGGACGTGTTCCAGTGCGACCGCCGTCCGGTGCTACCGCGAGAGGTAGATCGCGCGAGGAACGCCCGATCGACAAGGAAAATAGTCGCCAGCGTCGATCGCCGAGTGGTGGTAGAGGCCGGCATGTACAAACGCGCCAACGAAGCCGTAGCCGGGAACATCATCGTAAATCGTCGCACGCACGGCCAGATGGGCAGACGAACGCGGGAAGCAGTGGCGATGAGGCGAGCACGCGACGCAGAGGGGCTGGTGTATCTGTGGGTGCCAGGCGCCATGAAGGGTACCGTGGAAATCGTCGATCGTAGGGTAAACGTTCTCTTGAGATTAGGCTAGACTATTGATAGCAAAGGTAACGTGGTATAGCGGTACGGTGTAGTAGTAAAAACAAGTGTAAAATAGACGGAATATCTCATCGTTCCCCCCCCCCACAAACTTTCACTGTAAAGGTTTGGCCCTATGTTTTACCTTCCAAGCAACAACATTGTAAAGCTGAACTGAAAAATGTTCTGAAAATTGTACTGCGTGACTGGAATAGTCTGCGTTGCGCCAGGAATGTTCGAAAACTGTGTGTAGCGAATGTTTCCCCCTACTCAACGATGTAGCAAAATTGCGAAAACGCTCAAAACGGCGTATCGTCTGTACGAGATTTTGGCTAAAAGTGTGTGTGTGTACAAGTGTATAACATAACGAATGTGTATAAATAATAAATCTTCTTTTCCACAATCAATCAACCCTGGCTGGGTTTATCGTGTACCGCGAGATGAGAAAAATCGCCCTTTTACAATGAGTTGAAACGGTGACAAGTCTAAGAAACTGGAAGGATTCGAATCTTATCGCTCGTGCTTCTGGGGATTGTGCAAAATAATAGGCTACACACCTTTGACTACTCCACTGCGATAAATCTTGATGATCTTCGATGATCTTCGAGAATGAAAAAAAATGTTTTGAATGCCAAAAACTATAATTAGTCACCTTGAGCAGAGGTTATAAATTCAAATACAGTTACAGAACTCTTTGAAACGAGCATTGAAAAGATTTTAGCTTAGCTTTTTATGTTGAATTCCATACATTCTCTGACAGGAATCAGCTTACACCTGCATCATCATCTCCACTGTGCACTAGCTCAAACTCTAGTAAGAAGCTTCACGAAAACTAGTTTATATACAGCTTGTTGCTTATTCTATCTACATGTACGAAGGCGCTTAACGATAATGATGAACACAGTATGCAAAACGCTTACGAATAGAATGTTAAGACGGATGTTTGGTTGCCACGCACGAGCAACATCGGTGGCATATCCTTCGAGAGCATCTCCAGCCAGGACATGTACAGGGGAGCAGAAACAGTGCCCTGAAGGAATGGAAAAGTGAAAGAAATACACATCAACATATCATCCTTTCTGAGTGTTCCCGGTTATGCTTACCATTCTAGGCATTGGCATAGACATCACGATCAACCGTGCCTCGGCAGAGTGCTCCAGGAGCATTTCGCGCAATCGTAGCTGTCGGTGCGTTTTGTCCGCTAGTGCCACTCGCTCCGGTGAGCTTAGTTCCGGTGGCGTAAGTTGAGTCGGCATATGCTCGAAGCTTTTTAATAGCTGTTGATGCATCAGCACCGTATCCGAATGCGGTGGTTTCGTGACGTCCTGCAGCATGACCAGTGAGGAATAGTCGATTCGTAGCTTCGCTAACAAATCAGCCATACTGTAAAATGGATAACGTTTAGTGTTGCGAAACGGCCAGATAGACAGTGTAGTACGTACTTCTTTTGCTCCAGCTCCAGCTCCTTCTGCTGGTTGGTGAGTGCAAACACGCGCACTTTACAGTGGGCCCATTTGGAGCGCAGCGAAAGGATGTACGGAATGAGCATCGTAAGCCCACCGTCATCGTACAGCCACCAGACATCGATCGTGCCCTTCGGTTGTTTGTGCCGGAAGATGTTCAATCGTTCGTGCAGTTCAAGCGGTATGCAGGATCCATTGCGGGTTGAACAAGCGATACTATCCCGACTAGTGTTGGAGGGACTTTCGTTTTTTCGCCGACACTTCTTCAAACTTTTCAGGCCAAGGTTTGAATCGACGTACATGAGTTTGTTAGCAGCCAGTGGAGCGGTGTCGATAATTTGCTGCAAGCTAGACAAGGAGTCATTTGCGATCGTTCCAAGGCTACCGTTGGACGTTAGCTCGTTGGTCAGGTGAGAAAAATCCAGTCCATTGGGAAGCCGCAAGATTGCCAACGACATCCGGTTGTCGAACACATCGCTGGAAAGGAGGAAATAGAGATCAGCGTGTTTAGGTAAATCGTAATGGAATTAGCGAATGGAAAAAATTGTCTTGAAGAGTGAATTCACAAACCATCTCACTTATAAGTTAAATAATCAATTATTTAAATGAGTTTTTAGTCGTGACGAATAGTTAAAACCGAATGCAACACACTCATGATTTAAATAACTCCAGAATTATATAAATTTCTATGAATTTGCCGAATCAAATCGCAAAAAGGTCAAAGTTTTGTTGGATGATTTGAACTAACTCACTCTCCGATAAGATTTAATTCTCTCATTCATTCTGAATCCGTATGAACATCAGTAATTTCAATGCACTCCTCCCCAACATCGCCTTTCATCGGCCAAACTCACTTCAACACGTTGTAGTAAGTCTGCAGGTCCTGCACGGAACATCGCATCCAGTCGGCTTTGTAGCCCACCAGCACGATGTTGGGTGACAGTTTGCCGACGCCGGACGTTTGTATTAACGCGCGGACACCTTTCTCCAGTCCAATACCATCGATCAGCTGGTAGAAACCTTGTATCTTGCGCGACTCCACAAAGCACCGGCTCTCGGTCGATCGGAGTTCGCGCTTGCGATGCGACAACCGATCCCGCACCACATCGCCCACTATCAGCAAGCCTTGGTTCTTCGTTATCTGATGCGCTAGGTGGACTAGCGCCGGTCTGCTGGCCGGTTGGCCGGACAGTACCAGCACCGATGGATGATAGTTCTTGACGTGATCACCAACGCACTGCAGCTTGAGCGCGGCTGAGAGGGCACTCTTGTAACTCTGCGCCTGGGTTGTCGAGCCCCAGTTGACATCCGGCTTGCGATATATGACGGCCAGATGGAGCACGAAGATCAGCACCATCGTGACACCGGTGGAGATGATATCGATCAGGAACATGATCAACACACACAGCACCGTCCCGAATAGGCTGACCCACTGGTTGTAGAATCGGAACGTTGGTCGCCAACCGATGGGTTTGACGGTTGCCGCATGAAACGTGCAGAAGTTGATCAGTGCGTACGACGCTAGGTAGAAGTTGGAGATGAGCGGTGCCACAAGGTTCAGGTTCGCCAGCAGAACAAACAGTACCGAGACGCACAGTACCAACGCGTAGCTACGGTACGGTTCGTTGCGTTTACCGTACCCTTTGGCGAAGTACGTCAACCCCGGGTAGAGCCGATCGGTTCCGAGCGCCTGTATGATGCGTGGCACCGACAAGAGATTCGTTAGCGCTGTGGAGAGTGTGGCGGCAAAGCATCCGGCATAGATAACTGCACCGGAAATCGCCATCAGCTGCATGATGTTGTAGTCATTGTGCAGCCCGAACTTGCACGGTTCCTCGGGCAGTGTACGCTGACAGATGGCGAAGGTGCCATTTACGAGATCCCTCAGATCACCCGATGCATCGCGGTAGCTGGCCGAACCGGCCAACAGCACAAATGCAACGTATGAGATGCCGGATATGAGCAGCGCCAACAGCGTTCCCTTCGGTATGGCTGAAGCAGGATCTTTCAGCTCGCCGCAGATATTCGCACCCGCCTGGACACCCGTTACGCTCGGGAAGAATATACCAAACACGCTGAAGAAGTCCTGTTCGATACCTTCGCTGAACCGGTAGTCTGGGCCAAGGTTGTCGACGAACCGATCGCCGGACACACCGGTAAATCCCTTACCGCGATCGGTGTCCGTACGTGGCCCAAGAAACACACCCACCACGAACCCGCCAACGGCGACCACGATGGAAATTACAAGAAAGTTTTGTGCCTTCGTTTCCCAATCCATACCGACGGCGCAGATGATCACCATGATCAGGATCGTAACCGTGCCGACGAGTCGCATATCGTTCACACCGCCATCAATGATTTTAACACCAAAACTACCTGTAGAAATGCGAGACGAACTTGCATTAATCGAACGATCTCTTTACCATGGAAACAAAAGCGTCACCCACCGAGTAACTGATTAAGGGAACTGCAGAACCCGATCGTGTTCATCGATGCCGATACGGAGTTGGAAAAGGCCAGCACTATACCGACCGCACCACCAAACTCTGGGCCAAGGGAGCGTGATATGAGGTAGTAGATACCGCCACCTTTCACCTGACCATTGGTACAGATGGCGGACAGGGACAGGGTCGTTATGACGCACACCAGATACGAAAGGCCGATGATGAGCAGCGTCTCCAGTATGCCTGCCAGTGACACAATCCAGCTCAGGCGCAGAAACAGCATTACGCCCCAGATGTTCAGCAAACACGGTATCAGTACACCCTGGATCCATCCCAGCCGAACGCGGTGATCAGCACCGGACGGACGCTGGTCATTCTTGTGGTTCGATTCCTACCGATGAGTAGTTTAAGATTAACGTGTTGCTTATGTACTCCTTAGCAAGGCACTATTGAGTGCCGTTTTGCAGTGAGAATGTTTACCGAGTCCTGCTCGTCGAGATCACCGTGCAGCTCACCGATCGAGGGTCGACGGATTGCTTTCTGTGAGGTACGATAGTGCTCCAATCTTGGAAGAGGATCCCTACAATGGTAACCAGTGAAGATAGAGAGATGTACATGCGAAGGTAAGTAGATTTAATGTATGCATTAAGAAAATGGACTTATTTTAGCGATGTTTTAAATTGCGTTGTTAGGCAGGCAAGAAACTCTTCTTGATCATTTGTTAGAATTGGAACTTCTATACCGGCATAAAGATGAGGCTCTTTGTGTCCACTTGGTAAAGCCAATACGGTATTTATAATATGTTATTCCTTCTTGAGAACAGGCCATAACTTCGGAAAGATGCTTAGTTTCAGTCAAACATGCGCGTGCGTCACCATAATGTGCTGTAGTGACTAAATCTGTAGACCGACACAAAGTGACCTCATCTCATTAGTCAGAACTTGCTCATTGCATTGGGATACTAGCACAAAGTGTCTTCCCGAAGTTGTTGCTTTCATTAGTATCAGTATGCGAACTTTTGGACTGATCTTGCATTGCCCTGCAAGTCCAGGAAATTGTTGCAACCGATGGGCTAATTAGAGAGAATCATTTCACCATCAAGGCTGTAAATGCAGATACTGGGACGTTCATGGGCAAATCTCCAAAGAGAATAACTCATCCAATAACGTTTTGTCCAATACGGAGGGACAGTGTATCGATCGCCAAGGACACCACAAAATAGAACTATAAGCTTACATTAAGCTTAATTTTTAAAAAAGATCTTTACAATGGTTTTCGGTCAGCTGGCGCAAGGCAGACGAATTCCTTAGAGTTTCGAGCTGATTTTAGAATGATTTCTAAAGAGGATAATGAAATTGTTGAGTCAACAGACCTATAAATGGCCACAGTTTTACTAACACCAACGAGTGGGAAACCTTTCGAATGTTTCTAAAAAGGCCACGTACAACTATCAACGTATCAATCCAGCTGTGACTTCTCACATTAACAGCCTCATATGCTTTTATCGTCGGGAAAAAGATTGATTTTAGAAGAATTCACACCCTCTTTGATGTCATTAATGTGCACGATAAACAATATTGGTCCCAACAAACTTTCTTGTGTAGTTTGAAGAACCACTATAGATCTTCGTGTAGAGTTCGCAGAAAGAAAACGTTCTTAGTAACTTTTGAACCAATTGCACTCGCTTTAAGTCTAGCAAACTTTAACGCAACATATCATTTTAATTATTTTTACTTCTTTATTTATTTATCATCGTTTAAAATCAGTCCATTTTTTACTGCATATGTCATAACATTGAACCGACTTCTACCTCTCCACAAACTTCATCTTCGGTCCGAAACTTGTTATTCAACGGCTACAAACGACCAGGCGTCTCCTTCGCACTCCTTCACATACCTGGTCAGGTGACTGTCGGGATCTATTCGTTCCGCATGCACCGTACGATCGTCATATCCCGACTCGAGATCAATTGTAGTCCAGCTCTGATCGGCCGATTCATCATCGACAGTAAAGACCACCTTGGGAGGCGCAGCCACAGGCGTTACCGTCGTTTGCTGCACTCCATTCACCTGCTTGGTCGGTAACTTTTTCGATTTTCTTATCGAGCT
This sequence comes from Anopheles rivulorum, assembly GCA_018908115.1. Lineage (NCBI taxonomy): Eukaryota > Metazoa > Arthropoda > Insecta > Diptera > Culicidae > Anopheles > Anopheles rivulorum. Next base: position 10,874,098 of record STHB01000004.1, read on the forward strand.
AAGCACGCGGTTCGTAACTCTCACTATACCGTACTGTTCCCACACCATTATGCGACGTTTGGATCACTACAAGCACTATGACTTCCAGAAGTGAGAGATAGAAAAAAAAACAACGAAACTGTAGTTCAATTTTTGTATTGTCTGAATTTTTGGTAGCACACAACCATATAACCGAACGGTACGATTACACCTGCTGAACTGAAGCGAATTTCGGACGAGATGTTCCACAAACATGATCGAGAGAACTGTACGGACCATAAAACAAACAAGACGACACATTCACGCCGGCAACTGTACCGTCGAACGGTGTGTCGGTCGATTCTGTTCTGTTCTGTTCCAGCAATGTTCTGTTCTTTTTTTTTTATTTTTGCTGTTGTCCAAATGGATTATTTCGGGTAAAACAAGTAAACTAGAGTGCCGGTTTCGGTGACGGTGAGCAAAATATTTGACGAAGGTGAAAATTGTCTAAACAAATACACCGCAAATCAGCTGCTCGATTGAGCGTTACGAACAAGACGTTCGCACACACACGCACGATAGCAGTTAGAAGAATGGGTTGCGGTTTGATGTCTGTTTGTTCACTGGTTTGAATTGTCCAGTTGAAAAGTTTTGAATGAAAAACATGTGATTTACAACAAAAAAAGAAGCCAAAAATAAAAGTGTTGCGTTCAGTGTTTGAGCGTTACAAGTTTGCAACCGCTCACTGGTTTTGTAGCACGATCATTTCATCACTTGCAGAAGATCACTTCAACACATCCGTAACAACAAATTAAAAGCTACGCCCTCCTGTTGGCCGATCCACTTTCCGTTGAGTGTGCTAATTTAATGCTTTTACGCAAACGGTGTAGCATGGTATGCGCTGTATACCAAAGGGTTAATCCCGGTTGGCGCTAGTTTGAGCTGGTTGCATTTGTTCACGATCGAAAAAAAAAAAAAACCGGATACAGTCCTAGCCAAAAACAAACCATCTCCAGTTCGACGCGGTTGTGCTGATTAATTTACGCGTCTAGCTTTTGCGTGCGCGTCTGCAAACGTGGTGCTAACCTGAGTGTGAACTTTTCCCATCGAGCATTTTGTACACACTTTCACGCCGAAACAACACTTACTTCGTATTTTTGTTCGCTTTTCTTATATATATATACACGTATTACAACGAACAATCTCCTGATGATGGCACATAGTATTAATCCGTAAATCCGCTTCAACTCTCTCGCGCGGCACACTAACACCCGAGTGTCGCTCGGTTACTGGAACAGTGCGATCTATGCAAAGTTATCAAACCCGTTGCGTTGCGTTTGTTGTTCGAATGGAACAGAATTTGAACTTCGCGCGCGCGCAAAAAAAAAGCGTCCCGTTACCGGTGTACAGTCAGCCAACAGCCAGACGGTTGATTTAAACAGCTGCGCGCTAGTTCTATTCAATTGGCTGTGTCAGCGGCCGACTGTCTTTATCAAACTTATCTGGTGATCAAACATGAACGGAATGCTGTGCGTGTGACTTAATTTGCACGGAAACAATGCACGCGTACATAACGCACCCGATCATGCTGGTGCCGAGCTGTGAGATGATCTGTGGCGATGCTGAGCTATACCGGTGGTGGGAGATTGTTCGTGCCCATATTAAGGCACACTTTTCCACACGAAATCTCAAGCACACTTCTACATGAAAGCTTATCGATCAGGTTGTTGTTTTTTTTTTTTTTTGTGTCCATCGGGCAAGTGTTTGCTTTTGTGAAGGAAATACGCTTCTAAAGTTACACTTTTGATGAGAAGAAGTACAAAAAAGAGGTACAATTATTGTCTAATAATGATGTTTGTCGCATGTATCGGTTGACTTCTAACCGAACGGTACTGTACGATCATTGGGATGCGATGATAAGTGAGGGGAGGGAGATGAAAAAAAAAAACATCCACCCGGCATGTTCCAATTAGCACACGGCTGTGTGCTTTCCCAATTCACATCCGTCCGCTGGATGTCGAAGAATGGCGCGAAATTTGCAATCAAGCTCTTGCGTGAGCGTGATTGAAGCTACGAAAACACAAACCAAACAGCGTTATGATTACGATACGGTCAACAGGTTGTTTGTTACTTTATTTTGGGGACAAAACGTTTTTCCACCCGCCCCACATGCTGCCGGTCGCTTGGCTGCACCGCTTTACGAGTAGAAGGTGAGCACCTCCGTTTGGTTGCCACGCACCAGCAGGAATGGTGGCATATCCTTGGTTAGCATTTCCAGCCAAGACATGTACAGGACGGCCGATACCGTATCCTACGTGCGTGTGTGTTGATGGGAAAAGGAAATAAAAAAAAAGTTTTAATGAAAGCTCGCCTGAAAGCACCATTGGGTTGCGGATGTAGAGCTTACCTGTCTGGGAACGGGCATCGACATGACGATGAGCGAGGCCGACTTGGAGTGTTCCAGCAGCAGCTCTCGCAGGCGCAGCTGACGGTTGGTTTTGATCTCCAGCTGCTGTTTCTCCGCCTCGGACAGTACGGGCAGATCGTCATTGCTGCCGGTGACGGTACGCAACAGCTCCCGATGCTCGTCGATAGTCGCTTCCATCGGTTTGTCCGTCACCTTGACCATCGTGAGACTCAGATAGCTGATACGCAGCTTATCGAGCAGCAGCTTCAAGCTGTTGTACGATAAAAAAGAGAAGAAACAAAAAAAACAACGAACCCCACCCACCCAGTCAGCCTGTGCCTGTGCATTGTGCCACCAAACAAAGCAAACATAAACTGCTGCGAACTGTACCGCGCAACATTGTAACACTTACTTGGTTTCCTCCTCCTGCAGGTTGACCGATGAGAGGGCGAACACGCGTATCTTGCACTTTTCCCACTTGGAGCGGGTCGTTATGATGTACGGTAGCAGCATGGTTAAGCCACCATCGTCGTACAGCCACCAGACATCGATCGTGCCCTTCGGTTGCTTGTGCTTGAACAGGTTCGCTTCCGGTTCGGCCGTGACTGGAGGCGCAGCGTAGTCGAAGTTGGGCGCCGCGTGGAACGTTGGTGCCGGCGACGTTTGGCTGGAACGGTTCGACTGCATCAGCTCGTGCAGATCGAGATTCGAGTTGACCGGCATCAGCGAACGGCGCGCGGCCATGCGTTTCGATGTGATCGAGAGGGTCGTTTCCTGGGGCGATGGAATCGTCGTGTAGAGGTCACTGTTCGACAGACCCTTGAAGATGTCGAGCCCTTTACCCATGCGCAGTATCAGCAGGGCGAGCCGATTATCAAACGCGGTACTGGAAAAGAGATTAAACTGGCCTGCTTTATCGTGGCAACCCACCTTTCCGACCATCGTGCACACTTACTGCAACGTGTTGTAGTACGCATTCAGCTGCTGGTGGTCCGCTGTTCGCCAGTTGGTTTTGTAGCCGAGCATTAGTATGTTCGGTGCCAAACGGCCGAAGCCGGTCGACTGGATCAAGCACCGGGCGCCTTGGTCAAAGTCAACACCGTCGACGATCTTGTAGAACGCGCGGATGTTCGTGTCCTTCAGGTAGTTCTTGCCCATGTCGGACAGTGCCCGGCGCCGTTTGTACGGCAAACGCTGCGGTATGATGTTACCGATCACCATCAGCGAGCTGTGCTTGGTGATGAGATGGGCGAGATCGATCAGTGCTGGACGCTGCATCGGATCACCGGCGATCGCCAGTATTTGCGGCTGATAGTTCTTCACGTGATCGCTCGTACCCTCCAGGTTGAGCGTGGAGTTGAGGGCGGTTTTGTACGCTTGCGCCTGCACGGACGAGCCCCAGTTCGCTTCCGGCTTGCGGTACACCACCACCAGGTACAGCACGAAGATGAATGCCATCGCGATGAAGGACGACACGACGGATATCAGGAACATGATCGCGACGCACAGGACGGTCGCGAGCAGGCTAACGTACGGGTGAAAGTAGCGGAAGGTCGGGCGCCACCCGAGCGGTTTCACGGTCGCGGCGTGGAACGTGCAGAAGTTGATGAACGCGTACGACGCCAGGTAAAGGTTGGTGATGAGCGATGCGATCGCGTCCAGATCGGCGATCAGAATAAAGATGAGCGAGACGAGAAATACGAGCCCGTAGCCGCGGTACGGTTCACCGTGCTTGCCGTAACCCTTGGAGAAGAAGATCAGACCGGGATAGATGCGATCGATGCCGAGCGCCTGGATGAGCCGCGGGACGGACAGAATGTTCGTGAGGGCCGTACTGAGCGTTGCCGCCCAACAGCCCGCATAGGTGATGGCGCTGGTTAGCGAGATTAGCTGCATAACCGTGTAGTCGTTGAGCAAACCATACGTGCAGTTCTGTGAAGTAAAACGTTCGATTGTTTCTGTGCCAGTAAGCAATTGGCGTTCTACCAGTATTTCCCCCAGTCAGTCCCAGTACTTACACCTGCCGCACAGCTAGTGAACGTAACGCCAACAATATCGGAAGCGTTACCGGATGCCTGCCGAACCGCGGCACCAGCTGCCATGAACGAGAAGAACACGTACGAAATGGCGGATATGAGACAGGCCCAGAGCGTACCCTTCGGGATGGCCTTGGCCGGATCACGCAGATCACCGCAGATGTTCGCACCGCTCTGGATGCCAGTCACGCTCGGGAAAAAGATGGCAAACACGCTGAAAAAGTTCTGCTGCACACCGTTCATCACCGTGTAGCCCGGGCCCATGTTCGCCGCCAGCAGGGTCGTCGAAATGCCCAGAAATCCTTTGCCGATCTCCTCGCTAGAGCTGCCCGGACCGATGATCGCTCCGAGTATGAAGTTAAAGATGGCCACAATGATTAGCACGAGCAGGAAGTTCTGTGCCTTCACCTCCCAGTCCATGCCGATGGCGCAGATGATGATCATTAGCAGCAGAAACACGGAGCCAACGATGCGAATATCGTTCGTACCTCCATCGACGATCTTCGTATCGAGGCTTCCTGCATGAGTGGGCGGGTTAAAGTGTGACAGGTTGTGGCTCTAATCTTTCCCCCGGGCACGCCGGTGAGACTACTTACGCAGCAGATCGTTCAGCGAGCTGCAGAACCCGATCGTGTTCATCGCCGCGTTCACGGAGTTGGCGAACGCAAACACGATGCCGACCGATGCCCCAAACTCTGCCCCGAGCGAGCGGGATATGATGTAGTACAGGCCGCCACTCTTTATCTGCCCGTTCGTGCAGAGCGCCGACAGGGACAGCGTCGTCATGACGCACACCAGGTACGAAAGGGCTATAATGATCAGCGTCTGAATGATGCCGGCCTCACCAACGACCCAGCTCAGGCGGAGAAACAGCATCACGCCCCAGATGTTGAGCAGGCACGGTGTCAGCACACCCTGCACCCAGCCGAGCCGGATTGCGTGGGCCGGTGCTTTGCTCTCCTCCTCGAGCTGTTCCTCCGGTTCGCCATCCTTGGAATCACGGTCACCGTGCAGTACGCCGATCGACGGCCGCTTCGCGTTACGCTGCGATGCCCGGTAATGGTCCAGCCGGGGCAGTGGCTCACTGTGAATGAAGCGGTACAGGGCTCACGGTTAGCGGGATTAAGGTGCATTGCATAAGTAAATCCCTTGTAGGACCAAGCGATCAACCGTACCACGGTCAATGGTCAGGTCGATGCTTAACACTTGGACGCTCGCGAACTGCGTGCGTACCGCAGGCCTAAGGGTTGAGGCTCATTTCAGGGCTGACCACCGATCAACCGAGGTGCTGACGAGTGAGTCGTAATCAAATTAATGTCGCCATCAGCACAAAGCACACACCGAATGAGAGAGGAGGTTGGCGTGTGGTTGTGCTTGAAAATTTCACACCATTAGTTAGCGAATATTAGCAGCCGAATGAGTACGGCAAACGGGCATCGGGTGTTAATTGAATCATTTTTTTTTTTATAGCTCCGCAATGGCCGATATGCAGGGAAGCTTGGGCAAAGCTGCTCCACTCACTAGCCGGACTGGGTCATCGTTTTTCCGCATGAATGATCATTGAAAAATATATATACTTTTGGGGTTTCCTAAAGTCGGGAAAAGAACTGTGCACAAATAGAAGACATTGAGTTCTGCTTTTAAGATATCTGCTTTTAAAATGTTTCATATTTTCCACAGACACCACGTGTCAAGGACAGGGTTAAGAATTATACATCTCATCACTATTTCCGAGATAAGTCGTAAGAATGTAAAAACAAGCACTATAATTAGGAGGTTCTAAATGCGTTATAAATTAAGGCGCTAAATCCACAAGACTATGGAACTTGTGGCTTAAGAAGCATCGATTTACTTCTTTAACTCGAGTTGTCCATGTCGAAAACTCTGATTCTGGCCCAAATTAATCCTACTTCACCAAACTTACCTCAATCCGAGCAAACTATCTCGATGCAAACGGCCATTCCCGTTGTTCATCTCCAATACTACCGTTTCGTCAGAAACGGTAATGACCGGATTATCGTATCCCTTACCACCGCTTGGATCATTTCGCACCATTTTGAAGGGTAAAGAATTTGGAAACCCAAACCCAACCAAATAAAGAAAAACTTTTTATCCTTCTAAACCTTTATGCACACTGGTTGGCTTAAGCTCTCTACTTCTTGACGGATCGCTTCCTGCTTTCGGTACACTATTTTTCCACCAGTACTTTGCTTTTTCGACACCAACAATTCGCACTCTCACTCAGGGCGCATCCAACAATTGTTCCATTGGGCACGGTTTTGGAACAAATGTGGTCGATAATGTCCCTTCACTGGCGGGTACGGTGTAAGCTTTACACAAACACAATCCGGAAATGAGGCGAACCATTCGTCAGACGACCGATACGAGTACACGGAAATGGATACGGGAGACTGTGCACCACCGAAGTCCTAAAACCCGTCTGTGCTTGCCGAACAGCTTTGCCGTCTTATATATATAGAGATATGTCGTCCGTAAAGACCGGATCAACAACGTATCGGTCCGTTTTTTTTTGGAATCGAGCGGGGCAACATGCTATGGGGAAGGACGATTGTGGCGATAAATCTCACCCTGATAGCGCTTTACGTCGTACCCCGTGTGCTGTGGTACGATCGACTCACCTGTCGTTGCGTTGCGGTGAGTTTTAGCGAACTGCCGCTAACATGACGATCCGTCGCGATCCTGCGTCTAGCGACGGATGGAACAATCGTTCAAGATTAGCGCATTGGACAATTGATCAGTGTCAACGGCACCAGCTAGCTAGCCAGACGATCGAGACCTGGGGAATTCATGACGCTGGGGTGCACTGTATACGTCACACAGCATGTGCTTGTGAGAGACAGATACCTAAGCACAAGGTAATCTTTATTCCCTCTCTTTCGTAAACACTTCTTTCTTCTATGCGTGTTTGGACGGAACGACCAATATCGCTATTAAATGATCTTTTAGGTGAGATATTCTTTTTGTTCAAATATTTATTATTGATAACATTTTTCTCCAGTCCGATCCGTTTGATTCCGTGACATTTTTGATCACAGAACGCACGTCACGTGAGAACCGGAGGATCACGAGGGATCACCTCCGGTGCAACCTTGCCAGTACGTGTTAAGCATCGTGCCATTAGAAGAAAAGTAACGATGTTGTTCATCAAGAAATGTCGTTTTTGAGATCGTGAAGAAACGGGAAAATGTGCCGAATATTCGATCAACGTGTTAGCGGATCCGGGTGTTTAGGGTAAATTATCGCTGGCAGTTTCCTTAAACTGTTCGATCAGTGCCGCGATATCGTCCGGCAGTTGAGGTAACTGTTCGTCGGTTTTAAGATCCCGCTCGACGGACGCTACCAGTTGCGCGATCGCAGCCTGCAGTTCTTCCGTATTGGAGGCATTTGACGTTGCCGCACTGTCGCAGCGACCAGCAACATCATCCTCGTCGTCATCGGAACAGCTGAGGACGCAACTTTTGTTCGAGCTCGATGATAGCGGTTCGGTACGCTGTCCGCTGTGTGAAGGATTTCCGCTCGAACTATTACCCTCCAGCGTTCCGTTCGGCTCTGGCGTGAGTTCAGTCGGTTCGTTGCTGTGTCGAACGATAATATCACCATCATCTTGGTCCTGATCAACGGTTGCCGAACTGTACCCATTCAGTAGGTACTGTGAAGGTGATAGACTCGCCATCGTTGTCCGATCATCACACCCAGCTAGTGTCTTGATGTGACGCTCTAGTTCAGCGATTTTAGTAGCTAGCAACCTGAAATGGTAATAATCCAGTACAAGAGTTAAAAAAAACGTTACCAACCACGGCTGCAAGATCACATCCATCCGACAACTTACTTATTCGTCTTCTTTTGATGCGAAAGGGCGAGACTTTTGTCGTTCACATTGTCCAACAGTGCTAGGCAGAGTGATTTCAGATCGGAAATTGTGGCCGCTTTAAGCGGGAGCTCATCAACGGTTCCATTCTCCAGCAAGTGTTTTACTGAAATTAAATGAATGCGCAAGGAAAATTATTAACACGTCCGATGAGTAGCCCCATATGAGGGCGTTAGTATGATGCAAACCTTGCGAATGGGACATGATCGTTTTGTTATTGTTGTTAGTGCCAAGCTTAATAATGCCTTTCTTCCGGTTTGTTTCCAGCATCGACTGGGAGGCATACGATGGGGAAGTTGTTAGTTGTTAGAAAGGTTAAAAAATTATTACACACATGGGTTAGTTCGGTATCGACCGGCAGAGTATGAACACCCTTACCTTATACTTGCTGGCCGCTTGCCGTGCGAGACTTAGTTCGTTTTCAATGTTAGCAATCTTTTCCGTTTGATATTTATTCTCCAGTATCAACCCATCAATATCCAGCAGGGTCTGTGAGCCACCTCCAGTCCCTCTTAGGGCAACGTTCAGTTCATGATTTAATCGGTGGGCTTTACACTTGTACGCATCTCGTTCCGTCACGGTTTCCTCCTTTTCGTCCAGCAGCGATCGAAAGTCGTACTGCAACTGAGCATTTCGCTTCCGCAGTTGTTCGAGCTGTGCGATAAGTTGCGATTTTTCGGCCTGCCACGTTTTATCACCGTTGGCCGTTAGAAGCGAATCGTTGGTCGCCCGTAGCTTGGTGCAGGTGTCCTGCAGCTCGACGTTTCTTGCCCGTACCACCTTGATGTCACCCTCGAGATCGTACAGCCGTTGCTTGAGCGATTCCACCTCCGTTGTGAGTGCCTCGTTTCGTTCCCTTGTTTGCTTGACCAGTAGACTAACGGCCGAACTGTTGCCAAATCCGGCCGCTTGAAAGTCGGGTGCATTCAGACTATTCTTGATGGCTGAGTACCGTAGCTGTATCGTTTCAGCCATAAGTTTAAACTGGTCACGCTCTGTACGACATTTCTCCAACTCGTAGCGCATTATTTTCAGCGCTTCTACCTTGCTTTGCAGCTTTCGGCTGAGTGCTTTGTACTGTAAATGAAAGTAAATCATTTAATTTTACAACTAAAACATTCTACATAAAATATTGCACTCAGACACGCACCTCCTGTTCATCACTTTCAGTATCCATATGGTTACTTTTGGATGGGATATTGCTGGAAGGGGTTTTCCTACCCCTGGCCATGGTTGTACTGGCCATTTTTTTTTATAAAGATTCGTATAGCTTGTGTTTACAGAAACTTAGCTGACCATCGATTAAGTTTGATGGAAGGTTTTTATACTACAAAAGGCTTATTTGAAAACAACAAGCGCAAACGTGATTGTTGTCATCGATTTTTATGTGTTCTCCTTCGTGCGCTGCGTGGTGTATTCGAGGGAATGAATGCATCGATTATAATTACACACAATATGGTAGGATTGTTTTCATTTCAACTAAGCCAGTTCTAAATTAATTATCTATCTAAACAAGCTTTTTCTTAATACACTTCTAACCTTGTGAAACTTGCGTTTGTTAATTTATGTAGCAATACACACTGCGTTTTTTACATTTTGTTTATATCGTACCATATCTGTCATGTTGTTTCGTCAGCGTGCGTGTCAGGGTTTATAGGCAATAGTTGTCGAGTTCAAGTCTTTCGTTCCATCACTGTCGGTACCGACTACGAACATGCCGTTTTAAAACATAACGGACAATTTGGAAAAGGAAATTTAATAAAGCGTTAAATACTTTAATGGAAGATTTGTAGATAAATTCAAATAAAATAAATAGTGGTGACGAAACAAAACTTAACAAATAACTTAAACTAAAAATGGGATAGCAAAAAGGTTTTAATATTCGGTAATATCGGTATGGTCAAAGAGCAAATCTATTACTGGAAAATAGCCTCACGCCAGCAAAGATAACTCAATTCGTAAAGTAGTTTAATTAGAAGTTTATCTAAAGATAAACATTACACCATATTTACGAAGTAGCGTGGTAAAGCTAAGGAATTTATACAAAAAGGATAATTAGATAAAAATAAAACACCATCGACAAATGATCGACTTTATTCAAATTTAGAGTAATGTTCTAGCAGAGACTTAGGACAATTGGCATAAATAAGTTCACAGTCAGCTCCACTCACTCCCAGATTTTCTGCCATTTCATATTTAGCCCGGTCGCGGTATTCCGATTCGCCAAAGGATCTATGAAATGAAGGGCTACAAATAAACTCAATTGCATTAATTACATTCCCATACGTTAGCTTAAATTACGGGCTACTAAACCTTTTGTTACTTACGTTAGCAAAAACTGTGCCACCTCCGTCAGCAGATCTTCCCGGTTCGCTTGCCGATGGAACGGACTGTGGGCCAACTCGCAGACACTCTTCGCCACACAATCCGAACCGAACTCCATCGCCTGCAGCAATTCTTCCGCCGCCCGGTACAACTGGCCAGCCGTCAGATCCGAGCTGGGATGTGTGACCGAGCGCTTAAAGCCGCGTGCCGACACGACGGTCGTCGGTTTGAAGTGGCCCTGCACAACACCGATGAGGGCCCGTGCCCAGTACGCCGGTTTGTAGAAGTCCATCAATCGAAACGGCAGGTTATAGTTAACCTGGAACCCCAAATTGATGCCCAAACGCCGGACGGGGTATTCTTTCTTCGGTGGTTTAAACAGCCGCCCATTCGTAACGGTGCACATCGTGATCTGGATGGTGGGAAATTGTGCGTTAAGGTCTAACGTTACGGTCCACCCCGTTCGGTTTGACGCGTCGTGGGATTGATTACGGTGTGGGCGATTCTTTAATTCTGTACCTACCTGTAGAGTGGTCATCGGTGGGAAAAACAATGCTTTCGGTTGGCCGCTAAAAGTGGCGTGTGAAAAATGGCACGCTGGAAGGATTGCTGGCAGAAAAATTAATAAAACGAGCTTCATCACTTGGTCTGTACTCGCGATGAGAACGCACCACTAACAATGAATAGCTGGCCCCAAAATTCGTCTTTTTCCACAGAATTCTATGCAGCCAGAAGTTAGCAGTGGAACCACGAGAGAAAGTGTTTGTTTGCGCTTTGTTGAAGTGAAAAGGCGCTAATTGGAGATGCTTTGTGAACGATCTTGTTCTCCGTTGCGATCGGTTACTGATCAAAAAGTTGACCGATGACATTATTAGCTAACTGATTAACACCTTTCCAGCTTTCCGTGTGTTTGATTTAGAAGCAGATTGCTGAAGAACGGTTGATGTCTTGTTTAGCACACCTCGGAGTTGTAAGTTATGGGCAGAATAAAAAACTGTCACACTAAACATTTGTCGGTACCTGTTGCGTTGCGTTCGGTTTAAATGCTTCGCCTTCCGTAGTGCGTAGAAGCAGCGATGGAATGAACCATCGTTCGTTCGTGGCAAATTGTCGTGTTTTTCACGCGTATTTCGGTTACATCTGTTAAATGCCTTGCCTTCAATGCGAAAGATTTTGGTGTTACGTCTTTCGCAGAGAACGAGAGCCGTTCTGTGTTATCCCGGATGCAATAAATTGCCTCCCGGAATCCACCGGAATGATGCTGCCGTCGTACCCGTCGTAACCCGTATCCCAACACAACCGACCTGTACGGTAAAGCCCGCACAATAAATCATATGCAAATAAACGTAAACAGGAATAATTTTCGCATTTCGTGTTTGCGGAAATGTCGTTCGGTCTGGAGCTTTTTTTTCACTCAAAACTGACACAATTTTAGATATTTTAGATGAATACAAAAAATCGTGTATGATTTCTTCCGGCAATACAGTACCTCGGTGTAAAGCTCTAATATATTTCTCTCTATCTTTATGGCTTAACGACCTACAAGGTCATGCCGGCCATCAAAATGGCTTACTAGACTGTTAGATACCGCGTAGTTGCATAGTCAGAGCTCACTACGGGGGAACTTCTGCTAAACATCGGAAAATATCCACCCAACATCCACTAAAAAACAATCTAGCACTAACCAAACATCCGCTAAACATCAGAAAATATCCATCCAACATCCTCTAAACAACAAGGTAGCACTTGCCCAACATCCGAAAAATATCGGAAAATATCCACCCAACATCCATTAAACAACAGAACAGCACTGGCCCAACTCCAGTTAAATATTATTAATTTATTAGCTTAACCACTTCGAAACATGTGTTAAACAGCCTCCCAACATTTTTTAATTTACTTTAAGTTTTTGATGGTGGACAATTGATTCAAAGGTTTAAGATGATGTCAATCATCAAATATAGAATCGTGCTTAACAAACAAAAAATGTTGGGTTTTGTTACAAATTTCATTAGAAAAATTTATTAGAAATTTCAGCAAAATCGTCTCCAGCTGGCAACCAACGACCCAGAGATTTAAGAACGGTTTTAAGGAAATGGGGGGTTGGAAGGAGTGAATTAGAACAGCTCTGGGCGTTGGTGCCAGCTGGGAAGGCAACTTTGTTGTGTGGGGGTGTGATAGTGTAAGTTTGTTTTAATTTGGGTGAGGGAGCGAGAGATGGAATTGACAGCGTCACAATTGAAGGAAACACAACTTTGATTGTTGCCAGCCGGTATCGACATCCCTTGAGAGAGTTTGAGTCATGTCACGCATCACACAGCCCGGGAGGACAAACGATGGAAGGGGCAGGGGATCAAAGTATGCGGCGGAAGAGAGGCATTGAAAACTTGGAGGGGGGTTCGAAAGCTTTGGGTGAAAAGTTTCAATGGGGGTAACGTGAGAGCTAAAGGTCATCACGAAAAATGGTCGGTCTGATCTAGATTCGATTGCATGTCCATCTGTGTGATGAACCCATAACCTAACCACTAGGCTATGGTGCCGTCCGATGAAGGTGCCGTTAACAGTGCAATATAAGCTACGACCGCCATGAAGCGAGATTTGAACCCGTAAGAGCGAAAAAAATTAAAATAAAAAAAAAATATAAAAAATTTAAAAAATCCAATTTTTTTGCTTTGCATTCTTCACACGCCGGGGATGCTAGGGATGTCATCCAAATTGGATTTGGAGGCCGTATTTGTTTACTTTTTCGAACCCAGGTTCGTAAGAGCGAAAAAAATTTAAAAAAGTATAAATAAAAACAAAATTAAACATCCATTGTTTTTTTGCTTTGCATTCTTCACACGACGGCGATGCTAGGGATGTCATCAAAATTTGATTTGGAGGCCGAATTCGCTTTTTTTATTTTTTTTATTTTTAATTATGACGGCATCTTGGCCGTATTGTCAGTTCGTTTATTTTTCTCACATTGAAATTTTGACATTTCCGCACTCTTCTTCTTGCCGGTTGAGTTTATAATCTCATTTTCTCTACTTCTTTAGTATTTACGACCTGAAGTGTTACTACTACCTACAACATTCACCTTCAACATCCAAAGTCAAGCTGCCTCAAAATTAGCAGAACTCTGTCTGGCTGGGCGGGCTCCAGTTTCATTGAAGTCGGGCTTCAGTTTCATTGAAACTGAAGCCAACTTAACGAAGTGCTTTTTTGCGCATGACCCCAGCGGTCAAAGCTTTCGTTAAGCGGGCTTTATTTGTATGGAAGGCGGGCTCTATTTCCTTTGAAGTCAGGCTTTATTTTCATTCGAAATAAAGCCCGCTTAACGAAAACTTCGAAGAGCTTTTTTGCGCATGTGTTAGTGACACAGCGAGGAAAACGTGTAGGTGTATGTGTGAGGCTTTCTATGCATAGTGGGATTTCGGCATGACAAAAAATGGTCACGAAAAAAATTTAATTTTAAATATTTATTTTATTTTAATATTCTTATTCCTATTTATATTTTGTATTTATACATCTTATTTTGTACTTATATATAGTTATATCTTATTTATATATAATTTACTTATAAAATTAGCACTGTCATAACATTCCGCACTATTTTAGAACGTATTTTTCCAACACCAACGTTAATAAGCACATTGATCCCTAGCATATTCTGCATCAAGTTAAGCACACCGTCAGTAAACAGCAGCACAATCACCTGATAATCGTTCGTCACCNGCAAGAACATTCAAGCACGAAAACGCAAGCATTAATTTAAATATTTAACAATGGGACATAATTACGGATACGTTACCTTGGATGGATGCTTCATTACGTTGAACAGATCGACGTAGATCCCCACCGGCAGAAACATAAACTGTGCCAGCTGGTCGAGTATGTACAGTAGCCGAAAATGATATACGCCCGTCTTCTTGTGCACCTTTTCGGAGAATATGTTTTGCAGCGAGAATCCCATCGTTGCGATCAGTGCACTGATCAACCCGATAACGTCGAACGATGACGGTTCGGTGAATGTAGCAATGCCAACGCCAATATCAGCATCAGGGACCGCCAGACAGCTTTCGTTTGCAGTTCCCGCATTATAATCGCCGAAAGTAGCGGCAAACGGTGAACAGCGGCATCGTTGATTTCACTGTTGAGAATTAAACGTTAAATTAGAGCCTGCTAATAACTCATATAGTAGAAGCGATGTTTTAAAATTATTTCAGTTGCTTTCGGTTGATTGTTGCTGTTCTTTAACATGTTAAGGCGATTCGACGAAAAATTTCAGCTCGAAATGTCAATCGAGATCTCCTGTTTAATCCAACTTGGGTAAGCTTTCTCCGGATCATTTCGTTGCAGATAATCGTGCTATAGTTGGATCACGTGACACCGTGATGAATTAGATCCGGGGCGAAAGATTGGGACAAAATCGAAAACGTGGACAGCAAACACATTGCAGCCAGCCACTGCAACAATTTCGATTAATTTCTCTGCCCCAGCGCATTCGCATCTCTGCTAATGCAAATCCGTACGCCAAAGGAATCCGTACGACAGAAGAATGCTGAGTGGCTGTGTGGCACAGGTCTGGCACGTGCAATATTGTGCTTTAAAGTTAGCTTAAGAATGACGCTGATGCGTGTGAAAGTATAATATTGTGTTTTTTTTGCTGTTGCTAGCTTAAAAATCAGGTTGCACCTTCAAACGTTTCAAGTAGAGGCAAACCGTTTTTTTCCTGCCATAAAACACGGAAAGGTCAACCGTGTTGTTTGATGCTAGTTTGTTTGGCCTAACCGTAGAAACGTGTACAGTTTGTTTGGTTAAATCGGCGCGTCGTTAGCAACCGCCTTTTTAGCTGCTGCGGCCATTCTGTTTTCTAACGCAACAAGTCTTCAGCTGTAGCCGCATATACACAGACAGGACACGAAGGAATAACATTTGGGGGAAGCAAAATAAAACATCGGCAGCGTGACGTTCCGATCCGATTGTCTGGGGTCAGTTGTTGAATGAATTGTTTATCAATGAAGTGCATCGTGGAGAAGGTTTGTACCCTGTTGATATGTTGCTTCCAGAGTTGCGACCAATGCGGGGTTGTGATGATTTATGAATGAAATGGTCTTGAATTATAAATAACAGTTCAATCAAAAAGCAGCTGGGCCATGTTGATATAGCAACGATAAGTTTGTCAATATATATATTTTGTTTACTAGTTCTGAGTGTGTGTGTGTGTGTTTGTTGTTCCTATGCCATCATACGAAATTAAATTGGGCTTTAAGGTCGTTTGGAGTAGTTCTTTAAAGCCAGACATTGAACCAGTTACGCTGTTTTGTACCATTCGCGCTATTAATAAATTGCTACTTTTCAATATGCTTAAACGATTGAAAATGATTTAAATTGACAAACAGTGTCTGCATTTGTATTTATCGGTCGATCTTGAAGATTTCATAATTTATTAATTATGTTTTATGTATTCAAAGAACAAACATTTTATTTGTTATATTTTTAAATGTTCTGTAACATCCAGGTTTAGTTTTTTTAAAAACTTCCATCTAGGTATAGTATCATAATTAATCGTCTCATTATACAACAGAATCATGCAACATACCCTACTATTAGTCCATTAAACTCTGAATTAAGAGTTTTTTACTACTTTTGTTCATCACATGTAACGTAACTTCATCTGTAAACTACAATCGAAAGAAACAGAGTTTTTTTATCTTATATTTCACTTGAGAGCATTTTTTGTACTATTTTCTGCTGTGCAATCAGCAAAGAGGTAATAACTTTAAAATTATTGTCAATTTCATATAAATGTCCTGTTTATTGAATAATTATTTTTTTAATTTCTGTATTTTACAGAAAGAACAGTAAGTAGCATTTTCCTAATTATTCCATGAATTGAAAGTTCCAATTTACATTTTTTGCACTCGCCTTGGTCCTGAGTGTATTAAGAGCTGTGTCACAAGGACTTTAAATCTTCCTCCTGTTCAACTGGAATTTCTACAGCGTGTTGTCTGTGATTGTGTTACTGCTGATACGCTCAAACACTTCCGGCGGAATCCGGATTAATGAATGCAGTCCTGCTCTTTCGTTTACAGGTATTTATAGAATATTTCGTTCCTGGATAGCAACTACGATAGAAAAATTTTTGTTACGTCTTAGAAAATGGTAGACTTACTGCCTAATAGGGTCACCGAAAAACTCCACCTTATCCTGCCGTCGGTGTTGTGCTTAAGTGGAGCGCATCAACTTAGTCAAGAGAGTCACTTTTACTGATTTTAGACGGAAAAAGATACACTCCACACAGGTAACCTTTGGTACAAAATGTGTCCCAAATTCTAGACTTTTGAACTGTTTTTATAACATCTGTAAACTACGTCGTAGCTAAAATGTCTTGTTGCAAAACACGCGCCATGTTCGGCTGAAACTGTTGCTACATAACGCCAAACCGGGTTGTTGATCGTAACTAAACAAACTACCGATTCTTCAAGGTCCTTCATGTTAAAGATTGCACCAACATAAAGGTTCTGCTGAACCGGTATGCTTCTGTCGTCATTTTGCGGCTATTGTAAATGTGGAAATGAAACAGATTGAACGTATTTAGCGCACTCGTACCAGTAGCAGACCGTGCAGAGCAACCTTAGCAACCGTTCGTTTGATCGAAAAGGGTTGCGGAGTTGTTGAATTTGGATTCGATTTTTCACTTCTTTGCTAACCGTTGTTTCGGACGGACGCGCGCGATAGTGTTCTCCGTCACATTAGCAGTGAAACGAGCGAAAAAAGGTTTTTAGGTTAATTTGTTGGTAACTTTCACTATCCCAGCTTCGTGTTAGGAGGGAAGTTAAGTGGTTGTGATCGTACGATCATCATGGATGATCCGGACGATGGTGACGAGC
The DNA here is from genome assembly GCA_018908115.1 of Anopheles rivulorum. Lineage (NCBI taxonomy): Eukaryota > Metazoa > Arthropoda > Insecta > Diptera > Culicidae > Anopheles > Anopheles rivulorum. The sequence continues at coordinate 10,891,588 of STHB01000004.1, forward strand.
AGGATATGGAGAATGAGGGTGATGCAATGGACGACGGTGGTAACAATGGCGATGGCGATGGCGATGGCGACGGTGATGGTGATGGTGATGATGGAGGTGATGGTGAAGGAGATGGCGACGAGCATGAACACGAGCATGAGCGGGACAGCGAGGAAGAGGAGGAACCGGAAGAGGAAATCTCCGAAGGTGATCTTCTACAGGTACGTCCGGAACAGGCAGAGTTTAAAGGAATGCTGAGAGCTGAAAGTCCATCCAGAACAAGACAAAGGAAAACCACCACCAGAGCACCAGCATTGATTGCGTAATTTTTGAATGGTAGCAAAGCGTTTTGAGTTTTGTCATTTGGCACTAGACGATCATACGAGCGGCAAATTTTTTAAAACGATTTCGTAGTGCAGCTAGAAATTTCTGTTTTGGTATGTATTTTAATTTTTCACATTAGCATTTTGTGACGCAGTACTGTATTGCATTTTGTACCATTTAGCAAAAGGTGCCATTTTGTGTACTGATTTAGCAGGACAAAGCGTGATAACAAAAAGAAGCAAAACGCTACTAGCTGGTATCGATCGGGGTAAGTAGACGATGGACTTAAGACATGTCAAGGCCATATCCTGCCACGGTTGATACCTTCCACGAGACAACATTCAACGGCGGCGCAATACAGTGCAACCGTTTCGCACCCAGTTAGCCAAGGGTTTCCATTTTAATAAAGCATTATTTTTAGATCGATCGATTAGAGCGATAATTTTGATGCTCACTTTGTAACAAGGACACAAAAGCGGTGTGCTCAGCCGAGCAGTTTAAAGACTACCAATTGCCAGAACAACCGGGTTGCTGTCGTTCCGCTTCATTCGCCCGCTGGAGCGTTGCTTATGAAGAGCATTGTCGGTCTGCACTTCAATGTATTACCATCTCCGGCATTTTCATCCGTAACCGTTACCGGTTCTAATTATTCGAATCCAGCAAATGGGACATTTAACGAAGCGATATAATTGCTACCATTTTAGTATGCAGCACTGGCAATCAGACGGGCAGATTGCAAGTGAGCAATGTCTGGAATGTTTCCTTATGGTCAGGTAGAAGCAATACACAGTGACTCCGCTACGCTTTTGCTTGAAGCATCGCTAGGAAACCCGGGAAACGACGAGTGTATCGACCGAGTAGACATCGTGAAGCCATGCATCAAAACCATTGGCCATTGGATTTTTCTTTAATATGTTGATGGAATTCTTGAATGTATGTATTGAGCTCAGTCACGCACGCGAGGTAGCTCTTTGTAAGCGGGAATATCTTAAGGATCAAGCAGCTCGTTCCCGGTTCAGATTACGGTCGGTTCACTAAATCATCGCAATTTAATGAGTAAAGTTTTTTGTTTGTTTGTGCTGCTCAGTAGTTGTGGGGATATTTTTGGAGTGTGTGTCGGGAACGGGACCGACAAAAGTATAAGATTTAATAGCCAAGGAGTTTTTCTAATAGCTAAACAATACCTACGAAACATTCTTTTACAGGTGATACTTCTGGTTACCTATGCAAACGACGATCATTTGTTGTTATCAGTAGTAGTAGTAGTAGTAGTAGTAGTAGTATACTAATATTTCCAACATTTCGCAATTTCGATCTGCTTCTATTCCAGATTCTGTACAAAACAAACACAGCCGTTCATACTCGTTGTGAAGAATCTTATGGCTCGAATAGCTTGAGTTAGCCTTTTTGCATGCATTTTTCCCCCATAATTTTGAACTTTGTGTTTTGTGGTAACTTTTGATTTCTTGACTACCATACTATCATTTCTATTTCAGCTAGATACAGTGTAGTGTTAATGCATATAGATGGGCAAACCCCTTCCCGTAGTATCCAGCAGCTAGTGCAAAACGGATGACTATAATGCAAGCAAGTAAACACTGGCATGCAGTAAACACAATGATTCTAAATGCTTCGTCGTAGCAGTTATCCTTTAACATAGCGTACATAAAACTCTGCGGCTAGTTCTGCAATAGATGGGACAAAACCGCTTACCAAATGCTCCTGTACAGTGTGTCTTGTACGTAGTAGTGAGAAACGGATCATTTCCCACCATAGCGTGACAGACAAACGCTAGTCAACGCTTTCGTTTAGTGATCGTTAAACCGGCAGTGCACCGGATCACATCCAGAGAGAACTGGAACCATCTCTGCAAACAACCATCCCCAAAACGTTTGTTTGTCTTTTGTTTTACCGGATGTGCATAAATCCGACGGAAGATTGGTAACTGTGACTGATTTTGAATTCCTTCCCTGGAACCGCGTGGTCCTTTTTTTGTACGGTTACGGTTTTTGGGTCGCTTTTGAACGCGCTTTGTAACGCGCCATGACGGAATCACCGGATTCACAGCGCCGGCGGGAGGAATGCGAGCGTAAGGCTCGGCGTGGTGAAATGGACCCACGGTTGGAGTTTACCTTCCAGCTGCTAATGGACGCCACTGGTCTACCGCGACATCAGATCATGGATCACATCTTCGAGGGCAATATGGTAGGTTGTTGGCGCCGCACGGTCCAACAAAGCTGAAGGTCATCTATATTGAGCGGTATCGCAACTTTTCCAGCTGGACGAGATTAATCAACTCTTTCTGCCCAATATGCGCAACAAGCTGATGTGGTTTTACCAGGAGGTGGAGGACGTCGACCAGCCGGGTGAACGAGACGCGAACAAACCGGGACCATCGCGTGCCGGTGCGTCCAGCTCGTCCAAAACGCCCCAGGGTGCGTCCAGCAGCTCGCATTCCCATTCCAAGCACAAGCTGTTCATTACGGACGGATGGAGCTGTGCGTTTACCGGCATCTGTATCTACATGTTCCGGATCAACATCCAGAAGCAGCTGCCCGAGGAAGGGTTCCACAAGGATTTGTGAGTATTTGTGGCGGGTTTGACGGGACTGCCTTCGCCCAAGTCGTACACCGAGTGTTTCGTTGATGGACAGGTTGCGGATGGGTGGTTTGTTGCTATTTTTATTTACCCCGTAAACATCAGACATGTCTTTTCGTGCGAAGTAAATGGAATTGGACGTGTAGCTTGAAAGCTCTATTAAAACCAATCATATCAATCAGTTCACATTGAACGTATGCTGTCTCCTTTCGTACATAAATCTCTAGATGCTAAGCCTTTAAGCATGGTGTATCGTCCCACGTGGGCACTGCGTTAGATAAGCGTGATATCTTCAATCAGTTGAAGAAGGCAAAAGTGATTTGCATAAAAATTAAAAACTATCCACTTCTCAAGCCTCTGGATCTGTGCCGCCAGGTGCAATTTTAACTTGCGACTTGTTTAATGTTTGAACGGAGTCATTCGACCGTTAAATTGCGTTGTGGATGATGAAGGTGGGATGCTGTGCGTGATGAAATAGTTTGTTTTTTTTTTCTCTCGTCTTCTATTCTCGTGTTCAATTTTAGTGTGGGTAGTTTCTCTTTTGTAAATGGCGTACATCAATTTGCGTGTCTATGGGGATGGTTTTCGTATTACGAAATCTTGTTTTGCTTTTGCATTATTTTAAAGCAGAAAAATATTACCATTTTATTTGCGATGTTTTACAATTTGGAAAAAAGGATGGCATAGATAAATGCAATTTAAAATTATTAACTAAAACCCTCAGCAATTAGAATGCTTCCTGAGCTTCCAGAAAGCTGGAATAAGGAATGCAGAACGAATAGAACGAACGGAACGGATAAAAAAACAAACAGTTGACAATAGTATACTAAAGTAGAATGAAAATAGAGTAATATTAAAGTGAAGATAGGTTAGAAGTATCTCTACAATATTTATAGTATCCTTTCATCTTTTCAAAGACTCCTACAAAGCCTTGAAGTTTCCACAAAAAATAGTTATCGAGATAAGTGTCATTAGAGGGGAAGAAGTACAAAAGTCTAATAAAATGCTTTAAAGATATGGATATGGTCATAGATAAGAAGATGTGTTGCTAGAGATACATTTGGATCGCGAATAGCAATTTTTTTTCTGGTTGGAAAATCAACCTTGATCATTTGGTGTAAAAGCCAGGGAAGGGATGAACAAGTAAACGATATTTATTTTCAATTAACCTTAACCAAGAAAGAGGAAAAATAGAAGGAAATCAGG
>STHB01000004.1:10903194-10923921 GCA_018908115.1 Anopheles rivulorum
CCGACCTGCAAGATCATATTTGAGCCGCACAACATCGACAATGCGTCACCGGCTACCGTCTCTCGCAACGGTATGGTTTACATGAGCTCGTCCGGACTGGACTGGAAACCGAGTGAGTGTGCCGGTGGTGTCACATCACCACGTTTCTTTGGTTTAATTTCAGGAATCTGGCGGAATTTGATGTGGAGACAGATGTGTCTTCATTTGTTTGTATAAGTTGATCTTTTTTAACGTATTTACAGAAGCATTCCAGAAGCATTGAGATTTTTCTCAGCTTCGCAAGCATCAAATTCTTTCCAGGGATTTTAGTGTGCTGTAAAGCAGCTTTTGGTGGATTTTATCTGGAATCTGGTGTGGATTATGGGTTTCTATTGTTTCAGTTCTGCAAGCATGGCTCAAGACTCGCAGTCCCCGGGAGAAGCAAGTGCTTCAGGAAATGTTTGAATCGTCCTTCTTGAAGATATACACCTGGGGAACGCAAAACTTAACGCTCATGATGGAGGTACTGCAGTGCAACATCATACAGCAGATGATCTATCTGCTCGATGGGCTCATCCCGGATACGGGCGAGGACGAACAGAAGGAGGTCGTGTCTAATACAGGCAGCATTGAAGGTAGGTATACGAGTGCCTTGCGCACTCACTCAGGAGCTCCACGCTGAACATTTCCGTCACGGGTGCTTTGCTTCCCAACCTTCCCAACCTTCCACGCAGATGATATGGGCGAAGAGGAGAAGCCGAAAGTGAAGGATGAAAGCTGTTCCGCCGAGCATTTGCATCGGCTGTACATCTTTGCACTGGCTTGGGGGCTCGGAGCATTCCTCAACTCAACCGATCGCCTCAAGCTGGACGCGCACATACGGGAGAAGTATCGGAGTCTGGATTTTCCCCGCGCCGAGGAAAAGCCCGATTCGACGATCTTCGATTTCTTTGTGTCGCCCACGGGCAGTTGGCAGTTGTGGAAAACTTTGGTCACCCCATACGTGTATCCGGAGCTCTCGACGCCGGACTATCTGAGCATATTGGTGCCGATCGCGGACAACGTGCGGATCGACTACTTGATCCAGACGATCGTCAAGCAGGAGCGAGGCGTGCTGCTGATCGGCGAGCAGGGCACGGCCAAAACGGTCATGATGAAGAACTTCATGAAAAAGCTCAACACGGAGACGCACATGGGCAGGTCGTTCAATTTCTCCTCGGCGACCAGCCCGTTCCATTTCCAGAAGACGATCGAGAGCTACATCGAGAAGCGGCTGGGCAACATGTTTGGCCCGGGCGGTGGTCGCAAGCTGCTGGTCTTCATCGACGACATTAACATGCCGCAGATCAATGAGTGGGGCGACCAAATTACGAATGAGATCGTACGCCAGACGATGGACATGAAGGGCTTCTACAGCCTGGAGAAGCCGGGCGAGTTTACCAACATCATCGATGTGCAGTTTGCCGGTGCGATGGGCCTACCGGGCGGTGGTCGCAGCGACATCCCGGCCCGCCTAAAGCGACAGTTCAGCGTGTTCAACTGCAACATACCGGACAATGCGTCGATCGATACGATCTTCCGGACGCTGGGCGAGGGCCACTACAACGTAAAGCGTGGCTTCTCGATCGAGGTGCGCAAGCTGGTCAAGCGGATCGTGCCGCTCACGCGCATACTGTGGCAGCGGACGCGCAACCAGCTGCTGCCGACACCGGCCAAGTTTCACTACATTTTCAGCTTGCGTGATCTGTCGCGCATATGGCAGGGCATGATCGGGACACTGTCGACGGTGATCACGTCCGAGGCGGTGCTGATACTGCTGTGGAAGAACGAATGCACACGCGTGTTCGCCGACCGGTTCGTGGTGCCGGGCGATCTGGATTGGTTCATCAACGAAATGTTGACCGTGCTGGAGGACGACCTCGGACCGGAGTACCGCGAGATGGCCGGTCCGAGCCCGGTGTTTGTGGACTTTATGCGAGACGCGCCGGAACCGACTGGCGAGGAAGGCGAGGAGGCGGATATGGAGCTGCCGAAGGTGTACGAGCCGGTGTCATGCTTTAACGTGCTCCGCGAGCGGTTGAAAATGTTTTTGGTGCAGTTTAACGAGATGATTCGCGGCACCGGTATGGATCTGGTGTTCTTCCCCGATGCTATGCTGCATCTGGTGAAGATATCGCGCATCATTCGGCATCCGCGTGGCAACGTGATGCTCGTTGGTGTGGGTGGCTCGGGCAAGCAGTCGCTGACGAAGCTGGCCTCCTTCATTGCAGGCTACAAGACGTTTCAGATCAGTCTGACGCGCTCATACAATGTAGCCAACTTTCTGGAGGATCTGAAGCTGCTCTATCGGTCCTGCGGCGTACAGGGCAAGGGCACGACGTTCCTCTTCACCGACATGGATGTGAAGGAGGAGGGCTTCCTGGAGTATCTGAACAATATTCTTTCATCCGGCGTCATCTCGAATCTGTTCAACAGGGACGAGCAGACGGAAATCGTGTCGGAACTGACACCGACCATGAAGCGGGAAAATCAGAAGAAAAATGTCACCCAGGAAACGGTCATGGAGTACTTCCTGCAGCGCGTGTGCCACCACCTGCACGTGGTGTTTTGCTTCTCTCCCGTCGGGGAGACTTTCCGGCGGAGGATTATGCGCTTTCCGGCCCTGGTGTCGGGCTGCACGGTGGACTGGTTCCAGCCGTGGCCCAAAGATGCGCTCGTCGCCGTAGCGAGCCACTTTTTGGCGGACTTCACGATCGAATGTACGGCTGACGTCAAACTGGAGCTGGTGAATGCCCTCGGCACGATCCAGGACGTGGTGTCGAAAACATCCAACGAGTACTATCAGCGGTTCCGCCGAGCAACGCACGTTACGCCAAAGTCGTACCTGAACTTTATCGCCGGCTACAAGAACATCTACATGCAGAAGCACCGTGAGCTGTGCGACGGTGCGGACAAGATGGACACCGGTCTCGAGAAGCTGGCCGAAGCGTCCGAGTCGGTGGAGATACTGAAGAAGGACCTCGCCATCATGGAGAAGGATCTGGTCGAAGCGTCTGCAAAGGCGGAACGCGTCTTGGTGGAGGTCACGGAGCGTGCGATGCAGGCGGAGGTCTTCAAGAACCAGGTACAGGTCGTGAAGGAGAAGGCCGAAGCGCTCGTACAGAGCATTGCGGTGGAGAAGGCGCTCGCCGAAGAGAAGCTGGAAGCTGCTAAACCTGCGTTGGAAGAGGCAGAAGCGGCACTGAATACGATCAAACCGGCGCACATTGCAACAGTACGGAAGCTTGGCAGGCCGCCTCATTTGATCATGCGGATTATGGACTGCGTACTGATTATGTTCCAGCGCAAGCTGCACCCCGTCATCGCCGATACAGGCGCACCGTCGCCGAAACCGTCGTGGCAGGAGTCGTTGAAGATGATGGCCAGCACTACCTTCCTGCTGCAGCTGCAAAACTATCCCAAGGACACGATCAACGACGAGATGATCGAGCATCTGCAGCCATACTTTCGTATGGAGGACTACAACATGGACACGGCAAGGCGCGTGTGCGGTGACGTCGCGGGACTACTGTCGTGGACGAAGGCCATGGCATTCTTTCACGGTGTGAACAAAGAGGTGCTACCGTTGAAGGCTAATCTAATGCTGCAGGAAGCACGTTTAAGGGTATGTAAGCATGGTTTGGGTTTGGGTACGTAGGCCTTGGCAAAGAGAACGGTTGATGCGGACATTTGGGAAAATGGTAGACATTAATGTACATCACGCATTGTACCTTGGCGATCCTTGGTACGTTGTGATGCATTTACTTATTTCTTTTCCTTAGATTGCTATGGAAGATTTGGCAGCGGCCGAAAATCAACTGGCTGAAAGAGAAGCAGCGCTGCAGAAGGTGAAAGATCAATACGATGCGGCAGTATCCGAGAAACAGCGTCTAACCGATGCGGCCAACAGTTGTCTGCGTAAAATGACAGCTGCCACGGCCCTCATTAATGGCTTGGGCGGAGAAAAGGCTCGCTGGACGCAACAGAGCAAGGAGTTTAAGATACAGCTGGGAAAGCTGGTGGGTGATGTCCTACTAGCTACCGGCTTCCTATCGTACTGCGGTCCTTACAATCAGGAATTCCGCGGAACGCTGTTCAAAACGTGGATGGAGATCCTGAAGACGCGCACCATACCATTTACGACGAATTTGAACATCATCAACATGCTCGTCGATTCGGCGACCATCTCAGAATGGAACCTACAGGGTCTGCCGAACGATGAACTCTCAGTACAGAACGCGCTGATTGTGACGAAATCGAGCAGCTATCCGTTGCTGATCGATCCGCAAACGCAGGGTAAGCTGTGGATCAAGTCCAAAGAGGATCAGAACGAGCTGCAGATCACATCGCTCAACCACAAATACTTCCGCACACATTTGGAAGATAGTCTCTCGCTGGGCAGGCCACTGCTGATTGAGGACGTTGGAATGGAGCTTGATCCAGTCATAGACAATGTGCTGGAGAAGAACTTTATCAAATCGGGCTCGATCGAAAAGGTGCTGGTCGGTGACAAAGAGTGTGATGTAATGCCCGGCTTTATGCTGTACATCACCACGAAGTTACCGAACCCACCGTTCAGCCCGGAAATCAGCTCCAAAACATCGATAATCGATTTCACGGTGACTATGCGTGGTCTGGAGGATCAACTGTTGGGGCGTGTGATACTGATGGAGAAGTCCGAGCTCGAGGCGGAGCGTGTGCAACTGTTTGAGAGTGTTATGAAGAACCAGCGCAGCATGAAGGAGCTCGAGGGCAATTTGCTCTGTCGGCTCACCTCGACCGAGGGCTCGCTGGTGGACGACGAGGCGCTGATTGAGGTGCTGCAGGAAACGAAAACAACGGCGGAGGAGGTGAACCAGAAGCTGAAGATATCGGAGGTGACGGAGAAGAAGATCATGATCGCGCGGGAAGAGTTCCGTGCGGTTGCCGCCCGTGGCTCAATACTTTACTTCCTGATCGTCGAAATGTCGAACGTAAACGTGATGTACCAGAACTCGCTGAAACAGTTTCTGATTATCTTTGATAACTCGATCACCAAGTCGACGAAGAGCAATATCACGGAGGAACGCATCAACATCATACTAAAGTACCTGACGTACGAGGTGTGGGCCTTCACGAGTCGCTCTTTGTACGAGCGGCACAAGCAGCTATTTACGCTTATGTTGGCGATCAAGATCGACTACCAGAAGGGCAACATCAGCCACGATGAGTTCATGGCGTTCGTCAAGGGAGGTGCCTCGCTGGACCTGAACGGGGTCGCCCCGAAGCCTTTCCGATGGATTCTGGACATCACGTGGCTGAACCTGGTCGAGATCAGCAAGCTCAAGACTTTCCAGGGCATCCTGAAGAAGATCGAGTACAACGAGCGCGAGTGGAAGAACTGGTACGAGGCGGAGCGCCCGGAGCTGGAGGTGATACCGTGCGACTACGAACACGAGCTAGATGTCTTTCGGAAGCTTCTATTGATCCGATCTTGGAGTCCAGACCGTACGATCTCCCAGGCTCGTCGATATATCGAAGCTTCCCTTGGTCAGGAGTACGGCGAGATGCACATACTCGACCTGGAGGTCACCTGGTCGGAGTCGGAACCGCGCACGCCGCTCGTCTGCATCCTGTCCATCGGTTCCGACCCTACTACGCAGATCGCCGTTCTGGCCAAGGTGAAGGGCATCGTGCTCAAGACGGTCTCGATGGGCCAAGGCCAGGAGTACCACGCACGGAAGCTGATGGGCGAGTGTATGGCCTCGGGCGGCTGGGTACTGCTGCAGAACGTGCATCTGTCGCTGAGCTTCTGCAACGAAATCATCGACGTGCTGATCGAAACGGAACACGTAGCCGACTCGTTCCGGCTGTGGGTAACGACCGAAACGCATCCCCAGTTCCCGATCGGTCTGCTGCAGATGGCGATCAAGTTTACAAACGAACCGCCGCAAGGCATCCGTGCCAGTCTGAAGCGTAGCTATCTTGCGTTCACGCAAGACTACCTGGACTACACGTCGGCACCGCAATGGCCACCGCTGCTATACACCGTTGCCTTCCTGCACTGTGTCGTTCAGGAGCGGCGCAAGTTTGGCCCGCTCGGGTGGAACATACCGTACGAGTTCAACCAGGCGGACTTTTCCGCCAGCGTACAGTTCATACAGAACCACCTGGACGAGATGGACCCCAAGAAGGGAGTATCGTGGCAGACGCTCTGCTACATGCTCGGCGAGGTAATGTACGGTGGGCGTGTCACCGACGACTTTGATAAGCGGCTGCTGACCACCTTCACGCAGGTGTGGTTCAGCGAACATCTACTAACGCCGAGCTTCGAGTTCTACAAGGGCTACCGTGTGCCGATTTCGCGCAACATCCAGGTGTATGTTGACTACATCAATCAGCTACCGCCGACCGATACGCCGGAGGTGTTCGGGCTGCATCCGAACGCGGACATTACGTACCAGATCAACACCGCCAAAGGCATCCTGGACACGATCCTTAGCGTCCAGCCGAAGGAGGGCGGCGGTGGAGGAGGGGAAACGCGGGAAAGCATCGTGTTCCAGCTGGCGAGCGATATGCTGCGCAAGCTACCGCCACAGTACGTGGCGTTCGAGGTGAAGGAATCACTCACCCGCATGGGTGCCTTGCTGCCGATGAACATTTTCCTCAGGTGAGTACGTTGACTGGAAGTGGTGCTCAAGTGTGGTTCAAGCAAATTTAATGGACATCATTTTCTTCGCCGTAGACAAGAAATAGATCGTATGCAGCGCGTCATCAACACGGTGTACAACAATCTATGTGATCTGAAGCTCGCGATCGATGGAACGATCGTGATGAGTCAATACCTGCGCCAGTCGCTGGACGCCATGTACGACGCTCGCATTCCCGAGCGTTGGCAGAAGGTAATTGTATCTCGTCTTTAAAGTCAACAAGCGCCAGGTCATTTGTTTTCTTGCTTGATTGCATAAGGCTATACCCTTGATTTCGAACCTCTCCGTACTAATTTTATTTTAGCAATATTTACTCCCATAAATTATATCGCTAGGTGCTTCCTTTCCTCTTCATTTGCACAACACAGTCCGCTTTCAGTGAAGCTGTTAAAGAGGAACGGATAAAACTGAAGCCAGCTAAGGCTTCATGCCAAACGAAAAAAATACAATACATTTCCGTTTCCCTTTTTTCTCCCCTTTTTGATAGATCTCCTGGGAATCGACAACGCTCGGTTTCTGGTACACGGAGTTGCTCGAGAGGAATCAACAATTTCGCACCTGGATTAACAATGACCGGCCGAAGGTCTGTAGTCGCACGGTGCGCTTCCCGACTGCACTCCGGTCGGCTGCAGCATCGCACCGGAAATGATACAGACAGTAATGTCGCTTTCTGTTTATGCTCATTGATTTTCCCTCTTTTGCCATTTTCTTGCCGTGCCGCACAATATGCTCGCCGTAGGTTTTCTGGATGACGGGATTTTTCAACCAGCAAGGTTTCCTAACCGCAATGCGACAGGTAAGGTGATGGGTGAGTTCGTTGGGTTAGGGGAATACAAACCCGGGACAGGAAGGTTATTGTTTACTGCTGGCAAACCATCGGCACAATCCTTTGCAAAAGATGGGGTGTCTATCAGCGGGTAACACTTGCAATACATCGATAGACCTTTCCTTCCTGCGGATGACACGAAGGTGAAGCAACCGCTCCACACTTGGTTGTTCGTCTTGGTTTCCGATTTCATGGCATCGTTACCGCAATTTGTACGCAGCGGAAAAAGAACGTACCATCCAATGGTGGGCATGGATGGTGTGCTACGGTTTAATCATAAGTCAAGAATACAAATTTTGCACCCAGCCCCAACTGTTGGCCGAAGGTGCATTGCATCCACTCAACCTCAACCTTCATAATTTCTGTTCGACTCGCCGGGGTTATTGGGTGTTTTGCCGATCGATAGACACCTGATTGCGGTGTCACAACCATGCCGCTCACGTATACGATGACAATACCTTCGGTGCGAGATGGTATTATTACGATCATGTTTAGTATTAACATTAGCCATTCGGTTGCGGTGGAAAACTCCAGGCATTCGCCGTGGATCGTCATTTGTCAATGCAAAATTCAAACACGTGATGATACGCGGCTGGATAAGGTGTGCAGGATAAGGAGGGATTTTATGAATACAGCATGCTGTTTTTTTGTTGGATTATTGTTTAAAGTTGTGAGCGGAAAACACATTTTTTTATTGTATTATAATAATCTTATAATATCCCATGGGATTGTGAAGAACCGGTGTAGTGGTACAGTTGGTGCAAATTATCCCAAAATTACTCACGTTATTTATTTAAGCTCTTTTTTTCAAAAAATCTCCTACCCATGAACACCTTATCTACCGGTGCAACAAAAAAAAGAGAGCAAAATGTATTCCTTCACTTATAGCCATCACCTTGCCTGATAGCCGACAGGCTAGAAGGTGAAAGTCTTGTAACGCCATGAAGGACAAGCACGGAAAGGTCGTTAAAAGCAACATAATACTTCGAAGACGTGCATCCATTGTTTCGCACATGCCAGTGACGTCAGGTTATGGGTCATGGGACTGAAGCTCCAATGATGTACAAGGTGTGCGTGATATGGGCTGTTAAGGGTCGGTAGCCATCCCGTCCCGAATCGCAGTTCAAGCGTTAGCACCAGTGTGTGTGTGTGTGAGTGCTACATACAGTGTAAAGGATTAATTTAATCATTAGCATCTCATTTTGTGCCGTGCTCGTACGCTGCGAACTGGTGCGCCGCATTGCATTGTCGGATGGTTCACTTAACCGTAGCGACATCGTAATTAGTATTAGCTGCGTTAAGCATTTGTTTAGAACTTTTAATTATTTCTTTTGCGCGTGTGAGGAAAAGTCATTCTTTTCGCTTACACGTGTGAAACGGAGTTTAAGAAGGATGGTTGTAAAATGTGAGCTACTTCATGAAATGAAATTTACTTCGAATCGCGAGTTTGAAGGAAATCCTAGGTGTAATAGGAAAAACTGGCAATGACACTGTTGATGAAGTTGTTTACGATCATAACGATGGCGATGAAGACGATGATGATGTACTTAGTGCTGGAATCGTTTATGCAGATTGGTTTTGTTTCTTACCTTTGGTTGGTCGTGTGCGATTCGTGTGGTGCATGGTAGAGTAGAATATCCACTGTTGATCATTGTTACTCAACACAGAATATTTCGTGTGTGTTTTCTAAGATAATAGAGAACCAATTGTATTGCTTCGACCACCAATGGGGTCTTTGGTGTATTCCACTAGCTAAAATTTATTTTGCTAAATTATCCTTAATCAGTACTCATCGATGCGTTATTAAGGCCTTGTCTGATAAATTAAAAGCCTTGTCTGATAGCAGTCAGTCTGAATCACTCTTAATCGTGTATTCACAAAATTTGAGAGTACAACTGTAGTCCGTTGTTTTCCTTTGTTAATCTTTATTACGAATGAAATTTTAACATTAACATTTATTTCTGTTAAGCCATTAATAGCATAACATTTTTTTCAGTTAAATTAATGAAAATACTTACCCATTTTGTAGGGTATCACCAAAAGACACTTTCGGGCTTCACCGTTTCGAGCCGTTGTGCCGTTGTGCCGCTCAAAAAGTTCACTGCTCCTACCGAGCATAGCATTTCTTGTTTGACTTTCATGTGTGTTGTGGGCTTTCCTTCTAGCGGAAGAACGATGTCGCAGGTCACGTTGCGAGAAGAATTTCAATGTCGGCATTGGGTTTAATGTTTGTAAATTTACATATCTGTGTGTGTGTGTGTGTGCGAGGGTGTATGTGACAAAGTGCCCATAACATGGTTGGTCGACACAACGTATCGTACCATAGATCTACCCTGTAAACCGTCCGACCGTTGCCGGATTTACGTATCAACCGTCTAACGAGCGGTAAACAATGGGTCCGAGAGTGTTGCTGCGGTTAAAGCAGCAGGATAGACTGCCCTTGCTTGGAGCTTTAGTTAGCCGGGCGGCAGAGCAATTCTTCTCTGGTAGGCAATTGAGTTACCATCGTCGTCATTGCTACCGATGCATCTCAGGTGGAAAAGAAGCTTTACAATGCTGATTTCGACTTAAAATATCCAGCATCCTTTAACCTCTTGGTAAATGGGCGAAGCAAACTGGGAAACTGGGTAAACCCGCTTTAAGTAGGTTGATTGGAAAATTAAATCGTTTTATAGCATTTCACGCAGAGATGAAACGGATTGTGTTCAGGGCAGTGCGTCTCGAGTGCGGTTCTCCGTAGACGGTGATGATGAAGTGTGTTTTTTCCTTCTGCCTTTGCCAAGCACTTTTCATGTCGTACCTAAGGTAAACGCAAAGAGATCAAAGCAGAGCAAACCATTTACTTTGGTTGGTTTGTGGCGAGATACTGATGACTAATTGGAACAGCAATGAAGTTAAGTTTGGGTATGGTTTGGAGGGCAGTGTTGGGCAACATTTTGGCGCTAGGCATGTGCAAGCTTAGACTTGTAATCTTCCAGATATCGGACGTATACGAATCGGTAGGTAAATGAATTAGATAATTGAAAACCACTCAGTTTTAAATTAAAAACTACTTAAAACGCTATAAAAGACATCGTAAGCAGCTAGCTTAAGGCAATTTTCGTCAATGCTTTTTTAGAATTATGCGAAACGATTTGTTTATTTTGTTTCTGTCCTCGTGTGTTAAATTCTTTCCATTCCATTGGGGCACGGTTCCATCAACGCTAGGAGGTAACGCGAGCCCATAAGGGATGGGCCCTTGATTCGGTTGTGCTGCAGAATCAAATTACGCGCCACAACAAGGAAGACATCCACGATCCACCGCAGGAAGGTGTCTACGTTTACGGCCTATTTCTCGAAGGTGTGTCCGATTGTCTTTCCCCGGTTGTGCTGAACAGTTTACTTATCGCACGCTTTCTGCAGGTGCATCGCTGGATCGGCGCAGTGGTAAGCTGATCGAATCCAAACCAAAGGTACTGTACGAACAGATGCCGGTGATTTACATCTACGCCATCAATACGACCGCCGGCAAGGATCCGAGGCTCTACGAATGTCCCATCTACCGGAAGCCGCAGCGCACCGACCAGAAGTACGTCGGTTCGATCGATTTCGAGACGGACTTTAATCCACGTCACTGGACGTTGCGTGGAGTCGCACTGCTGTGCGACATTAAATAAACAAGCCGCATGGAAGGGATATATTTTATATTCTGTTTCACCTGCACGATTATACCACTGTCATATTGTTAGAAATGTGATGTTGTTTTTAGTATTAGACCATAAAGCACAAATAGAAACACTAAAGGAGCATCGATTGGTACAAGATGAATGCTAGCGGGAATGAGAGCTTTTTCCAAAGATAGTACATACATTTAAAATTGCTCTTAAAATGTGCAAAAAAGTACACAAACTCATTGTTTTCTTCTAATTGATCACTGTAATTGTTGACCATAAGAAAATACAGCACCCCTGTTTTGTGTTTTCAAACAAGTTTAGAGAGTGTTACTGTTTACTGATACTCGTCAGTAACTCTGAGTGAATGCAAAATAGTGAATCAAAACCAAAATAAAAATGTTAGCTTACACTAAGCTCTAGTAGCGCACATAAAACTGGGCATGTGTATTTAACTGAAGCAAAGAAAACGCTTTTTAAGAGGTGAGTATTAATTGTGCAACATTCTTCATTTCGAAGTCTTAGGTTTGCTGAGGGTGATACTAGGATGATTAGCGGATCAAGAGTTCTGGGTGCGGATCAAAAATTACTCAGTAGTAAGTTGGACTTTTCTAGTGATATTCCAGAGGAATCCCCGATTATTTGAATCTATTTTTAACAACAAACAAGTCTTCCATTCAACCAAGCTTAAGTGCATTTACAGAAGTTGTATTGTTACAGCTTGTTGTGCCCATTATTAATGTGCTTTAACTTACCTCTTTCACTAAAATTTGCTCATGCATTGTCATCAATACCGGTGTCCTATGGCACCACTTTGTCAAATTAACTAAACCAAAAGTAACGAAAAAAAAAACAAACTAATCGTTGAAATCAATTTACCAAACGAAAGCGATAGAATTCGGCGTTCGTGTTTTCCCAATAACATGCTGCTCTTAGAAATTAAATTCTTTATTTTTATACCATCTTGGTTTAGGTTGGCTTAGAGAGTTTTGGTTTGCTTCTTATTTGTTCATGTTTTCCTTCTGTTTGCTTTAAATCGTCCATCCGCTCTGTATGCCTTCGCTCGTCAATCGGAATGCGTGTTTTGTTGGATTACTTGCCTCACTTTCTGAGCATTTTTTTTTGTTTTTTGCAAGGTTTTGTAGTTTGAAATGGTTCCAATACGTCAAGAATATTATGTACAATAGATGCCTGCTTCGGCATTACTCTTTGTTCAGTAATTGTATAGTATGGTGAGGAGGCAAAGGACGCTCACATAGATGCCATTTCAATTGGTTTAGTAATGTTTTTTAACCTTTTTTTTGCCAGTTAATGGGTACGTTCCTCATTCTGTTTTTTTTCTCCATCGTTCCATGGCCTGTCCGTATTATTTCGTTTTATTGTGCATTATTGTTGTACACATGTTGTTGTACGCAAAATCGCCCTCCGGATGCAGTTTTATGCATGTGCGGAAGATTGGTTGGTAACTCGTATGTATATCGCTTCACTTTACTTCCCAGTAGCGTACCGCCAGAAGCTCATCGGTTTAATCTCATTTACATTTGTTCTAGTGTTCTGTCCTTGTTAATCGTTCAAAGCATCTTTACCGTTCCGTTTTTGCAATGATTAATTTGTATAGCATTTTTATGTAACATTTTTCCTCTTTTACCGACACATTGATCACCAGCCATGTGTATTACTATTTCCATGTTAGCTATTTTCATTCCCATCCTCTATCAGAATAATCAATTTTCATCAACGGACTTAATACTATTTGATGCTATTTTTTTACTTCTTCTGTGTGTTTGTGTGTGAATGAAAAGATTTGTTTTTCTCTGTGTGAATGTTTGGGATCTCCCTTCTTCTCATTAGGCTTGTTAGTTTCGCTGGAAGAAACCGATAAAACGATGTAGTCCTCAAGTGCCAGCAGCAAGGGACGTCAGCGTTTGTTGGCTTCTTTAGGGTTAATGTTGGGTATAAGCTTTGCCTGCCGCAGCTAAACTATACCATACGATCGATACCTTCGCGTATGGGCGTACGGCTGTTTTCTGCATTTAGTGTTGTTTTAGCGATTAGTGGTCGGCGATTTGTTTACACTTTACAAAGAAACAAAACGCTTTTTGCTGTGTTTTTGTTGATACAGTTTGCCTTTATTCTTCAACAAACTGCTCTAACCTTCGACATTGTTCATTCTATGTTGTTCGCATTTTGTAGTACTAATGGCGTAAACTAGCCAAGTTTTCGACCAAGCAAAATGAAAAAGCTTTCTAAATAAAAAAAACCCAAATCGTTTATCGAAGCAATAAAGGAGCTTGTTAAGCATGAAGCACTCGACGGAAGATGTGTACATTAATGCGTATGATCAAGACCGACCGTATGACGTTAGCGGCAGATGAAAATAATGTTCGTCCCACCCATGGAGCTGCTAAACCTGCTCGCACTGAGAACTGTACTGTACTTCCAGCGCACCGTCTTGCCAGCCACAAGATGAAACGTGCGCGAAGGCTCGTGCAATTCTACCCTACCAACACCGAGGCCACCTTCCGGTCATTCAGCCGTGCGTTGTGGTAAAAATGTGAAACACCTTCAGGCTGAAGGTGCAAAAAACGCGGCCGCACCTGGCATCAATAAACCGGGCCTGTCAAATGACGCTGTGGCACGCATTCTTCACACACAGCAGGGAAAGGCGTGCAAGTCCGCTTTCGCCCGATTCCGGCCACCCGACCGCCCTACGATAAAGCGGCAATTCATTCATGGTTTCTCTTTGTCGGCGTTAAAAGATCGCTTTTCCAGCAGGCGTTCCTGCAGCCAGGCTTCACCATGCGCTTGGTTCACGTTCCTTTCCCAACGACAAACTAGCGAAAAATGCTTCCACCTTTCTCATTTATCTGTGCCTTGTATTTTTGTTTTTGGAGTGGGACGAATAATTTTCCACCTGCTGCACTTTGGGTGAGTGAGTGGTTGCGAAGGGAACAGCTTTTCGGGGCAACCGTGTATGCCGGTACGCTTCGATGGACAAACTCGAATGAAGGGAAGAGTGAAAAAAAAAGATTCTTTATACGATGCGAGTACGGGAAGAAACACTGGGAAGGGCGATTTGAAAAAAAAGTGTGCCTCAAAATCCAACCCAAAAACCGAGGCCAAAGCTCCACTCCGTAGATACCTCGCGCAAGAGTTATGAACAATTAGACAACCTCGACTCGGCGGAAATGTCAGCAGCAGCTTAGAATTTATTCATCGTGTAGGATCACCTGTTTTTTTTTTGGTTGTTGTTCATCGCAGCAGGAAAATGGAAGGCCCTTGAACAACAACAACAACACCGACAACAACTGAAATATCCGTGAAAAAAAGGGCCACCCGTAGGAGTATGAGCCTGGAAGATGTATGGCACTAGGTTTTTCTGCATTATCCACTCGTGCCATATTTGGTTCAAAAAAGGCAAAACAAAAAAACAAAAAAAGCATTATAACAAAGTGAACAAAGATAAAGATGGAAAAGCGTGTTGCGTGTGTTTCTTCATATTTCCTGTCCATCCCGTTCCTTCGGCGTGCGGTGCGTTTGCTTTTGGTCTAGCCGCTAACGCTTATCAACCGGCTACCAAATGGTTCCATGTCACGCTTCAGGTAGAGTGCATCCAGCTCCGTCTCTCCGTCGGAGATCGGAAATACCGAGACGTATTTGATTACCAGTTAATCTAATAAAGAAGGGAACGGTGGTCGAGTGGTACCTTGATGTTGTCTAGGGTAATTTAACGCTTCAGCATTTTCTTTTCAACATTTCGTACACACATGGAGACTGACTGCCGGGCGACTGCAGCTTTGGATGTTGGTGAGATTAATAAACCACTGATGAAAAAGGTACTCTACCTTCAGTAATTTGAATTGGAATTTTCTGCATCAAATCATACCGCTCATCATCCGTATAAGTATAATAATTTAAAAACAAATCTCATAAAGGAATTAGCAAAATTGTCACACAAATTAACTCTTGCCGACATGATCGAAAATGCGTTCGTCAACGTCATACAAGTTGATGAGTTCAAGCATACCAAAAATGTCACACATGCTGGATTTACATGTGATTTGTCCATTCTTCATGTTGCGCGGCTAGCTGTTGTGTAGCTGCCGCACTATAAACACACACGAAACGATTTGGGCGCGACATCTAGCGGGAAACGTAAGCGTGATGCAGCAGACTATTAGTTAGGCAGACTGTTTATATTCATTCGTTAGCAACTTTCTTTCCTGTGTGGCACAACCTAGCGCACATGAAACTACGACAGTATCTATCCTTGCTGTAAATAGCGGTGTTTCTCTCGTTATGGATCAGCATTTGCCGTGTGCGCACGTTTGACTTTTAATCTTTTTGTTAGTTAGTTAGTTTTCTTTTCAGTTTTTTTTGTTTTGTTTTGGTTTTTGTTGTTGTATGTGTGTCTTTATTAGTCCTTTGAATAAATAGCAAGCGATCAGGAATTCGCCACCGTTCGATCCTTCTTTTCTTTTCGTTATGCGTGTTTGTGCGTGTGGGAGTGTATGTTTTTTTTGTTTCTTTTCTACTTCTGTTTGGCAATTAGGATATACAATATACCTGCTGTCATCTTTCTTTGCTTCTTTTTTTTTTTGTTGTTGTTGAAAAATAGTACTAGTTCCAGAACCGTTCCAGTAGAGGGCGTCAAGGTTGTCGAGTGGGTCGTCGATAGTATCGGTGGCATATCGCTGCACTGCTTAGTTGGCGTATCGGTTTTTGTACATACCGTATACGTACCGCGGTCCAAACTCGGTGCCACTGTTCCGATCGCTCGGCGACGGCTGGTTTGATGGTTCCAGCAGATCGTTACCGTCTTGGGCGGGCTTTAGCACACCATCGTTGGCCGGTTGTTCCGCTTGTTCGTCGTCTTCACCGTTGTCGTTCGGACTGTCCTGTTCCTGGGCCACCGATCCGGCCGACTGCCTGAGAGCTTGATCCTTCGTCTTGAGATCTTCCTGTTCGTTGTTAAAAAGACTGCTGAGCTGCTGGGACTGAGCTTGCGGTGACATCTGATCGGCGGCCATCCTGACTGCGGGCGTTTGCCGTTCGTTGACGGAGCGCGTTCGCTGTAGCTTGCCGGCATAGTTACCTGCACTTACAGCTAAACGCTGGTTGTGCAGCAGGTTTTCGACCATCGCTTCCAGCTCCTCCTCGGCGGGACTTCCGTGGTTTGGTTTGGCTGGGACATGCTGGTTGTAAAGCTTCCGATCGTAGTACGTGTATTCGAGTGGGAATTCTGAACCATCGTATAAGTTGCTACTCCGTTTTCCGATTTCTCTCAGCAGTGCCTTGTTCAGTTCGACCTGGATACAACAGAAACAGAACAAAAAACCGACTAATTATTATTGCGCTTCATAATAATAATATTTTTAATGAAGTTATAATTGTTTGTTATACGTTGATGTTTCTGCACTCCACGTTAATCATGAGCACATTAAATTAGCAGCATCTATTCATAGCTGTTGATAAAAAGAGCTCCTAATAGATTCTCGTTGCGGTCCATTGTCACTCTGCGGTCGGTGCATTATATTTGCACAGAGTCACATTTACGCCACAATGCGCCCCAAAACTCATTTTCCTTGTTCGTGCTCATCTTCCATTGCACCCGTTTCCGGTATTCCGATGACAATGCTAGACGCTCGCAATAAACTTTCC
This sequence comes from Anopheles rivulorum, assembly GCA_018908115.1. Lineage (NCBI taxonomy): Eukaryota > Metazoa > Arthropoda > Insecta > Diptera > Culicidae > Anopheles > Anopheles rivulorum. Next base: position 10,920,039 of record STHB01000004.1, read on the forward strand.
TTTTTCATTCGCGCTTGCTTAATAATATGCTGCCTTTTCAATCATTTCCTTCTTAGCGCATTGTCTTCTACCGTGTTAACCAACCGCAGCCGTGGTCGCGTTTGCCCGACCGATCCGCATTATTCGTACGCAGTGCAGCGTACACTTGCAGCTGGATTTTTTTTTTGTATCCCATTTCCTGGCACGGGCTCTATCCCACGAGAAATAATTTCATTGCCTTTCCGCACGATTCACGTGGAAGGAAGGAAGGAAATGGGAAAATATCATTTCCGGTCGGCATCATTATTAGCCGTGGTTGATTAAGTCAACCGATCCGGGTGGATGGTTCCAGGACAGGGGGTTTTGGTGGCAGCTAACCACAGCTGCCGGAGCGAGAGATAGTCCTGCTACAGTCACGGAGTACAGTGTGGCAATGTTTCACGATTTTTTGTGCGGCACATTTTTTGTGCCTGCTCTCTTTCAGTCTTTAGCAGAATCACCTGAAGGTTTTGAACTGTGTGAATGTTCAACGGATGCAAAGCCGACGCAACAGTGTTTAAATGGCAATTAATCATTGGCGAAGGTAATTATGGTTTTTAGAAGCGTGATGTGGTGAGTAAATTTGCATATGAACGAATTGTCCGCTAATCGGGTCATAATGTCAAAACTGGGAGTTAAAAATTGGACAGCATGTGCGAATTAAATCTCAAACATTCTCTTCACAGATCAATAATTGTCAAATAACAATATAGATTTCAATATAGAATAACAATATAGATAGCTTCACTTGTATTTTATGTAGAATAATCATAAAAATACGTACGGTAGGCTGTGTTCCTATTTTTGGCAATGCAAATAACGTCAACGTAAAAGATTAAATGATTTTAAAATTGCGACACTTTTTTACCCTTCATTTGCAGAATTTGTTGACCAAAAGTATTTATATTAGTAATTGTATGTGACCCGTTTCGGTTAATGTGTTGGCGAGTTTTGAGAACTTGATGCATTTGAAGATAAGTATTATTTTTATGGTTAGGAAAATCGTTAGGACTTATTTTATGACGTATTTTAGTACAACTTGACCAATTAATCTTTAACTTCGTTCATCAAACAAACTAATTGCAGTCATTGTTCGGTTTTCGTTCAACGTTTTTAGCTAATTTTGTTCTATGTAGCAAACGATGGTTTCATTATAAATCGTTTTGTTAAATATTGGTGTTAAACAGAAGCAAAACACGGCTTCGCACATCTTGGATGAAAATATTGATCAGCACAAAAAATTGGAAGCGTTGCTCGTTGACAACAAAAAATACCATATACATATGATGGTTTTCGTTAAGAAAAAAACATACCGCCAGTGCGCAACATTCCCATCAAATCGGAATCGTGTCAAATTTCACCAAAATAACAATTTACATTTCCGTTACACTCAGCTGGTAATGATGCCATGCAAACACACTCACACACAGTTAAATACTTCCAATTCGCGTAGACCGTCACTGTTGCTGCTGCTCTACGTGTCACTGACGTCCAAAAGCAGTACGAGCAGTGACGGTTTGCCATGTAAATTGGGATCATTACAGTTTGATGGGATGTTTGCGTGCGTAAACAGAGACGAATGGCTGCTGGCCGTACGTAACACGGGTGACTGTGCGCTTTTATCCTCGCTCCGAGGAAGGAAGGTTTGGATTGGATTGAAGGTGATAAAACCTGTAATTTTCTAAGGTCATACTTTCATTCTCAAAAGCGGTCCGAAACCTGCGACATTTATTTTATTTTTACGCGAGCAAAAACCCCAGCAGGAAAACAACGGAAAAATATCTTTAAAGCATTGCGTTCAGCGCACAGAATAAAGAAAAAATCGTTTCAAATAAACATAAACCAGTTAATGGAGACGTTGAATTTCAACAAGGTTAGCGAATGTGTTTTTTGTTCTGTTTTTGTTTTGCAACCGTTTAACACCATTTCCCGTGGATGTGCTTTTGGTGACGAATGTGTCTCCGTGAATGCTGAGACTGATAGAAACGGGGGCGAACAAGTGAAAAAAAAGCCATTTTTTGTGCTTTACATCAATGGATAAAAGCTCCGAGTGAACCGATAACTCTAGAAATCCAATTTGCTTGAGATGAAAAGGAAAAAGAAAGGCCATCCCTCACGCATCGCTGTTGCCCGGAGCATTTGTGACGGGGTGAAATATGTTTTCACACGAAAGGTAATGTTTCGATATGTTTTGTACATATTTCGATTAGCAATGGATACGTAAAAGTGGCATCATTTTTCGATAATATTTAATAAAGTTTTCCTAATTTCAATCGATGAAGTTTTTTGTGCAAAGGCTGTATTTTTTACCATTTCGTTTAGGTGAATGAATTTTGTGAAGCGTCAAGCGAGCACTAGCACATCATCAAAAGCTAAATTATCCTGATGATGGAGCAAGTTTATAGAATCCAGTACCCAGAATCAATAGTAGGGAATTTATGCACCTCGAAAGGTGAAAGAGTTTTGCATCCTAAGCTGGTCCATGGAGTGACCAGTGAAGTGTGTTGTTGAAACGTGTGTAGGATAAAGTTTTTATTCAAAATGTTTCATTAAGCTTGACCTTCATGGGAACATACAGTGTGCATTTGACAACGAAAGACTGTTTCTGTTCCTGTTATTGTGGTTTAGTATGAATAGAATTTCACACCTCATTCTGTAAAGTTTGGTCTGTGGATAATGTGGTGCATGTTCAATATTGTTACGACATCAGGAGGAGATTAAGCAACTTGCTTTTAACATTAAAAAGGGGAAAAGCATTTGAATTTAACTAGTTTTAGCTTATAAAACTGAAAGTCAAAGAGCACCAGCTTGTATGCAGAACACACAAATCCTGTACCAATAGATAATTTCGCGCATCATCATGTGGTCGAAGATCACCAATGTGCTCGACGCGGATATTCAAGAAAGTAACGTAAATGCCATTTTGCTATTCACTTCCACTAGTAACCTAACACTCACTGCAATGACAGTATCTGCCAACAAGAACAGTTGACAATAGAAGGAGAGTAAAAAATATCCTCTGTATATCTGACACCATTAGATTTACTTCTGGCACTTCACTTCCTTTCAGTTGATTGTGTATTTAAAGTAGCTGCTGAATATGCTTCTTTTATTTAATCCTTTTCGACAGCTTTTACTGCGAGCACAGTGCACTAGATGTTCCCTTTATCTACAGCCAAATTTGAGTTTGTGAGAGCGTCAACAGTTGATGAACGATGTTACCCGGCCGGTAGGAAATTATGTAACGACCGCATAATTATTTACTTCTTGGGGACAATAGTCGCTTCGCGCTGTAGAAGCATTTGTTAACGCTAACGATAGCGTGCAGTTGTTTGCCCATTGTTCACGAAACTAACCGTCAGTAATAATAGTTTGCCTAAATACAGGCAAGTGTTCCGCTGCTAAGGATTATACGATAGATGGGATGACCATTAGGTTGGGATTTTTTTTTTAATTTATGTTTGAACAGAACAGGCCGTATTAGACTAATTTTACCACGTAGCAGGCTAGTCAGACCATGCTACGGGGGGACGGTCCGAATGGGATTTGAACCCGGTCCGGTCGTGTTAGGGACCTAGCGCCGTTGCCAAATACACCACCGGGCCGAGGTTGGGATTTGTTGCATACTAAATAAACTAACATACGTTCATGAGTTTATACGTACAGAAAAATTACACATCGATTTCTATATTCTTCATTTTAACCAAATTAATTCTTCTTTTGAATGTGACATCCGTTAGTAAAATTTAAATCAAATTTCCGTGTAGTAGATGGAGACGCCCAATACTTTGTAAGGGTGCGCAATAAAAGTAGCAGTTAACTTTTTCTGTATTTATTTTAAAGAACACCTAGACACATTTATTCT
>STHB01000004.1:10926638-10992518 GCA_018908115.1 Anopheles rivulorum
TATTAGGAGTATTAATGTGTTCGTGCGGTTTTTAACCAAAGTTTTGGGCTCTGTTTTGGCGAAATGGTAATTTATTCAATTTTCAAAATACTGTCCGTCACTTTCCACAACCTTCTTCCACCTTTCAGGCAACTTTCTGATCCCGTCGCGGAAAAAAGATGGCGGTTTGGCCGCTAACCAATCCTCCATCCATTTTTGCACTTCTTGGTGATTATGGAACTGCTGGTCAGCCAGGCTGTGTTCCATCGACCGGAACAAATAGTAATCAGAAGGGGCAATGTCTGGGCTATACGGCGGGTGGGGTAGGACATCCCATTTGAGTGTTTTTAAATAATTTTTAACCGGTACCGCTATATGTGGCCTGGCATTGTCATGTAGCAATATGACTTTGTCGTGTCTATCGGCGTATTGTGGTCTTTTTTCTTTCAAAGCACGGCTTAAACGCATCAATTGTCGTCTATAGACCTCCCCAGTGATCTTTTCGTTTGGTTGTAGCAGCTCATAATACACCACACCCAGCTGGTCCCACCAAATACACAGCATGATCTTCGCGCCATGAATATTCGGCTTGGCTGTCGATGATGTGGCATGTCCGGGGTATCCATACGTTGCACGACGTTTTGGATTATCGTAATGTACCCACTTTTCATCACCAGTCACTATTCGATGCAAAAATCCCTTCCGCTCTTGCCTTTGGAGCAGTTGTTCACAAGTGAACAAACGGCGTTCGACGTCTCTTGGCTTCAGGTCATAGGGCAACCAATTTCCCACCTTCCGGATCATTCCCATTGCTTTTAATCGAAGAGAAATGGTTGGCTGAGCCACTCCCAGTGTCTGTGCAAGTGTTTTTTGGTTTTGTGATGGATCTTCATCCAGTATTGCCTCTAATTCTCCATCCTCAAACTTTCGTGGTCCTCCGGAACGCTCCTCATCTTCCAAATCAAAATTGCCACTTTTGAACCGTGCAAACCACTTCTGACACGTTCGTTCAGCTAGAGCATGGTCACCATACACTTCTACCAAAATTTTATGACTTTCGGCAGCCTTTTTCTTCATATTGAAATAATGAAGCAAAACTCCCCGCAAAAACACATTATTTGGTACAAATGATGCCATGTTCGGTGCTCGCAGATACTATGTTATTTACTATTTATCAAAATGACAGATAGTGGATATTGTAGCCCAATAATGACACTTCAAATTGGCAGTGTTGCCAGATTCAATAAATATGTAATAAATAAATGGGAGCATTAATACCAAAACCGCACGAACACATTAATACACCTAATACTTTTTTTCATCTATTTTACTTGTACCAAATGTAGCTCGAACAAAGAGCAAGCTGCATGACTTTCTATAATTAAACTCGTCATCCTAGGTTAGGCAGGTCACGTAACTAGAAATGGTACCGAACGACTCAGCTTTTAAAGTTCGACAAGGAATGTTTACAGGGAAATTGAAATAGATTGATGCTGGGATATTCTAACGAATCCGCTGGACCTTGAACAATTCCAAGGACAGCATTAACAGGAAAATTAGGCTAAGGAATTGTAACTTCTGCCGAATAACTGAATACATGTACTTATTTCTACGTTTCAATTTTTACTACACATATGGCTATTTTAGTATATTGATTTAACATTTGTCCTTGTCCGTCCGACATGCTGTCTGTGGTACAACTTACCTGTACAACACGGCCATCACTGTATGGCAAAGCGGCCACCTGCAGACTTACGCACACCAACGCCATCACCGCTGTCCAGAGCCGTAGGGTTGCCTTCATTTTGCTGCAAAGCAGAAGAAAAAAACACACAAACGCAGACCGAAAATTAAATGTGTGGCAGTGTGAAAATTAGATCAACCAAATGGATAATGAAGTAGTGAAACCTTTACCACCGCACCGTATCGGTTTCGGCATTGAATGGCGGGAAAAATGAAAAGATTCAATTAAATATTTGATTTTGAGCCGGAACCGGAATACAATCTGAAGCTAAATTACAGAGGAAACCATATACCCGTGCCCTTGGGTTGGCCACGTTTTGGGCAACCGGCGTTGATTGCACCTAATAAGCCTGCAACCCACTTATAATGACCACCATTTTGGGGGTGTATTTTTATGTTTGCTCATAGAAAATAATAGAAAAAAAAATAATTCCGCGTTGGACATAAATTACAGTGCTATTGATATGTTATTACTATCAAACAACATTGGGGTGCCAGGGTGGCGTTGCATTGAATAGCTATTTTTAAAATAATGATTTTTCCTAAAACTTTTACAACTAGTACAACATCAAATTTAGTTTATTTTCTGTTGGAACCGAACAGAATTATAATTCTGAACTTTTGTTCGCTTCCGGCTATCATCGGTCCATCGCTTTGAAGTCAACTGCAGGTTATTATATTGTTCTATTTGCAATCAAATCCTAGATCAAACAAGGTTTTTTGCCCACTGAAAATGTGCATGTTTGCTCGATTAATTATTCACAAACTTCCTCACGTATGAAAAGGTACATAATTTCAATTTCCCTCGGTGGTTCAGCAGAAAGAGGAAAAAAATATGGACTTTTCATTCACCGGGCCCAGCCGGAAGTGACTATAATTTGCTTAATATGATTTAAACGTTACCATCCATCGTGCCATAATCGTCGACATTTGACCGTACGTATCATTAACAACGCAGTTTTGCTGTTGTCGTTGTTTTCCATACAAAAAAAACACAACCGTTTTCACACGTGCCGTGCCGGGAAATTGCGTTCTCGGAGCGATTATCAATCAACACACGCACCGGTACAACGAAAGGAAGGAACGTTCATTAAAATTGCATGCTACCAATTTTCACTATGAACTGACCTTTACCGACTTTCGATACTGTACAGGAAAAAAACGGAACATTTGGGATATCATTCGAATAAAAAGCCAGCAATAGATGCAAGTAAAAGTTATAAAATATTCCAAAAAAAAATTACATTAACTGTTTCACTCACAAATGGATTTTATTTTTTCCACGAGCTAGTACCAATAAACCTGATCAAATGATCGACTGAAGGATGAAGCCACACTAGCACTACCGACGGATCTTCATCGTTACCACTCGTCAACCAAACTAACCGTTCACACCACCGGCAACAGTCGCTTTAAATAGTGTTTGTCGATCGTCCACACCGCCGTTGACAACCGAATGGGGCTGTTTGCTTTTCGATGAATAATATTTGCGTGAGCTATAAACATCATGCGCCCGGCTGGGGTGAATAGAAAGGTAACCGTATTGAAGGAATACCTTGAAAGTGCATATTATTTTTGGGTGTTTTTTTTCGCTCCACGATGGTTTGAGTTTTTGTAGTTGGAAGTGAGTTTTTTTTTATTATTACTAATTTGTTACATGAATAATTCACAACAAATCGGAATAAATTTAGAATTTTAAGTCAGCAGCAAAATATTATAATTTTTACAATAATTTCATAACATAAATTAAACAGAAAAAAACACTAAAATTTAAGCGCTCTTGTGGGGCTTTATATATGAATCTTCAATCCATTGTATTTATTACTAACGAACAATTATTGAAGCTATTACTCGAGGTTCACAGAGCATTGCATTACAAATACTTTAAAAATTTTTTATAAAGGAATATTTCAGAGAATAATTTGATGATCCCATTTTTTGTTTACCTTCAATACTTTTCAATAAGCTCATAATAATAAGCCTAGTTTTGATCTCACCAAACACAAATTATAACTTTATAATCACAGATATTAAATATTTAGTAGCTAACAGTCTTTCAGCGACCGATGAGATAACTCCAGTCGGCTTTGTTTTTCCTTATCCTTGTTACAATAACCCATGTTACTACAAATAAAGCCAAGGAAACCCATAAATGCCACATCAACTCCCTCAGTAGTTTAGTAGCGCTTAGCGAAATTTTCAAACGGTTACAGTTATGAAGTTTGTAAACAATAAAAAGTTTTATTTAATCAAAAAAAACGATTGTTTTGAAAAAATGAGCTAATCTGTCTAAAAACTTTATGCATGCATAGAAACGTGTTCTATTTTTAACTACCCACAACTAATAAGCGTTGATGATATAAGTCAAAGTTTGCAAAAAACAAAAAATATACGCAAACTGGTGCGCATTTTTCTTTTCCCTCCCCTTAAACTTTTCATAACGAAGCTTACGTACAAGCCCTCCTAAATAGAAGTAAGTTATTCAACAAAACAAAAACCATTGACCAACCGCCACCGTATGATAAACAGTGTTTCGTTTTGCGTCAGATGGCAATTTCGGTAGGAGTTTATATTTTGTTCGCCCCACGGCCACGCCGTTGATCCCATTGATGGATCGGCCCGCAAATGGTTCGACAGGGTTTCTGGTGCAAATTGATAAAGTGCACACGCGTTCGGTACACCGTTTTGTGTTGAAAGAGGTCCGGTCCGGAAAATAAAACGAGAGTGAAAAATAAAACATGTCACCTACCAGATCGTCTGACCAGATGTGTTTACTTCGCGCCTGGAACTATTTTGATCCGTAGGTGCAAATTGATTTATTGATTGACCATTTCATTGGTCAGTATTTATGTTTTATTAAAAATTGTTCACCTAAGCGGTGCAATTGCTATTGATGACTATGTGATGAAAGGGCAAAAGTAAGAGAAAATGAGATGCTTAGTCGGTTAGAAATAATATCAACAATCGTTACCGATGATCACCAATCGTTTGTCCGCAGCGTTCGGGAGGCATTTGTTTGTAAATTATTTCAAATGCAACCGTTATTGCATTCGCTGGTGCGTTGCTGGATAGTGATAGGAATTTACAATAATGGTAACACTTAAGCCAACAGGGCTTTGAGAAGCTGCAGCTGCTTCGCCGACTCGCTTCCTCATCACGACCAGTCAGAGGCCGTAAGTCTTGATGGAACAACTTTAGCTACATTCGCCCGGTAAAGCCGATCAATACGAATGCACTCTAGCTTTGCACTTGCATCTTTGGTATTCGATTTCGTTTCGCCAAAGCGGTAAAGTAATTTAGAAACTTATCCGTTAACGATACGAGGGTAACCCATTTCTGCAAGACATCGTTCCCTAGTTTTACTTGGTAAAAACAGCAACAAAAAAAAACAACAAATGTATTCTTGTCTCTAGCATTCACTGTTGGGCGTGTTGCTTTTTTGCAATGAAAGCCATAGCCAAAGTTCGATTGGAAACATGAAGGAACAAAAGCCAGCACAAATCGGTTAACTGCAGAAAGAGTGGTAAAGAAATTGGTTAGTGCTATGCGAAACTATTTTAGGTCACAGGAGATGAAAATTGTTACCGAGCTTTTCGAGGCACAACATTGCACTTGTAACCCATCTTGGTTTTGTTTAAGTTGCAGTGTTAAAGTATTGAATTCAAGAAAAAAATAGTTTTTAAATAATTTTGTTGCAAGAATATATTCGAAAGTTCAATCTAAAACAAGACAAAACCTGGACAGCCTGGGCATTCAAACTTAGTAAATTGTAGCTTCTGTCATTATCAAATTAAGTATCTGCATTAAACAATCATTATATTGTATAGCTTGACTACAGTGTAAATTAGTTCACAGGATAAAACAACTATTTTTGACTGAAACACAATAAACTCCTTCCTAGCGGCTTCTTGCTCTGCTTCATCCAACAATCAAAGGATTTTGTTATATTATACACACACACTCAATCACATAAAAGCTTCCAATTGTCGCACCGCAAAACATCTGATTTCAAAAACGATTTTTTTCATGGGTTCTAAACGTTTCGTAAAGTTAAACACATCCATCCTCCGGATATGCTGTAATTTTTAGTCACATCAGCTTTACGTACCAGATTTCAGACTGTTTAATCCCTTCAACCATAGTTTCTCCGATTCCCATTTTTCCTTTCCGAAAATTTCCCTTGCAATAAAACAAACATAACCACTGCTGGGGAATTCAAAGGATATGGCAAACAAATGGAACGTTGTAACGATACTACAAAGGTCCGGAATTGCTCACTTCCCGGTGAGGAAAACGAATCACCCAATAGCAAACATGATCGTTTCCGCATGCCATTTTCTCACTCTTCACTCTTCGCCACAGCAAAACGAAGAAACCGACAGTGTGGGTAAAGTGGGCAAACGATTGTCCCACAAGCGTATAGAGAGCAACAGCAAGAAAAATAAAGAGTACCATTGTACACAACAACAAAAAAATCCATACCCAGTTTTACCCCGGCATTGCATTATTGCGTTCGGAAATAGTTGAGAAAGGTTGAGAAAAATAAATTGTCATGATTATTGTGTTACTTATCGTAAACAAAGTGCGGGTAAAGTGATTCTCCACTCGGAGTATGGTGTATACACGGCAGCAAAATGGGAAGGATAAAGTTGGTGCGGCGAATGAACAGTCTGCAGACACGAGAAGGCGAAACTGCATCCCTGTAAAAATGTAAGCCGGCATGGTCCGGTGCGATGCACGTTTTGTCGTACTTCCGATGGTGGTTCGCCACCAGTACCGCACAGTGTGCCCAACCAAACAACTTGTTGACATCTCGCTTACTTGTACCGCGAGCGAAGTAATGGATGGGCTTGACAACACGACAATGGGACCAAAAAGAAAAGGTGTTAACCTCGCTATTGATCGTGCTGCTGTAAGTAAGTGTGACTAGCGCGAATGAGATCGTCACAAAATACTGTTCAGTGTAGTACCTCGAAACAAATTAGTCATTAGATATGCTGCTGTTCGCTTCGTTCGTAATCATGTTACCTAAATAAACAATCGTTTTATCATCTTGGGTTGGTAGAATTCATGCTCTTCGGAGTTGCGGTTGCTTACCGGCTGACAGCGGGGATTCAAAGTACGATTAACTAACGATTGGTTTACCATTTACCGCCAAACCGAGCGCCGTGTAATTTATGCAATGTTTCCGTACCCGGCCTGTCCCTGTGCGCTAGCACTATCCGGTCCAATATTAGCTGTCAAAGCGTGCGTTGCCATTTTCTTTTGCTCCACCGTTCCGAAAGAAAAGATTAATTCATTCGTATCGGTTCAGCGGTGAGCGAAGAGAAATTTGTTCGCTGCGACCGCAGGACAATCTACTGGTGGATTATTTTCTAGTCTTTCACCGTCCTGCGTTTGCCTGCTATTGATTTTTGCTTTATCATTTCCGAGCAGCGCATCTCGTCCACGGTTTCTTTCTCGGACAATGGAAATGAATATTCAATGCGGTTGGAATTACACCACCCAAAAACGAAGGCAAGAGACTGTGTGATGCCAGTGCGAGCAGATAACAGCACCGCAGGGTCCTGTTGTGTCAATATATTGGAGTAAATAAATTTTCGGTTACTTAAAACAGCAATTCAACGGAAATCTACCCAGTTTCAATTACTCCATTTTGAAGGTAAATTTTAAAACAAGATATTAAATATCATAAGCACCAAAGACTTTTAAAGCGAAGTAAAATCTCTTCTACCAGAACTACCCAACCCGCATACCATGGACATGGGATTCAGCGATAATTAATGAGGATTAAAAAACACGACCACTGTTTGTTTCCTTTTTTTCCGTTTTATCTTACTTCCGTCTGGTAAGCTGAACGGATTTCGTCAGATTAATTGGTATGTGTTGGAGCGATTGTTGGATTGGGATAATGAGCGACAGCAGTTAAGCAGCACGGCTCCGATAAGCATTAGCGAAGGATGTTCGTGTAATTACTTTACAATCGCTACAGCTATTGGATGCTACATTTGCTGTTGTATTCTTTCTTATACTAGATTTTAGAGTTCATTGTGCAAACACATCGATTGAAGCAATTTCTTTAGCTATAAACATGAATAATTTATTTACTCCCCAAAGATGAAGTTATACATCATATACTAGGATCTTTGGTGTGGAGTTTGGAGCTTTCGGAAAGGGCGTAGGGATGGACGAAAGTATTCTAATGTTACGTTTTATTGTGTAAAGATGTAATGTTTAGTCCAGAAGAATCACAAAAGAGGCCTTTTGTCAGAAATGACATGTTCTAGTGTTAAAAGCAGTTTTTCCCCAAAGAGTACGCAGTTACTCCAAAGTGTCCCGAAGTAATTAATTAACCATTAACAAATTCTTAACATTAACAATTAATAAAACTCATAAAACTTGCATTTCTCTCCGAATAATTCTCGAATTGATCGCTAATGTAATGCCCGGGAATTATTATTCATATTTGCAAATCTTACTCTTACAACCTTCAATGGCGAATGCTTTCGATCAAATTTTCTTGTACAAGACCCACCCATACGTGTGCATATTTCATTACATCAGTAATCGATGCCTGAAACTAAGATGGATAGAATCGTAAAATCAATTACAGCTCACCTTGTGCTGCAACTGAACCCCAAAAACCGGACGCCTCAATGAAAAGCGCAGCAAATCGAACCGTACGTGCGCCTTTTGCCGGAGCCAATTCCGTGTAGTAAGCTGTGTGAAGGCTACGAACCGTGCGTGCAAGCTCTTGGTTTTTGCCAATTCAATTACTAACAATCATTTGTACGAGGAATGATTCTCCGTACAGCGGCAGATAGCGGCCAACAGAACCATGGGCCCAAGGAATGTACGGCAATTGAATGTTTTCTATTGCGATGGTATAATTTTTACTTATCCCTAGATTCTAAATGCCACGGGGATTCCATTCCCGTTTCGGGTTGGGTTTCAGTCTGGCGGAATGTGTGTTTTGCGATGGTTTTAACAACACCGAAACACAACACCGAATGGAACAGGGTTAATAAAGCCATTTTATACTTTACAAACTTTGGTGGTTTATGATGATCAAGGGAGTTCGCTCTATGGCCGTTAGAGTTATCCAAAAATAAACACCATTAATGCAAATACGTATTTCAATAATCGTCTAATGAGCACGAACTTTTGCAAGATATTCTGCCTGGATTTCGTTCGTTTCCTAACGATTGGAGATGTTTTTTTTTATTACCCATTCCACGATTGTTGCACGATTCGTCCCCATCTTCCCAGCAAAAAGGCAAAAACCGAACCGTTGACATTTCAGATTACACGCGACGAAATTCGGCGAAAAATCGAAAATCGCAATCCACAGTCGTTTGCGTCGGGGCGCGGGAAATGAAGAAAAAATCGAATACGCATTTCGCCTGTTTGCAGACAATTAGCAAACATGCTTCACGTGCACAATTGGCAACAATCGATGCCAGTTTCCAAGAGTAATGCTATTCCGAAAGTGCTGGCAACACGATACAGTGCCACAGTAACTTACGAGCCTGAACGATTCTCGTCGGTGGAATCGTGTAAAGTTATTTACCTTTTCGGGACTTTTTCGATCGTCCGTTTCGACGTGAACTTGCCAGAAGAGCTTGTTGACAGTTGGATGTAAATGAAATTAATCAGTTTTAATCTCTTTGATGATGGCGCTCGTGCAAGCGGTGACGATGAATGGGGTGAGTCGGTTTTGCCTTTTTTACCTTTTTTCAGTTGATGACTTTGTAGCCGTTGCTCGCTTTTTTTTGAGATATGGCTGTAAGCAACTATTTAGAGGCTTTGAGAGCTCTAAAAGCATTAAATGATATGGATACTTGGGTTGAAGTTTGCAAACATTAATATTCACTTACTTGTTTACTTCGGAAGGAAACTTTGTATCGGGCCTCGTGGCAAATTAGGCTCCGATGAAGTCATTTGAGGGTTCGTGGTAGTAAATTCATGCTTGAAAGCTACCCAAGCTTTAATTAAAAAGTTTTGAAGCACACTAAAGAACATGTGAACAACCAACCGCTTATGACTTGTTGCCATTCGAAGTGTTGTGCCACATTTTCGGCATGAATGGTAACACACTTTTATGGACAACCGTTCGGCAATTCATTATTCGAGTGCGCCGGTTCGGATTGATACGTACCACTTACGGTACATTAAGCCCTGTGTCAACACTTCACTAGCTGCCTTTAACGCTTCACGGCCCAGATGGCCGAATGGATTATTTCGCCGAAAAAGCAAGACCAAACCATTTATGATCCGTTCGGCAATATCCCGCGTGTGGCAATCATTCTAGGACTGTGGCCAGTATGGGGAAAAAAACAACAACCGATAAGCCCTTTATGTCATCATTACCCGCGTCGCTTGCGATGGCGCGGAAGAAGCAACAGCAAGCACAGAAAAAAAAAACACACAATCCACGCGACAATTGCGTGCAATTTACGCATAATGTGCCGCATAACAGCCGTCTTATCGGTGGTTTTTATTAATTAGATCATAGCAATCCGGCAAACGTCACGATTTTTTTTTCACCCTCAGTTGGCGTTAACAGTTGGCCAGAAAGCACAACCGACGCTTTTCGGTGGGCAGTTAACACAAAGCAACGAAAACTCTCCCGAAATAGAAACAGACACTGGGCAACGCTCGATAAATTACATAAGTCTACGGTGTCGAGGACGCGCGATTTCTTATCAGCTGTGCGTAGGCTGTTTCGATCGGGTTTCGATTGGGTTTTGGAGCTGTTTAGTCGGATGTTGTTGTTTGCCGTTCCGACCAGTTTGTGTGTGTTTGTATTTTGTGGTTTGAAACTTGTTTCATTCGCAGATAAATAAAGTGAGGATACGAGCAATTCTAAGCACATTAGGATCGAATGAAGCTTTAAAAGAGAACATTTAGTTCATGTTAATGAGTCAACATGATTGTATTGAAACGAAATGGTGTTTGATTTAAAATTGCCGAACATTATGGAAGTGTTGGAGTGATTAATTATCAATTTTTACTCATTTATCATTTATTCACAATGATCATTAGATAGAAAAGGAGATATGCCTTAGCCTCAACTTTAATAAGACATGTTAAACAAAAAAAATTAAATTTAAAAATTTAAATGAAATTATAGGTCATTGCTGAGAGTATTAAATATCATTACAATCTAGTATGTAAAAATGCAACGTGTGCTGTAGATATCATTACCAAAATATGTGGAGAATTGTAGACTAGGCAAAACAAAATTGTTAGTAAAGTAATACTATTTATTATTCCAATAATGTTTTTAAATTTTCCACGAAAGAAGTTGTCTTATAGTTTTGTTACGCACTGTGAAATTTTTTAACTACAATAATAGTTGTGATTTATATAATATTAAACGATTTATGAAATGGATTTTTACGTAAATCTGTGTAATTGGTTTACATTAAGTAAATTAGAGGTTAAATCCATTTTGTGTAGCTTGTTCATGTTTCTATGTTCAACTGTATGGCATTATGTTAATTTTGTCTGAAAACATACAAAAATGCTGTAATGCGCCTTTTTGGAAACATTTCAGTTTGTGCCATACAAACGCAGGTCAATCACACCACAGTGAATGTGTAATCGTATCCCGGTAAGCCTGGTAAGTCCGGTAAACAAATTATGAAATTCAACGAATTTATCACAGCTCGTATTTGATTAGTGATGCATTCGTCGTGATTAAATCTCAATCGCCACGCCACGATTACTGGCGAACGGGCGACTCAAAGCAAACAGCAAACGAATTTTGGGGGATTTTTTTTTTTGAGGGATTTTTGTTTGCCCGTTGTGGTGGGAATTTCCTTCATTGCCACAACCAGCAATCAATAGAAAGGGAGCTAATGAGAAAAGTAAGCCGCAGAAACAACGATCCATTTCCAAGCACGATGATTATCTCATTCTCACGCAAAATTGAAATCCTTCCCAGGAATTTTTAGTGAGAATTGAAGTGAAAGAATCGTGCCAAGTTTGACGTGAATGTGATGACGACGAGGCTGACGGCCGCAAAGCATTGTGGTAGAAAATTTGAACCATTTTGCTTGAATTAATCTTAACGATTTTGCTGAAGTGTGGTACGACGGTGCCGTGCCGTTTTGCCACAACATCGCTATCGACCATTTGGTAGACGACAAAACCGATCGGAACGTCGTTAAACCGCATCCCGGATGTTAATTTTGCTGTTGCGTATTCTGAGGCAGGATGAATGTGTTTGCGTGAGCGGCAAACTTATTTGAATTGTGGCTCTGCTGAGTTGACGGTCATGTTTCGGGCCTCTTAAAGCGTACTGAGGCTTTGCTTTCTAGAGAATGTCAACGGCTTACCTCGATGGAGATCTTTCATAAATGCAAAGCCGATTCTACATTCGGCATCACTCTTTGTAAGTGGTGTTGTGACGCAACGGTTAGATTCTAATTAGTTTTCCGAAAAGTTCTTGTGCGGATGATTCGTAAAGCAACACACAACGGTCCATTCAAATATCTTGCGCTTGAAACTAATTGGAAGCTTAGCGCAGTCGAATGGAACACGATTACCATTACCAACGATAGAAAACCACCACAACAATATGACGCGTGCTTGATGTATCTATCCTGCCTTGAAAAGCTTCCCAAGTAAGCTCATTACTCTGACCATTAGCAAATCACCAACAATCAATCCACGCAGGACACATTCAATTGTGTCACCCACGAATTACTGACTTTACTGACTTCTTAATTTGTGTGCCTTCCCCATAGTAACAGGGCCATAGTTCGCTAGAACGCTTTCCAAAAACGCTTCCTTCCCACACATGCACATGCTTGTTGCCAGTGTTGTTTGTGTAAACATTTCGCTTTTTTGTGAACCAATATCGCTTCGCACTTATCGGATCGTGCTGTCAAAAGGATGTTGTCTGGCAACGGTTTGCCGAATGGACCGACACGACTTGTACCATGTCGCGCATTGTATGCTGTCATACCAAGAACCTACCTAATCCCTCGGCCTTAAAATCCCTACCGAAAGTAAAAGCACTTACCGGGCTCAGGCTGCGAGTAGGGTTTTGCGAATGTTTGGGCACACAATGAAGCAATACGGCCGCTTTGCTGATATGGGTGAGCGTTGTAAGCAGAACACAATTGGCAGGGTACGGCAATGCCACTGCTCTAGCCACATAATTATGTTTAATTCTTTGCCGACACGTTGACACGTCATCGTCACATGCTGAGCGTTTGTGGCGCTATCGATTGAATGGTTTGGAAGCACAAAAAGGGAGCACGTTTCCATACAAAAGTGTGTCAGCCCATTATAGGTGTCAGCCCCTTGGTAAAGGAATACGCCGCCGTTAATAGGCGAAGAAATTCATTCATACGCATTCATTCATTCGCGAATAATAATTCTGCCAGCACCATCACTAGACCGTAAGTAGTTCAAAACAAAAACCGATTTTTGGAGCTATAATATTCAAAGGATGCAAACGAAACACACACACACAAACACATCGTGTTTTGTTTCGAAAGTAAGTAAATTTTCTTACCGCAATTTTTCTTGCGGTATTTTTCGCAAACAACATATTTTAATTTGACAGTCTGCTCATCTCTCATGGCATAAAAATTTAGATACCTTCTTCACGACTCACAAAAATTAAAAAAAACATATTTTAATTTGAACTTTAATCACTTGTGAATTAGACATATAGCAACATGCTCTAATACTACATTTCTTCTAGCGTTATGAATAGGCATTGAAGATGCTTCCGGAACGTTAGAGTAAAAACCTACTCAATGGAATCGTCCATTTTGTTCAGGCAGGCAAGCTTTAATGCATTTTTGTTTTTCGTTCTTGCTTTTCTTTTTTCACTTTCCATTTGAGCGCATACATTGCAGTGCTGGTGCGATACAGACGTAGAACCCCACGGCTTAATTACTTAGCAGTCATAAAAGTTCACGGTCAACGGTCGAGAAGGTGAAGCGTTCTTTAAACCAGATGACATTTTATTGACCCGATGGTAGGGAAGAGTAACGCTAGTAAAACATGTCATTTAAAGATGAACTTAGCTAATAAAATAGAATTCTTAAGTTGTGTTAACTATGTACTTATTACTATAAAATAATTCAATCTTTTAATGTTGCGTAATAAAACATATATTAAAATATATCAATAATGCCTTTTCTTCTGCATAAAAAATGACAGAGAAATACCTTCTCTCTACACGACGCCATAAATACATGGTACGTTCTAGTGAAACAACTTACAATTTCATCACACAATCGCTCGGGTGTACCCGGGTGAAACTTTTCAAAATATCACAATTCAATCAATTTGCCTTCCTGCTGCGAGAACAGACCGCTCGTGAATCTGTTTTCGCGCAGCAAAGGCACATCCGCTCTATATAGCTTCACCAATATACCGACTCTACTGGATCGGGAACATAACAAGGTAAAACAAATGTTTAAAAATCAAACAGAACACACAACGCACAACGTGTGAAACGCCAAGTAGTTGGCGATGAAAAGAAATCGCACGTATAACTAAAATAAAAGTACATGTATATAAATAGCAAATTCACACTACCTTAAACAAGTGCCTTAAACACTGATGTTGAAGCATCGTCCAGAAATTTCGTAGCAGGAAAAAGTTTTCTTCCATACCATGCACATGCAAGGAATATTTTGTAGCAACAAAAAAAACTGGTGCATTTTCTCAGTGCAAAAGACAACACAACACAAGTGGTGTGCGATAGTGAAAACGAGCAACAGTGTTCAACTGAATGAGCTTATTGGATCTTCAGGGCAAATCGTGTGCAACAGTTGGGCTGGTGCGATGTATTCGTGAAGGTGGCTGCTTTTGAAACGAAATCTTCAATGTCTGTCACAGCGGAACGGACGGACAAAACCCATCGTATCCGTATCGTTCTTGGAGAAAAAGGCAATGGTTGGCAAAAAAAGACAACGTATCAAAACGATACAAAGTGGTAAGGTTAATAAAGCTTAGTTGGGTGAGATTTTTCTCGGGTTCAACACGCTCGCTGAAGCAGCAACGAAAAAAAAAACCCCAATATAAAGATTGCCAGACCGTTCACGATGAAGCAGAAGCAACGGTTCGGTCAATCTTAGCTAGCGGAAACGAACCTTTCAAGGAATGTGTGCTGAGGGCGGTTTGCCGTGAGTCGCATTTTATCATCGGCTCAACCGGCCGTTGGTCAGACGAGCGTTTCGTCGTAATCTTGAGCTTAGCAAGATGCTGAAAGTTGCTCAGCGCCGTCAACTAGGTGGCTCCGGAAACGAGCCACACAGGAGATAAATAATAATAACAACTTTATCTGGCCGTTTGGTTGGCACGGAGTGGACCCTTACGGTTACGGTGCACGACGTGAAATGCCCTTGCCCGCACGGTACGAGTGGACTGCTTGACTTTTCGGACTCCCTTCACACTCCCGGTCCGAGAAGTTGTACGTGTGAAGGTGAGCCGGAAAATTTGATTAATCTACTGCCCGCTTGGTTGAAGCGTTGCACGTGTCTTACACCGCTGTGACTTATGCTTAAGTTCTATTTTAATCCCTCACTCAAACTTCACTGGCTGCACTGCGCAAAGAGGAAAGTTCTATGGAAATGCTTTAAAGAAGTCTGGTGTTTCTCTGGCGTAAACTTTTGTGCGAGCGTTTCGAGCGCACTTTATTAGGTTTGTGTTCTGTCATTTGTTGGTGTTTTGATGTTCAGTTGTTTTTTTTTTTTTTCGCATAAAATCATCCCAGTGACAAACTGGTCCCGTTTCTTGTTTGAAGTCATTTGAAAGCGAAAGTAAAAACTGACCACAACCGTAATTGAATTACACCTTCCGAAAAGAAACAAAAAACATCTGTCCCCGGGTTGCCCACCCAAAAACCACAACCTTGGTGGTTGGAGTTGATCGCTTTCCTATCTTTGCCCACTTCGCGCTGAAACCTCGAGCCAATTTTCCGTCGGCTGAAAGAGAAGCAAATTAAATGGCACAATCGGAGACGCTGATCTACTTTGTATGATTATCTCTCGGGTATTGCCATAAAGGAGAGAGAAGGATGAAAGAGAGAGAGAGAGAAAGAGAGATAGAGAGAGAGAGAAAGATAAAGAAGTAGGCAAAAAAGCACAATGGTTTGCAGGGAGGAAAAAATGAAATCGCAAGCATAATAGCATCCGCATTCGTTGGCCACGGGTACCTCGTTTGCATTTGACAATATCGGATTAATTTTAAATTCGTTATGTTGCTCTAGACTTTCCACGAATGAATACGCGGGTCCGGCCAATCCGGTAATGGTCACTTGTTGCTGTGATACTGTTTGCCTGCGAAACATCATTGTGAATGTAGTCTGTTTCGGATGAAACCGGCGTTTGTGCGCCAAGTACGATCCGATGAGCGAAAAAACGAAACGAAAAGGTAAACGTACTATGAAGACAATAAACTGACAAACTTTTCTTGAATTTTGTTGCTGAAAGTTAGTGAAATAATTAAAAGCAAAACTAGTTAATGAAGGTATATTAATTAAAAATTATAATTTGTATGTAAACAAATGTTCAAATATTAATGAAACACAGAAAAAAACTCATTTTGGAGAAAAAGTAAACTGATCACAGAAGAAACTTAATGGAAACAATAACAAGAAGAAAATGAAGACCAAATATTTTCTTCGTTATTCTTTTCCTTGTTTCAACAAGATCTTCCTATAAAAAGTATATTTAACCGTTGACCAAATTTCGCCTAAATGTATGCAAATATTACAACAAAAATTCATTTTAATTTTATATGCACATTCTATGTAAATATCGAATCTACATTCACACTAAGGAAGTACTTTTTACACCTTCAAATAAAAGCTTAAATAACATACTTTATGTAAGTAATAATCAAGATTTTATCATCTATAAAATGTGAAACATTCGTGATAGACCAGGCGTCTCCATTGCCAGCGTGCGTATAAATAACCTTGCGCATCCTTTTAAAAATAACATGTGCATCAAGCTCGAAAACCACGAGGTAGAGAAAATTAAAATATCGGTCAAAGTGACACAAGTTTTAATTAAAACCAGCACACGGTAGAAATCACTTTTTAACGCCACAATAAACTACATCGAAATCGTCTCCATGTTTACTTGTCACGAAAGCAAAAATGAAATTTTTCCAATCACAACGCGAAAATAAGCAAAAGCAGTCGCTGCGACGGAAGTTCAACAACATTCCAATGTTATAAACTGTAGAACTTTAAAATTCCTAAATTATGGAATGCAATTGCACATTCCAAAACTAAACTTCTCGCCAACATTCGAAACCCTCCATCGCATCGCCGTCCGGTAGAAAGGTGAAAAACATTCATTTCCTTATCATATGGTTCAAACTATGGCGATAGCTCTGCGATGCAAAGCAAAGTAATGATCCACTTTTCGTGTTTGTTTTAACGCTCCAACACTGTTCCACGGTGTATGTCCTTGAAAATTTGAACGCTTCTAGAGATGTTTTTTTGCCGCTCTTTCCATTTCAGCGTGTTTTGCTCGTGATGTACGGTAAATATGAATTGGTAAAAGTATATCCTTCCCTAGAGATTATGAACTATCCCAAAAAAGGAGAAAATGGAGAAGAATTTTACACTCTGCCTGAAGAGTCTACCGGCTTAACCCATTTATTTTGTTCATTTCTTTTTTTTTTCTATCGCCTACCGAAGATGCTCTGTTTTTTTTTCCTGCTTCTCGCCTGCCACTAAGCCGATAACTGTTTGTTTAGCGTAGGATGGTGGCTCTTTTTATGTTTCTCTCGGTTTCTTTTTTTTCATCACCTAGGGAAATTTACGAGCATTGAGCTAATCTTTTAATGCGACACCTGTGGAATTATAGAAGGCAAAGCCTCCCCAATGGAAGTAGCGCGTTTTGTGGCCTAGAAAAATATTTCTTGTGTCGTTTAAATTCATTCTTGTCCTATTTATTAGTTTGTTATAAATTAAAATAGCATAACAAACATATTTAACGTACATGCATATACATTGATAAACATAATTTACAGTTTAATTTCTGTTCTGCTGTTAAAAAATCAGAAAATAACAAAATTTTAAAAAAATCCGATAGTCAATATGAAGTCTTTTGTGCTACTTAAAACATTCATTATTATTTTATTATTAAACAAATTTCATATTTCAAAATTCTTTATAAATATATATGCCAAATAATAAAAACCAACCCGACGTGTTATTTATTTTCCAAAAATCGGTGCTAAAATCCGTAAAATGGTAAACGTATTGATTTATGAGCGAATCTTTTATGAATGCAAATCAAACGGTTCCCGCTTACACATTCATTATCCTATTAAATGTTCATGCGCATCGTTGATTGATCTTAAAATATATACTTCAAACACCCTCCTCGACAGTCGTCCATTTTCGGGTGGGTAAGGACGATAATCTAATCGCCGGTGAGAAGACACAAGAAGCCCGAAATATTGAGTTTTATCCAATCCATTGGCCGATTAGTAAGCGCTGGTAAATATCTTGACGATGGTGAAAAAAGTGTAATGACGTACCTATACAAAATCGCTCATAGTCTTTCCGACCTTTTATCGGTTGATCGAAGCTACGATCCATTGCCGAAATTTCTCCCAGCCTGAGTTACCGTCGTGCACGGCACCCATTTCAAAACATCGCCTAACTCTTTAACCGTCTAGCGGCGGCAGCCACGTTAACGAACCGTTCTAGTGTAAGTGTGACATTTTGCCGAGGCGTACTGTAATGGGAGGAAAATTGAATCGCCCATGCAGTGCCACGGTGCAAATTGTTTACACCGTTGTTGTGGAGACAGCATGCTTGGGATGTGCCACGGGTCCTTAGCGACCGGGGCGCTGGTTGGCTGCCCAACCATCCATAGGAAAGGATCATTTTCATCAACCCGAAGAAGTATTTCCTTCCGGCATCGTTCGGAAGTGTCGTTTCGGGCCGATGAGTTCGGCTGTTCGTCGATTAAAGTGCCCGCGGGTCCGATTCATTAAACTTTATGACTGGCGCGAACTATCTGCGCGTCACCGTAACCTGGCGCAATAGTTTATCTGTGAAATTTTATTGTCGAATCGAGAAGAAATTTTATCATTTCACCTTGGAAATGAGGTGCATAATGGAGCAGTTTTGCAAACACTTTCTTTTTTCTTTTCTTTTTTTTTGGCAGGAAGCAATACTCAAAAGCCATGAAATCAATCAAAACCAGTTGATTTACGGTCTAAAACTGGGGTGCAAAATTTAAGCCCTAGGGGGAAGATGGGATATTGAAATCGATTTTCATAATCATCTCACGCTTTCTGCGCTCGGAGAAGTTCGCTTAAAAGTTTCACCTCATCGACTCTAAGCGCAGGCCGGACAGCCACGGTGAAGGTCTTTTGCGTTGCATGATAAGTCAGAGCGAGGGAAGGAGGAGGAAGGAGGAGGAGAAGGGAGGGATGGGGGTCCATCGGTGGTTAGGAAGTTTTATACTTCAATCACTGCCTCGTAGGCGAACCGGAGGGAGTTTATAAATAAATCTCGATTAGACTGAATCGGTATGCGTGATGCGTACTAAATGGTCGTGTTGGGTTTAGTAGCTGGTATGCTGCTATGTTATGCACGAACTGAAGCAAGAACACTAGGTGGCGCTTGTCACACTTTATGTGTGTATCTTACTTTTTTTTGTTGGAATTTTAATGGCCCAACGCAGGAGAAGGCATGATATGTGATTAATATGACTAATCTAAGACGTAAAATAGAGTTCGGGAGAGAGTTGACCATATGAAATGTAACGAAATATTGTGGTAACGACTGAATTCTTCATAAATATAACGATAAATTCAATATCCTTTTGCACAGGAACATGTACTTTAAGGAAATAAGTTTAAGTACACAGAGATAATCATATGCGGTTACAGGTTTTGATATTATTGTTTGCCAGTAAACCAGTATTAAAATATGAATATCCTGTACGTGATCAAGCATTTTTTAATTTAATTTATATTTTCTATTACCTTTGGGCTCTACAATTTACCAGTTCATTGCTATTGTCAATGTCTTAACGGCTTAATTTAAGTTTCTTCGCATAGGCTGTTTATTTTTCTGTACAAAATGTAAAATAATTATTAAAATAAACTAACTAGAAAACTATTATCCAAATTACATGTTTCTTAATACAAACAAAATGATTTTATTTCTAAGTTCATTTTCATAATTACTCAAAACGAAATTTACATTTGAAAGAAAACTAATGTGATGAATTTTGTAAATATTGCACTATGTGGGTGTTTTTATGCAAAATATATTAAATTCATTTTCTCATCTTAAATACTTTGGTTTAAGTAAAAAAAAATCAGTCTCTCCTTTCGTTTAGGGAAGCTAGATTCTTACGCCTATTAACGGTGCTCATTGGCAATACGCACGGAAGATAAACCATATTAAACTAACTTTAATTTTTATCTTCATCGATGAAGTCGATACTACCACGTTTTAAACTGTCATTTCATTAATTTTAAGTATTTAGTATCATTTCCGTAAGCAGTTATAGTTTTAACATTTGTGTACACGTTTTATATAGTTTTTTTACTTTTTACTTAAATATTAAACTATTGCTTAAATATAATTAAAAATATAAATTCATTTGCGGTACTATGTTTGTCCGGTCAGAGCTATCGTCCAAGCCATAATATGCACAATTTTATTCTCGGTCTAGCTTTAAGCTCTGAATATTCACCACAGTAATAACGTTTGCTTTCCCTCTATGCGGACCCAACGGTAATACCTAGAAAATTGAGTAAGTCTTCAGAAGAACTTTCACCCAATCAACAGCATTGTTGTACTGTGTTTCTAGAATTGATCTCGCCTTTAAAGATCAAAATCAACGATAGAAAGAAATTCAAATAAATAATTTTCTCTGTTCTTCTTCAAGTCATTTGGAGTCTGACCGGTAACTCTTGATTAAAATAACCTGTTTTGCTTACTTTGTAGTAATTATAAGTTACATACAGTCTTTGACGAAAATTATATTTAGAACAGTTCCATACAAATTGGTATACCATTATGCACAAGGTTCGTTTGAGCCAACCGGGTTGAAAATTATTCAACCAAATCTGCTATGAAAAAAATCTGCACCACAATTCGGCAGCATGTCACGCACCCAGCGATGATGATGATGATATTTTTGGGACCATTTTGTGTAAATGGGGAGCAAAACGGTAACAGCAATTGTCGGTGTCGTAAATTAATTTAGCGCCAAATCTTCGTACCAGTAGAAATTAGAGCTTGTGTGTGTTTTTGCTTCTCATACTGACAGACTTTTTCTCTCTTCCCTTAGCAGCGTACTATTCATAATTTCTAGTTTTGTTTCGTTTAGTGTTTGTGACGCGCAACCACGGTTGACCACATACCGTCAACATACGATCAATCGATACGCCTTTGGTTCACATTTTTTGAATGTCCGGCATCAACGGTTGGCCGTCCCGCGTTTGTACACGTTTCCACCTTAAATAAACCGGTTGATGGAAGCGTCCCAAAGTTAAACTCACCCCACTCACAGCCAGTGCTACCTGGGCCAGGGCCGCAAATCAAATTCCAAACGTACGCACCGTTTGCTGACCCGCCGGGAAAATGCTGCCGTGCCGTGACCTGGGCAGCAAAGTCGGTGTTCTAGCACGGGAATTATTTCATCGTACCACCTTCACCGTGGCAAACTACTCCGCACAGGTTAGTGGTAGTTTGGGTTCTGCCAAGAGGGTTACATATTTCAGGCACGAACCTCGCCTAAGATGCCACACATGCCGACGTGCCGGTATGGAAATCTTTTCACTGCGAGGGACCGCAGGATTTGGGCAAAACTAGGAGGTACGTAGAACCACAAAACAATATTAACTATCCACACGCACGACTTTTTTTTGGCAATTTTCCCCGAAGGCTATCCCGTAGGAAGGTGTTAAAAGAAATACAAATTTTACAATCCAACGAAATTTGGTCTAAACATTTGACGTCATTTGTAGAAGGGGTCAGTTTTCTACGCATGAAAACTGTTATTATTAAATCGTAAAGAAAATTGTACTTCCGGGCATTCATCCTTAATTGAAAAGAACAAGGATAATAAACCCGCATTATCTTCTCACATGCTATTATTATCCTTCTCTTTCTATCTCTCTCTCTCTCTCTCTCTCTCTCTCTCTCTCTCTCTCTCTCTCTTTCTCTCTCTCTCTCTCTCTCCCATCTCTTTTTCTCAATTTCTTTTCTAATACACGACAAAAAACGTCCAATTTTCAACTCCACTCTTTACATTCCACTTGCCAGGGCTAAACTCCACTCGCGAGGCCAATTTGAAGTGGTATTAATTTGTGGCGTACTTTGCTAAAATACCCTTCCTCCCCCCCCCCCCCCCCCCCCCCCCCCCCCTCTCCCCCCCCCCCTCCTCCTCTTCTCTTTTTTTTTTTTGTTGTTTCTCTCTCTCTCTTCTGGGGCAAAGATAAGACAAGAAAAAAAAAACACAAACAGCAANGGACGATAATCTAATCGCCGGTGAGAAGACACAAGAAGCCCGAAATATTGAGTTTTATCCAATCCATTGGCCGATTAGTAAGCGCTGGTAAATATCTTGACGATGGTGAAAAAAGTGTAATGACGTACCTATACAAAATCGTTCATAGTCTTTCCGACCTTTTATCGGTTGATCGAAGCTACGATCCATTGCCGAAATTTCTCCCAGCCTGAGTTACCGTCGTGCACGGCACCCATTTCAAAACATCGCCTAACTCTTTAACCGTCTAGCGGCGGCAGCCACGTTAACGAACCGTTCTAGTGTAAGTGTGACATTTTGCCGAGGCGTACTGTAATGGGAGGAAAATTGAATCGCCCATGCAGTGCCACGGTGCAAATTGTTTACACCGTTGTTGTGGAGACAGCATGCTTGGGATGTGCCACGGGTCCTTAGCGACCGGGGCGCTGGTTGGCTGCCCAACCATCCATAGGAAAGGATCATTTTCATCAACCCGAAGAAGTATTTCCTTCCGGCAACGTTCGGAAGTGTCGTTTCGGGCCGATGATTTCGGCTGTTCGTCGATTAAGGTGCCCGCGGGTCTGATTCATTAAACTTTATGACTGGCGCGAACTATCTGCGCGTCACCGTAACCGGGCGCAATAGTTTATCTGTGAAATTTTACGTCGAATCGAGAAGAAATTTTATCATTTCACCTTGGAAATGAGGTGCATAATGGAGCAGTTTTGCAAACACTTTCATTTTTCTTTTCTTTTTTTTGGCAGGAAGCAATACTCAAAAGCCATGAAATCAATTAAAACCAGTTGATTTACGGTCTAAAACTGGGGTGCAAAATTTAAGCCCTAGGGGGTAGATGGGATATTGAAATCGATTTTCATAATCATCTCACGCTTTCTGCGCTCGGAGAAGTTCGCTTAAAAGTTTCACCTCATCGACTCTAATCGCAGGCCGGACAGCCACGGTGAAGGTCTTTTGCGTTGCATGATAAGTCGGAGCGAGGGAAGAAGGAGGAAGGAGGAGGAGAAGGGAGGAATGGGGGTCCATCGGTGGTTAGGAAGTTTTATACTTCAATCACTGCCTCGTAGGTGAACCGGAGGGAGTTTATAAATAAATCTCGATTAGACTGAATCGGTATGCGTGATGCGTACTAAATGGTCGTGTTGGGTTTAGTAGCTGGTATGCTGCTATGTTATGCACGAACTGAAGCAAGAACACTAGGTGGCGCTTGTCACACTTTATGTGTGTATCTTACTTTTTTTTGTTGGAATTTTAATGGCCCAACGCAGGAGAAGGCATGATATGTGATTAATATGACTAATCTAAGACGTAAAATAGAGTTCGGGAGAGAGTTGACCATATGAAATGTAACGAAATATTGTGGTAACGACTGAATTCTTCATAAATATAACGATAAATTCAATATCCTTTAGCACAGGAACATGTACTTTAAGGAAATAAGTTTAAGTACACAGAGATAGTCATATGCGGTTACGCGTTTTAATATTATTGTTTGCCAGTAAACCAGTATTAAAATATGAATATCCTGTACGTGATCAAGCATTTTTTAATTTAATTTATATTTTCTATTACCTTTGGGCTCTACAATTTACCAGTTCATAGCTATTGTCAATGTCTTAACGGCTTAATTTAAGTTTCTTCGCATAGGCTGTTTATTTTCCTGTACAAAAAGTAAAATAATTATTAAAATAAAATAACTAGAACACTATTATCCAAATTACATGTTTCTTAATACAAACAAAATGATTTTATTTCTAAATTCATTTTCATAATTACTCGAAACGAAATTTGCATTTGAAAGAAAACTAATGTGATGAATTTTGTAAATATTGCACTATGTGGGTGTTTTTATGCAAAATATATTAAATTCATTTTCTCATCTTAAATACTTTGGTTTAATTAAAAAAAAGTCTTTCCTTTCGTTTAGGGAAGCTAAATTCTTACCCCTATTAACGGTGCTCATTGGCAATACGCACGGAAGATAAACCATATTAAACTAACTTTAATTTTTATCTTCATCGATGAAGTCAATACTACCACGATTTAAACTGTCATTTCATTAATTTTAAGTATTTAGTATCATTTCCGTAAGCAGTTATAGTTTTTACATTTGTGTACACGTTTTATATAGTTTTTTTTAACTTTTTACTTAAATATTAAACTATTGCTTAAATATAATTTAAAATGTAAATTCATTTGCGGTACTATGTTTGTCCGGTCAGAGCTATCGTCCAAGCCATAATATGCACAATTTTATTCTCGGTCTAGCTTTGAGCTCTGAATATTCACCACAGTAATAACGTTTGCTTCCCTCTATGCGGACACAACGGTAATAGCTAGAAAATTAAGTAAGTCTTCAGAAGATCTTTCACCCAATCAACAGCATTGTTGTACTGTGTTTCTAGAATTGATCTCGCCTTTAAAGATCAAAATCAACGATAGAAAGAAAGTCAAATAAATAATTTTCTCTGTTCTTCTTCAAGTCATTTGGAGTCTGACCGGTAACTCTTGATTAAAATAACCTGTTTTGCTTACTTTGTAGTAATTATAAGTTACATAAAGTCTTTTAGGAAAATTATATTAAGAACATTTCCATACAAATTGGTATACTTTTATGCACAAGGTTCGTTTGAGCCAACCGGGTTGAAAATTATTCAACCAAATCTGCTATGAAAAAATCTGCACCACAATTCGGCACGCACCCAGCGATGATGATGATGATATTTTTGGGACCATTTTGTGTAAATGGGAAGCAAAACGGTAACACCAATTGTCGGTGTCGTAAATTAATTTAGCGCCAAATCTTCGTACCAGTAGAAATTAGAGCTTGTGTGTGTTTTTGCTTCTCATACTGACAGACTTTTTCTCTCTTCCCTTAGCAGTGTACCATTCATAATTTCTAGTTTTGTTTCGTTTAGTGTTTGTGACGCGCAACCACGGTTGACCACATACCGTCAACATACGATCAATCGATACGCCTTTGGTTCACATTTTTTGAATGTCCGGCATCAACGGTTGGCCGTCCCGCGTTTGTACACGTTTCAACCTTAAATAAACCGGTTGATGGAAGCGTCCCAAAGTTAAACTCGCCCCACTCACAGCCAGTGCTACCTGGGCCAGGGCCGCAAATCAAATTCCAAACGTACGCACCGTTTGCTGACCCGCCGGGAAAATGCTGCCGTGCCGTGACCTGGGCAGCAAAGTCGGTGTTCTAACACGGGAATTATTTCATCGTACCACCTTCACCGTGGCAAACTACTCCGCACAGGTAGTGGTAGTTTGGGTTCTGCCAAGGGGGTTACATATTTCAGGCACGAACCTCACCTAAGATGCCACAAATGCCGACGTGCCGGTATGGAAATCTTTTCACTGCGAGGGACCGCAGGATTTGGGCAAAACTAGGAGGTACGTAGAAGCACAAAACAATATTAACTATCCACACGCACGACTTTTTTTTTGGCAATTTTCCCCGAAGGCTATCCCGTAGGAAGGTGTTAAAAGAAATAGAAATTTTACAATCCAACGAAATTTGGTCCAAACATTTGACGTCATTTGTATAAGGGGTCAGTTTTCTACGCATGAAAACTGTTATTATTAAATCGTAAAGAAAATTGTACTTCCGGTCGGTCATCCTGAATTGAAAAGAACAAAGATAATAAACCCGTATGATCTTCTCACATGCTATTATTATCCTTCTCTTTCTATCTCTCTCTCTCTCTCTCTCTCTCTCTCTCTCTCTCTCTCTCTCTCTCTCTCTCTCTCTCTTCCATCTCTTTTTCTCAATTTCTTTTCTAACACACGACTAAAAACGTCCAATTCAAGACCACTCTTTACATTCCACTCGGCAGGGCTAAACTCCAGTTGCGAGGCCAATTTGAAGTGGTATTAATTTGTGGCGTACTTTGCTAAAATACCTCCCTCCCTCTCCTCCCCCCCCCCCCAATCCCTTTCCTCACACGGCATGGTGCTGGTTTATTGTTTTCTTGGTCAGCATTCCGATTTAGTGGAAAGCGAAAAGATGAAAAGGTAAAACGATTCAACAACCATCATCCAAAACCATCGAACGAACACCAAATTTCAAGCCGCACGATTGGAATGTTTTATTAGCCAGGCCCCATTTACCATCAGGCGTTTGGTAGTGGAAATATTTGCCAGAAAGAATGTAAACATTCTCCACAATCTGGAGCTTTGCTGGTAGTTTGGCGTTCTCTTTCTCTCTTCTTTTAATGTGTTTATTTGAATTTATAAAAAAAACGAATGATGGTAAAAACTTTGCACTAACCATGAACGGCAAGCGAGATGTACGAAATATCTCGTAGTATTTCATAGTTTAGTGTGCAATGAAACGTTTAAAAACCGTTTTGAAAGTCGGACCAAAGTTTATAACTGAAAGTTTCGTCCATCGCTAACTATTGCGAGGTCTCAAGTAGAACAAAAATTGCAGAAAGAAATGGGTCAACAATATTCATTTTTGCCAAATTACTTAAACTATTTCAAAACCTTCAATAAATTCGCATTTTGTGTTTTAGCTCACTAAGAATTAAGCCATTGTAAATAATCCTTTGCTGGTATGGTGTACATACCGATGGAAAATATATGAAGCGTTTTAATAATTTCCATAATAAAGAAGACTTTTACGCATAAAAAATTGGAAAATTAATAAATTACGTTATTATTCTTAGATGCTTATTCCTTTTACGTATTTTAAATTTATTAGTTTAATATTCATTCTGTTAATCATGACTTTTCACATGAGTTAACCGTTTAAACATATTTACGTAGAATAATTTGTTGTCTAATTTAACATTAAAATTGAAAAAAATATAATGACATCGTTAAAATTTATATATTTTGTATGCTTATTCCACGAGTTTTTTTTAATTTATCGTTTTTTCAACTTGTGGTTGAAGAATTAATGTTTGGAGTCCAAACATTAATGCCCAAAAGCATGAATAACAATTATATGAATGCAAAATAGCCGATCTTAATCCTCATTGCAATTCTAATGAAATTATGAATATATCATGTATGATTACCTGCAATTGCCTTTCATGAGGAGTATTTATGTAAGAAATACTTTGAACAGATTATGCATATATTTCTTAAATTCCTTTAATAGTATATTAAATGAGCTGTAATTTATAATTTTTGTTATCACATAACTCACTAGATAGGTTAAATTCGTGTTATTATCGTGTTATTAGAAGCAACAATAATTACAAAACTCAAATTAACAACAAAAATAACGCAAAAATCAATTTGGTTAAATTCTACTCGTTTTTT
This sequence comes from Anopheles rivulorum, assembly GCA_018908115.1. Classification (NCBI taxonomy): domain Eukaryota; kingdom Metazoa; phylum Arthropoda; class Insecta; order Diptera; family Culicidae; genus Anopheles; species Anopheles rivulorum. The sequence goes on from STHB01000004.1 coordinate 10,954,154, forward strand.
GTAACCCACGCGAAGAACTTTTTTTTCTAAAATTCATATCTTTTCCATTTCAACACCAATAAATTCTTATGGGTATTCTCACTTCACAACATTTTGCTATTTGCCATAAGCATACTTACTTCTGCAGCTTTGCTCTTCTCAAACACGCTAAACGTTCCAATATGTCCGGTTCGTTTCCTGTGCTAGATGCTTCTTTTTCGACACTTGTGATCAACTTCACTTAAAGGTATTTTAGAGATACCTTTCACTCTGCTTCGGCACAGAAAAGTAAGTCTTCCAAACTGTTTTACACAACCAAGCTTCTTCGAGATCCGCACCAAAATAACACCGAAACAATGCTGCAGCAGAGAACGCACGTGGTCTTGCGAAGGGTGGAATTCAAAGTATCGGACTTTATACCGTCGGAATGTTGCAAATGGATGGTTATGCAGAACGGACAGAACGGAATCTACCTAAACGAAAACAGGTGTGGATTCTAATGCACCAGTCGATGCTTTACGCTGCACAAGTTTAGTTAACAGTCGGCACAATGTTTTTAAGCCGCGTTCACTAACGAACAAAACTGATCAGTTAATCAGCAAGCGATTTAAACATGGCACAATTTGCAACCGTTTAGCGCATAAAACTCAAACGTAAATCCTTTGCTGCTTTACGACGATACACGTACCGAAATTAATCACTTTGAGTAAGCCTTTTCAATGCGTACTTTCTCACGTGGCTGTGCGGAAACTGACTTCTTTATTTGAAAATTAGAACACCGTTAGAATTCGCACACCGTAACGAACGCACGAACGGGTCGAGTGGCGAGTCTGGAACTCCCTCCAGGTTCAACAAGTGTTATTTCCACGACGTTCTTCCAGCAAATCGAGGACTTCCACTTCGTGAATACCCTTTTTATAAACGTTTGGCCTCTGGCAGCAGGGTTCCATTCCGCCAGCAGACTCGCCGACTCGGGCCGATAACGACGATGACGACAAACGATGACGACGCCGACGACGACGACTACGACGATGGACACGACCGGAAACGGCAACGCACACAGTGAAAGCATGGTGCTCATACACCTACGCATCTCGGATGTTTTCGGGATGAAAGATACGGAAGCTTGCTCACTATCAAACTGCCATAAATGTTCATCCCGATTAAACGCGCGGGAACAATTTGTACAGTTAGCTGCTGTTTCTTTACATTTTGTTTGTTTTCTTTAAATTTTTTATGGAAATTTAGTTAAAATGATCCCATATTTTCTTCACGAGCAATCTGTTTGTAAGTTTATAAAAAAACGAAATAAAAATATGGGAAATTTGCATGATATATTGAAACATACGCCAATATTGGGTAGCATTGTATCTTTATATTTCATGACTCCTCAAATTGCTACATAAAAAATATGTTTTTGAATATGTTTAAATCAACTAAAGTCGGCGATAAATTCCATATTGAGCGATCCTTGGTGTTGCAATCTTTGCCTCGTCACTAAAACGATTAACGGCACATTCATACACTAGTTCAGCACTTTTCATCACTACAAGGTGATCCATAAACGTAATATTTTTTTAAATTCTTTTCATCATCTTTTTAACTGCAAATAGCAATTGGAAAAGATTGGATAGTATGGAGTACTGTTAATTCCATTTGAATACAATTAGAAACTCTGCAATTATTAATTACAAAAAGATTGAAAATACCGAACTACGAACAGACACTGCAATCTGGACATCTGGACTATGTTCTATAAACAGAATGTTTTGTGATGCGCCTTCTCTTTCTTTTGTCCGAGTATGGCTATCTCGCTCTGGTATTAGCAAAAACGATGACAGCGTCTGTTTGGCATCATCGATCCGATGTAGTGATGGACAAATGTTTTTAGACATTGTTTTGCTTAAAATAATATCGATATTTACCGTGTTTTGCTCACTTGCATGAAGCATGCATTAAAAACTTTCGAATAAAATTGTTCCTTGTATGATTTTTGTGGAATGTACAAAAGTAGGATGAAANTCTATAAACAGAATGTTTTGTGATGCGCCTTCTCTTTCTTTTGTCCGAGTATGGCTATCTCGCTCTGGTATTAGCAAAAACGATGACAGCGTCTGTTTGGCATCATCGATCCGATGTAGTGATGGACAAATGTTTTTAGACATTGTTTTGCTTAAAATAATATCGATATTTACCGTGTTTTGCTCACTTGCATGAAGCATGCATTAAAAACTTTCGAATAAAATTGTTCCTTGTATGATTTTTGTGGAATGTACAAAAGTAGGATGAAATATATTAAATTCCTTCAGAATTGCATATTCAAAATGGCGGCATAGCGTGACCATCACTAGTCGAACAACAACAGCAAAGAAAAAAAGCTTCCGTTTTTCGGTCGTGCAAGTTACTGCAAACAAAAGTTTGTGCGTAATATTGAAATTATCACACAATAATTGCATTTTCACGGCAGTGAAAGGGTTGGAAAAAGTTTGCCGTACGAGTGCTAGCGAAACCCGATGAATCATTGTGGCCGATTAAGATTCCGATTTCGCGAATGACGAGCGCGCGTCATCCCGGTTCGCATACATATAGAAGCGTAGGTTTTGCATCCAGCACATCGGGTAGAGGAAGTGAGTGTGGTGGTGTGATAATCGCGCGGATATAATTCGCGATCGCATCCATTTTATGGTCCATTGCGGTTTTCTTGTAAAGGCTACCATATTTAGGTCGCCATCAGTGTGCCGGTTGATGAATATGGAAAACAGAAGGAAAGTCCTGCCAATTGGACAATGAGCACTGATCCAACTTTAGCAACCCTTGAAAAGGAACTACCTGCTGTGGCTGTGCCGTGGTGAAGCAGTATTGTGGTCCTGTCGTGCGTAAGGTGTCGCAGTCGAAACATTTATCGATTTCCAGCCTACTGCTCTCCAGTCGGACGGTGATTTGAGCGAGCGTGTTCCCATTACGGGTTTACGGCAACATGTCTGCTGCGGCTGAAACACCAGACAAATCCTCTACGGATAAGAAGAGTGACGAATCCGCTTCTTCGAGTAGCAATAAATCGTCCGCATCGAACAGCACCAACAATGAGTCGGATGAGCGAGGAAAAACGTCTGCGGTTAGCTCCAGTTCATCCAAATCGAATGATACGTACGACAGGAAAAAGGTAAACAGTAGCACCGAGGATGGTGGTAGTAACAGCAACGGTGGTAGTACTAGAACACTGAAACGGTTGTCGGATGGAAACGCCGGAAATGCTTCAGCTGCTTCCAGCACTAGCGGCGATGTTTGCAAAACAGAAGACCGAAATCAAGCGGCAGGCGGTAGTAATGGAGTGCCAGGCTCCCAAAAATGTGGCATATGTCTCGAGGAAAAGAATCCGTTGAGGTATATCCTGCCGATGGATGGTAACACCCAGGCGTTCTGCTCCGAGTCGTGCATTATGGAGTTTCGAAAAAATGGCCAGCGGACGTGCGTACAGTGCGACAACGTTGTGCGGGAAAATGCTCCAAATCGCAACTTCTGTTCAACCTTCTGCTTGAAAAAGTATCAGAAGAAAAGATCACCCAGCCTAATGCATCCGGCTGATGATCCAAGGACAAACGGTAGCAACAACAATAACAACACAAATAGCCATAATCACAACAGCAGTAACGGCAGCAATGGTAGTTCGAATGGTAGCCGTCGAAGCCAGGGCGGAGGCAATATATCACCTGGGCGATCAGCAGCCCAATCGACGACTCGCACTAGCCCCGTCACTACCACCCAAACCGGCGCATTTCAGTATGAAAGCTTTCACGTGTTTAACTGGTCGGAGTATTTACGTGAAACGGGCAGTGTGCCGGCACCGGTGGAATGCTTCAAGCAGGCGTTAGCACCCCCGAAGAATGAGTTCAAAATCGGCATGAAGCTGGAAGCGCTTGATCCGCGCAATATCACCTCGACCTGCATCGCAACCGTAGTCGGTGTGCTTGGTTCTCGGCTGCGTTTAAGGCTGGATGGGGGCGATAATAAGAACGACTTTTGGCGATTGGTCGACTCGAACGAAATCCATCCGATTGGACATTGCGAAAAGTCGGGCGAAATGTTGAAGCCACCGCTCGGTTTCCGGCTGAACGCAAGCAGTTGGCCGACGTTCCTGTCGAAAACGTTAAACGGTGCGGTGATGGCACCGGAATACATATTCGTACCGGAACCACCGACCCCGAAATGTAATCTGTTTCAGGTCGGTCAAAAGCTGGAAGCCGTGGACAAAAAGAATCCTCAGCTGATCTGTTGCGCTACCGTGAACGAAGTAAAGGAGGATCAGATTCACGTGACGTTCGATGGGTGGCGAGGCGCGTTCGATTACTGGTGCCGATACGACTCGCGTGACATCTTTCCGGTCAGCTGGTGTGCGACGAGCTGCCATCCGATGCAACCACCCGGACAGAAGAATAAGCTGGACGGGAGCGGTCATCGATCGAAATCGGGGAGATCCTCGTTTGCGATGGTGTCCGATTCGTCGCCCGATACCATGCAACCTGCCACGCTTGTAACGGCCCATTTTCACAGCCGGTGTAGGGGTGGACCACACATAAACAGCTCTAAGCTACCGTCGATGGTTACCGCACCGAACCACCAGACGCTGGCAAAGTTGTGTTTGCAGGAAGTACTGGCGGCATCACACGATCATTCGCTACTGTCACCGCTACTGTTCGGGCTCGATGGCGACGTGCATATCGTGACGGCGGCCGGAAAGAATTTTACCGTCAAAATACCGGCCTATATCAAACAAAAAGCAAACGCGGGCGTTTCGGAGTTTCTAGAGACGCTCTGTTCCGCGTGTCAGGCCTGCCCAAAGCTTATCACGCTCGAGCCTGGTCCGGAGCAGTGTGAAGACTGCTTGGTCCATGCATCCCCCTTGAAGCGAACGATCAAAACGGAACCGCGGGCAACAGCGGCCGCTAGTCCGCCACCGACGGCAGCATCCTCACCGAAAGCATCCGCCACGGGTAGGACAAGCGCTGGTGGGCATGAGCTGCGATCGTCGAAAGAATCCACGAAGGACAAAGAGTCACAACTGCGGAGCCCTTCGCCGAAGCGACGTGCGGTGACAAGCAGCAGCGAGCAGAAGGTGACCGATCGGAACGTACAGGAGGAACCGAAGGCTCCCATCAGCACATCATCGCTCCCCAACAAAAAGGAACGCATTGAGCCAAGCTCATCGGTCACCACCACAACAGTGAACGTAAAAATAGCGCCTAAAACAAGCTCGAGTAATAGATCTGCTAAGGCGGACACGTCCGGTAAGTGGTTTTTGGTTAAATACAAGCAAAAGTTGAACCGTTTTTTGGACTAACATTTTTTCTTTCATTTATTTTAGGAACAAATCAAGCGCTTTCATCTAGCTCGTCAACGGTTACGACTGTGGCCACATCGTCCACGACGAATCAACACAAATCGTCGACCGCCGTCACCCCGGTCAGTCAACCCACGTCTCCTGCCACCGTGTCGACGACCAGCGGCAGTAGCAAACCTATCACCACAACCGGTACGATGAACATTAAAATGGAGCTGCAAACAGGCAACGTGGCAGATCTCGGGGCGGCTCAAGCGACCGCCGCCGTTGCAGCAACATCCGCCGTGACGGTTCCCGCGGCGGTCGCCGCCGTACCGTACCATCCCGCACCGATCGTTTCACCGCTGATTCCGGGCGCATGCACGCTCGGACCAGCCGTTGCAATGACCTCCGTGCCGGGTTCACTTATACCCGTAGTGGCGGCAACGTCCTCAAATCCGTACCAACCGATGGCGAATGCTGCACCGGCTGGACCACACGCTTGTGCTAATACGGGTGGTGTTGGTAACTACTTTAGCGCCACACCTTCCGGCATGATGCCATTAGTGCCATCCATTAGTCCCGCGATATCACAGATGCCCCGTGGTCAGACGACCGACTGGACGATTGAGGATGTGATACAGTTTATCGCTGTACAGGATCCATCGCTCGCTATCCATGCGGACCTGTTTCGGAAACATGTAAGTATTCCGGGCGTACAAAAGGGTTCCTGGTACTGGGTACATTCCATCTAATTTCGAAATTATACTTTTTTTATGTGTATGTGTGTGTGTATTTTTAGGAAATTGACGGCAAGGCACTGCTCCTGCTGAACAGCGATATGATGATGAAATATATGGGCTTAAAGCTGGGACCGGCACTAAAAATCATCAATCTGGTCAGTCGTGTTAAGGGTCGGCGACACAACTTGTGCTAATTGTCATTCAAGTAATAGCATCGATTGGCAAGCGCATACAGTTTAGCAAGTACCTTTGTTGTAAGTGAGATAAGTAAATTAAGAAAGGCCATTGCTGACGGTTCTTGTTGGACAGGGAATCTTGTACCTTGTGTTTTTTTTTAGCATCGTCTCTTAGAGTTGCCTACCTGTAGCGTTACACCTTGTAGAAGTAATTCGTATGCATAGCCAACGAATTTTATCTTACAATTGAATCTGGGCATGATACACGTAACACAGTTCTTTTTTCTTCGTTTGTCCAACAACTGGGATATGTGCACCAATGTGCGATCAACGTATCTGGATTATCGTTGAAACGAATCGAAGTAATGTAATTTGTAAAGGTTGTTTTATTTTCAACAAATACGTTAGTTTGCGCTCAAGATGTGAAACCAATACCGAGAAACTGAGGTTCATTCTAAGCTGATTAAGTTTATTTAAAAAAAACCAATCACAGTCGCAAATCAAAGTTTAAAAGAAAGTACGAAAGATGTACATTGAAACGGATACAGTCTTCAATGTAGTTGCATTCTACGTGAAATTCCATTTCCGATCCTCCATTAGACGAAATTTTTACATATTGTTCATTATTTTTCGATAGAAGTAACTGCTAGAATGTGTTTTGAGGAAAAGAAATATTAATAAACCATTTTGTTATATGATGCTTTCCCCCACAAATGCAGCCCACACTTCCCACAATTTCAGGCTACGATACTTTTTGAAGTTGTAAAGAATAGTATTAGAGGATAATACATACGTAAATATGCTCTGTAAATATCGTTGAAGAAGCTATTTCGATACTTCAGACTTTTTCAAGCACTGCTACGAATATCAACGAAAGAACACTTGTTTTATTGTTTCCAAACTGATCCGATCCTGATAGTTTATCCTTTCAGACGAAGAATATTTATTTCACAAATGGCTCAAATGTGTATCCAAATTATGGAACATACGCACTAGAACTACCAAGATTTTTTTAAATTATCATTTAATAAGCAATAATTTCATAGAATGTGTTTCTGTTTTGCCGTAATTTGTAGTGTCAAATAGACAGGCAAAAGTCATGCATCACCTAGGGGAGAAAAGTTTAACTTCACAAAAAAATCATGTGATGAAAAAGAGGCGTTCTTGTCAAGATGACTAGTCCGGTAGTTCTAGTGTTAAGAAATGAGTTAAAATGCTTTAAAAACATGTTACTTTTGATAGCCCAGCAGGAAATCCAAAATAAATATCAAAAATAAACAAATAGATCAGTCGATGGAATACAAAATAAAGAAACAAATGCAATAGGAAAAAAACAACATCAAAATAGCAAAACTGGCATCAAGCATAAATCAAACAATTTCAACGTGTAACACATGATAACCACAGCATATATAATCTTACATCGTCAGCTGCACGATCACGCCCGCTCACGATTGATAGTACCAAGCAAATGCTAGTAAACCCTTCACAACACACATACACTCGGTATTGGCAAACAATATAACAAACAAACAAATTTAAAACATTTGCTCCAATTCACAATACAAAACTTACCGTGCACTACAAAGCTACACAACGAGAAACAGATGAGAATTTAACGTTTATACATTTTTCTTCTTACCATTAGCCATTATTTTACTGCTCAAATCTCTGCTCGGTAGACTAGGGAAACCTTCGTGTGTGTCCATGTGAGAGTGATCTTTACTAGGCTATCAAAATTCGAAATCTGAAACACTACCTAACGAATTGGAATGTAATAGATGCAAAAAGGGTTTGTAAATTACAAATCTGAATCGGAGAGAATTATGCACTAGACAAAATAATGGCGAGTGTTCTTGTGCACCCATGAATGTCGTAGCAATGGTAGGGATGAAATAAATACGTAATGTCCTCGGCGCACACATTGAACGACAAAACGTACGCGATTGTAGCCTGTGCGAAACTGGATGACATTGCAGAGTGTGGAAGATCGGAAACATGTATAACACTTAGCTCAAGAGACTAGTGATCGAATATCATACCAACCTTAATGGACCTAAAGCAAACAAACAAAAACAGCGTACGTAAATCTATTTCGAAGATAGAACGTAAAACTAGGAAAATGTTATTTTGAACATACCCCATTTGTTTGCCGCATTGTTTCGTTTCGTCAGGGAAATATATACTTGCTCCATAATTAACTACAAACAGTTTATGGAATGTACTCTCGGTCGGGTGTTGATGTGATAGCGTCCTAGAGCGTATTTAACGAAGAAGAGTGAACCAGAAATTGTACGAAAACGTCAACAGAGACGTCCTTCATAGCCATATTCGTATATACTTTTAACTCATTTCCCTGTCTGTCTGGTAAGAACAAAATATGTTTAGTAGGGCAACAATTGGCGATCCATTAGAAAGTAACATTAGAAAGCAGGTGGGATGTTTTGCACGTACCAAACTTTTAACACTTATTGTGCTGGTTTTGAACGAGTTTTCCGTGCACCAATCGCAAGGTAGATAGCAGTAACGATACACCACAAAAAAAAAAAACAATGGGAAACCAGGTGAAGAAACGTACGACGTGTAAACATGGGAGAAAAGGAATATCTGGAATATTTGAGACAAAGAAATCATTTTATTATTTTTATTCTTCCTCCTGTAACTATTTTATTGACTTCTAGTTTCCTTTGGAATGCTAGTTTTTCCTATGTTATGCAATATTATATATATTATATACGCTATTGTAGTTTCCAGTTTGGAGGAAAAAAGTTTTGTGATTACAATTAAGCAGCATGTATAGTTTTATGTTAACATTTACTCCCGTGCGCGGTTTCGAATCCTTCCCCTACCGTTTAAAAACACACCTGTAAGCAAACAACACACTTGTATACTTTGTGATATCAGTTCTCACCCAATAAAGAGCAAAATCTGTATAAAAAACGCAGTGGATAAAACCCATTTGAGAAACCCTGCCGGCAGAGAGTTTTCTCTCGGCACTTCGTTCGGTAATCGTGCAGTGTCATTTTCTTCACTCGTCTCTGTGTGTGTATGTGTCTGTTTTTCCTTTCTTTCCTTTTTTGTTTACACAGCATCAAAGCAGGCGAGACAAAACATATGATCGTGAGGCAGAGCACACGTTGCATCTTTTACCGGTGTGCGCTGTGCAGGCATTCACCACGTACAGCGTTTTGGCAGAATGTACATGGAAAACCGGTTTTCCCTCTCGCAGCATACGGCGTGCAGAGAAACATTATTTGGTTCGACAAAACGCGCGGGAACAGAGAATGAGCAGCATAATGAGGGAGAGAAACCGACATTCTCACCGTGTCACAGCGCGACCATGTTGTATGGTGTGCATGCTTGGCGGGAGTCTTGCCGTGTCGCAGTTCGTGGCCGTTGCTTGCGCGAACCGGACGAACCCCGAAAACGCGCGTACGTTGCTGGTGGTAGTGAACATCATCATCGTCATCATCATCATCGCTGGCACTATCAGCACTGTGAAGAAACTCGACACCGAACGACGGTACGCATACACGTCTGGCGTTGCGTTACGATCAACACCGTTCCCCGCGTACGATATACGTAGGTGGGTGCGCGTAACGATGAACTGCGTGTGTGGTTGTGTGCGTTGCTGGGAGTAGCACGTTGAGTTTTGTCGGATCGTGTGTGTCGGATTGTACGGTGTGGTGCTCACACGCAACGCAGCTTTCGATCGCGCTGCTTTCGAGCGTACCTGTGCGTGCGTACGTCATTCGGGCTGAAAGTTGCGTACGGCTATAAGCATTTGCTTCGCCAGTGTCACCAGTGCGTTGGAAGTAAGAAATTTATAGAACGCGGGATACATTAAATTGAAAGTACCCAACCTAAGCACGGCGCCTAAGTGGAAAGTTTCGGGTGTGTATGTTGCACCTTTGGAGCACGCTCAAAAGGGTGACCGAAAGCCAAAGCGCGCAGGTCGCCTGCAAAGCTTGTTTGTAGAAGATAATTAAGTTTGTCTAAGGTGGTTGCTACTGCTACACCTTCCAATACAACACGGTGCTGTGTGTGTGTGTGCATGGTGTGAGAAAGATGATCACCGCAGCAGAAGCACCGAAAGTTGCTGTATCGAAAGAAAAGTAGAAAAAGAAAAAAACAAGTGTCCAGTGCATTTTTGTGATAGAGATTAAGTGATTTCATCCACCTTTTTTACGTTTGCCGTGGTTTTGACACCATTCGAAAGAACCGCACCCGTTTTGCGTCGAATAGCACGAGTACGGGTGACGATCGCGCGACGATCATTGGCAGAAGCTCAGCAGCAGCAGCAGCAACAAAACGAAAGATCGCATCGCTCGCTTGACGGAGCAGGAAAGAAACCCCAAACGTTCTGTCATCTTAGCAGCGTACAAACAAACTTCACAGAATGGTAAGTTTTACCTTATCGACATTTATTTCCACATACGAAAAGTTGCATACCACCCCGGTAGCTGAGTTCTGTTTGATTTTACTTGGTAAAATATTACACCATTCGATGAGCGGTTCAGTTAATGACCGGGCATACAGAGCAACATACACACACCCATACACACATGTAATTTCATTGCAGTTCGCTGGGCATACTCAAATTTCTGCCAACATAAAGCAAATTTGCTAAACAGCAGCTCGCTAATGAGGAGCATGTTTTACGAAGCCCAAGTTTGGTGTTTTCTTCTGTTCTGGTTCCCGTACACGGTGAGCTGTTTTTGTTGGTTTTGAGTTTTGTTTTTTTTTTTTGTGCGCATAAATGGTGGAGTAATGTGGGCGAGCCGGTTCTGTGCCGATCCGATACGGGAACCACTACCACCTGCATACGCGGATGGGAACGCATTCGCAGGCCAATGTCGACCAGGGTGAATTAAATAAATAAAAAAAAGGAAGGTAACCTGCGTGCAGTTTGTGTTGGCAAACAGCATTCAATGTTGGTTTGCTTCGCACCGCCAGCAGCACATCTGGTGGGCAGCTGGGGGCACTTTCGACTGGACGGTTTAGTTTTAGCCGAAGCTTTGCGAATCGTTTGGTCGTTTCGGTTGGATGTTCTTTTGCTCTGGATGTGAATTCAACATTCCGCATGATCTCATGGGCGTTGTAGATTTAGTCACGATAGTTTTTCTTTCCGCATGTCTGTATACATATATTGGCTTTTGTTGTAAAGTTGATGTCATACTGTTGGTTGAATTTAGATTTTTTTTCTTCGGGTTTGGGGTTTGAAATGTGAGAGTAAAAAAATGAAAAGCCGGCTATAAAAAGCACGTGCGACTTTTTTTCGCTGACTTTCAGAGCGTCTATTTTAGTGAATTAAATAATATAAATAAACTCTTTTGTTGATTTCTGGTTACGTGATTGTTTTACACATATCATCAAATCAGATTGCTTTTTCTTAGGTACTTCTTATGTATTTTACATTTGTGTAAAATTTCTAAACAGCGTTATTATATTTTGGAATAATTTTTATCCTTTTATGGCTTATTTTTTCGTGAAAGATTTGACTTTAAAACAAGGATATTAGTAAGATTACCTATAATTTGGATGATTCTACTTTTTCTGTCTTGTTAATTTCTTTATTTGTTATAGGCAGAGCCTTGCATCAGAGATATCTGAATCTTCTGTCCCATACAAATCTTGTTATTTCATCTTTAATCATACTTATCTGACAAATCGAAGGTTTAGAAAATCTCACTCTGCGCACGAAGTTTTTGAAAGAATTCTTGTTTTTTATACCGTTTTTTTTTATTAAATTCAAATCTTGATCGATGGCTTCTCTCTCTCTCTTTTTGGCTTAATGACCTACCTGGTCATGCCGGCCATCAAATGACTTACTAGACTATTAGATACCAACGTAGTTGCATAGTCGGTGCTCACTACGGGGGGACGGTCCGAATGGGATTTGAACCGGGTCCTAGCGGCGTTGCCAAATGCACCACCGGGCCACCCCAATCGACCGATGGCTTACTTGGTCTTACTTCCGATTAATCTATTTCAATTCATGCAATTCATGTAACGAGAGAAACTACATGCTGCTAGTTGCAGATCTACCGGTTTCTAGAAGCCCTACGAATACCTTTCGCCATTTGCGATGGTAAATGTGTCAGCGTATTATGATGTTTTATGCTCCACATGTCCAGTTTTTTTTAAATCTATGACTCGGCACGGCAAAAAAAAAAAGGTAAGAGAATAAGCAAATAAAATAACCTGCCCATGCTGCAGTGCATCGCACAAAACGGCACAAATAATAATAACAGCAACACGCAGGCAAAACACACACAAACCCGAAACCGAAATTGGAATCCACGACGAACATAAATGGCCAACCATGCACACCACGTTGGCAACATATGCGCGTGTGTGTGTGTGTGCATCGTGACCATAAATGGGGTGTTTTAGTTTTGCCGAACGTGCCACAGACGTCGGCATGTGCTATTATGTTTTGAATGGCTTTGGGGCAATGCACTGGTTATCTCACACGTCACACATGTGTGCAATCGTTGCAGTTTCTTGGACAAAAGTAAGTGTGTCGCAATTGAACTTTACCACATCTTTTTTTGCAATCAGCCGTTCTTTTGTGGTGATTTTGTTCATATGATTTGTGTTTACTTTCTTATGTTTTGTTATCTGTTTTGATGTGTTTTTATTCATCATTTTACTTTTCTTTTGTAATGTTTTTTTTAAAGATTTTTACTTTACCTTTCTCTTTTCTCTCTTTTTAAAGCAACTTTTTCATTGTTTGTTACTCATTGTTTGATCATGTTTTTTTTAATTAAATTTGATACGTTTTAGTTTTACATTTACGAAACGATTGTTTCTTAGTTTCAATATTAAAACCGAACTTTTCGTAAAACGAACGTTTCGTGTTCTAATAAATTTTGTTTTTGTTTTGAATAATTTAGTATTGCCCAATCTGAGACACATTTTATATCAATTTTCACCATGTTTCGGTACTGTTTTCACTTTGCACTCTGGTCTAAAATAACTTTATGTGATAATTTGCTTTCAGTAAAACTGTCGCTACGGTTGGAACTATGGAAATTCACATTCCATTCTGCACATGGGCAGGGGTACATTCGATTGTAATGCAAATGACTGCCCCGAATAAATATTATGTCAAGCCGGTTGTCATCCATCCATCCAAATCACATCACGGAGGGGATTCATATTTTTCCTACCCACCAACCAATCGTTATGCAGCGAGCTAAACATAATTCGTGACCTAGCTGGCAGCATTCATGAAAAGTGCAATTTTCCTACGGTTTTTTGTTGATTGCTCGGCCAAATAGCAATCGGGTTTTCCTTCCGTATAGAGATGTATTTGCATTGCAAAAATTTGTTCGAGTGCATCTCAGTAAAAAAAAAACAAAAATGCAATCGAGAGTGGAACACAACCATTGTCACGTTGAAAAATGGTTAACGCATAGACGACAAAATTCACCACCCAGTGCACACACACACATCGGCTGAATGCATGGTCGGTTTCGATGCAGCGCTGCACTTCATTACCATTATCACCATTATTAGATGCGTTCGCTTCGGTTCGGCTCGGTTTTGGTTTCGCAACTTTGAAACTCTTTTTTTCTGGTCTGCAGAGGTCACCACAACAACTTTCAGCTATTATCTTTACGCTGCTGAGCGCGAAGCCAGCCCTACTAGAGGCGACACATCTGTCCAATTAGTGCGCTAGTGGATAGGATGATGATGATTCGGTTTAGCACGAGAACCCCACCGTTAACATTAGTCACACTGGTGGATGAGGTCTCCTGTGCTAACAGCATGCGCTTTGACTGCTCATTTGCTATGCATGCTCGAGTGCACACTGCGGTTCCCGTGGCCATTGGTTTATTGGTTTTTCATTTTCTTTTTTCCTTTTTTGGTTTTGTTTGTTTCATTTTCTTTGCGCCCCCGGGGTTGCCGCAGTTGCGATGCTTGTGAGCAACCAAAAACATACGTTGTTTGCTATTTGCCGACTGTCGCTGCTGTTAGAAAAGGGCAGCACTGTACGCTAAACGGCGTATTTTCATGGTGAGAGGTTTTTTAAATTTTCGCACTTTTTTCCTTTTTTTTCCTGTTGTATTTTTCTGCTATTATGCCATGTCTTCACGCCTTGCCTTTATTTCGTTCGTTCCGGAGGGAAATGTTCCATTCAATTCGGTTCAACTTCACTAGCAGCACAAAATATGCTTTGCTTTTATTTTGTGTTCTGATTTAGAAAATCATAGCTATGCAGTTGTTGTTGTTTTAGCATTTGTTTCACCTTTTTGCATGACACACTTGCAAATGAACATCAATTATGGTTTCGTTGAAATGTTCCATTTCGATGTACTTCGCTTATCGGCTGTTTCTCAAAGTAAAAAAAAGATTTTTTTTTTAAATTGTACTATCTACATTGCTAGCAATCATCAGTCTATTTATAACGTTTAGTATCAGAACTATGGTAAGTGGTGAGGCAATTTAAATCATATTCACAAAGCTCCAAATAATTCTGGGAATCGTTGATACTTTATTGATTCTTACCATCATCAACTCTACTAATATTACGCTTCATCTGAATACTTATCTTCATGCTGGCCAATTTATCTTTATTATGTGATGCAAATTGCCTAATCATAGGCGCAACGCACCCTTTACAAGGTGCTACTTAGGATTCTTTTAAAATAATATTTAATTCCTAATATTATTAATCACACGCTTCTGTCGTTTAAAAGTCGCATAAATCTCAAAGTTTAGCACCTTCTTTCACTTTTCGGTGTTTGCTTTTTTGTCGGGATAGATGTAGCAACATTATCTCACTCCGTCTTAATTAGGGATATCCTTGCAGGTGGTCTGGATTAGTTAAATATTTGGTTATAAATATCGAAACTAGGATCTTTATAAATTAATATTTATAATCCACTCTATTGCGACAAACATGTTCGAATATGCTTTCTTTATTTGACACAAAAAGTTTACCAAGAAGAACAATTCTGCTTTTTCTCGTACTTCAAGGATCGCCGTCCAAAACTTTAAAGCGATCCTGATATTAAACAGTCGTGGTTTAAAAAAAGACCAATAAATTTAATTCATGCTTTTGCTAATTTTAACACGATTTACGAAAGCTGGTTGCGCTTTTCGCAAATAAACGTTCTTTATGATCTGTTTTGGTACGATTTATTTGTTTATATTGAGAAATGTGGTGACTTTCAAGTGAACATTAGACGTGCAGTAGTTTGCAGTGATGGCAACTGGCTCTCCTAGTGTTGGAAAACCCTCCGTATGAACGTACTTTCTCATAAATTAAACTCGCAACCTTCTCCGAATCTCGAACGATCCTTCGTACCGGGAACGGTTATTTTCCGGCTCATCCATTTTCGCTAGGAAAATGAAAACTTCCATTTCAATAGAAGCTGGTAGCCTTGGGAACGGAGGGTGAAAAATAGTCTTGCCCACACCCGCTTGCCTAAACCTTAACCTGGCAAACGAACGATGAGCACAATGAAAACATAATCTCAATGTCCGCTGAGGAATGTACATGCGATGAATAAATCACTTAAATCGCAACATATACATTGGACTTCCCTACGGAAGGACACACCACCCACCCGTCCCAGGGACCACCCCACACGTCACGGAAGCATTTGTTAATTTCGTTTCCATTTTCCCACCGTACAAGGCCAACATGGTGAACCGTGTATGACCCTTGCAGGAGACACTCTCCCCACTATACGCTACCGTTTCCCTTTTTGCTATCGCTTGGCCCATCCAAACGGAAGCGTGTGTTCCGGTCTTAGAATTAATTTTCTCTACAAAATTCAATTATAATCCCACCGACCTCCGGTACATGTCGGGTCGGTCAAAACGCAAAAGCGTCACCTCGGCTATGCTTAGCTATATACTACATCTTTGTACCTGGTACACTTCGCCTTTTGCGTGTGCTTCGCCGTGAAGTAGCAGCCATCCTGTTTCCATTTCGCAAAGGAAAGACAGCTCTGCCATTATTGCCTTTGAGACCTTACCCCCTCCCCCCCCCCCTCCCCATACGTGAGGTCCTTCGAGATTTTTGCCAGCTCATCAACGGGAGGTTTTGGTCGGAAAATCGGTTTCTAATGCTTCCGGTTAGCCATTTGCCACCACCACCGAGGGAACTGTTTGGCCAACAGGGGGAGGGGGGAGGGGGGGACAAAAGAAAACTTTTCCCACCGGGGAAGCGGTTAGGTTGGTGAAGAAAAATGAACTTCAATTACTTCATAATTACAGTTGGTGCAATTAGACTTTGCTCGGTGAATATGCTTTCAATGGAAGCGAAAGCAATGATAGGAAACAGCACAGCGAATGGATGCACTCGAAAGCAACACAGCAAGCAGGATTTGCAATTTTACACTTTATTAGTTTACTTTTGAATTTGTTTATTCATTAAGTTTTTAGTTTTTACTTTTTTATTTAATAAAATTTATGTTTTATGTAGGCTAGAGTATTAAAATGTTTTATAATCATAAAAAATGTGTTAATATTTAATAATCACAGGCTAATTGAAACACGCTTGGCGATGCTGTTCCCATTTGCATGATAGGCTCTTTGTGATACGGCTTTTCATTAGCCTGACTATATTCACCAAGGCGCAGCGTTACAGCTACCGGAAGGCACGTCTGCATCGACCATCGCACAACAAGCAAATGGCGCACCGGAACACGGTACGCTACGCGTAAGCCGAATTGTAGCACAACCTTTCCTGCCGGTGCCGGGAAACGAAATGTGAATGAGCAAGTTGGCACCACCGCCAAAACCACCGATGGAGCTCTAAATTAATGTCCTTCCCCTGCCTGTTTTCTAAAATGGCACCCAAACGAACCCTTTTTTTTTTGCACAATCCGAACCTACGGGCACGGGCGTGAACATATTTTCTCCCGGTCCCGGCGCTGGTATGCTAATGGTGTCCGCTGCTAGATGGCCGACAAACCATCCAATAGTTGGCGCAAAAAGGCAACAACGATCCCCGAAGCGAATGTTAAAATCTATCCACGACTTTTCCGGCACGACTTTTCCGACCCGCACACACACACACACCCACACGCGCGCGCATATGTGTGTGAGTGCTGTGAGGAACCTTTCCGTGCTGGGTTTTCCCATGGTAACGTTTTGTCTAAAGCCAGTTGCGTGCGTATGTGCTTGCGTATGCTGTCATCAACATGCAACATGAGAATGTGTAATAAATGGAAAGTCAGTATTTTGTAATCCGTATTTGAGCTTTCAGCCGACCCGGCTAAAGCTCTGCTGCCCCTGCCCGGAATGGGAAATACTGTCACGCGTACGGAAAATAAAAACACTCAACAAATGGCACCCCAAAACGATGGGTGGGGGGGGGAGAGAGAAGATGGGATGGTGGTTAGCATCCCCGGCGAAAAGCAAAGGACACAGCAACGCCAACAACAGAAAGAGCGAATGGAAACCTAAAGGACAAAAAGTGTCTGCATGGCCGACAACGGCTGGGCTCGAACGGATGGTTCGTGGCATTACAAATAAACTCCAGCATTTGCGACCAGCCGCTCCGGCACACTGCTCCGGTAATGGTTTGTTAGTGAAAAAGCATGGAATTGTTTTCCCAGAGTCAATAGTGAACACTACAGACCGGGGGATTGTGTCTTGGGGGGGGGGGAAGCGTGTCGAAGCAAGGGACGAGCGCTCCGCACTAAAAAGTCACGAAGACAAAGGGTAACCGGTACACGGGTGGAAGAAGGGAGGGGGGGGAGAGAGAAGAGCATGCCCTGAAGAAAAGGGAGGAGCGGGGGGGGGGGGAGGCGGGTAAAACTCCATCATTAAGAAGACCTAATCGTGCCCCGGGGACGTTTACGCTTATTGAACCGGTAGTGGTGGCATTGTTGCAGCGATAAGGAACATTGAACATTTGGCCATTTTGTCCGGCACGCCATATGGCATTTGTGTTGGTTTTTTTTTTTGGTTAAGGAAGAAAGTAGTGCTTTAAGAATTTATTGCCACAAGAAGTGTAAAGAAGAGCTGTAGAGATAATTTCATTGGAGCGAGTAGCAAAAGGGGTTAAGTTTGTGCTTGTTTTTTTTTTGTCTCCAGTGTTTTACCTGTAAGTGTGGAATGAGGAAGAATCATTTTGATTGCACAATAGTACGAGCAATATTTTAGATTGTTATCTTTTGCGACAGTTTTACACTAAAACTGTAGGTAAAGTTTTTGTTCTTATTATTTTCTTTGTGAAGTTCTCTTCCCTCTTCTTCTGCATTTTGACACTAGGAAGAAACTTCGGAACTTAGGAAGATTATCGTGAGATGTGATTACTTTATTTACCTATAGCTGCCTATCGGGTTGGGTCGTCCGGTGTCATTTACATGATTTGATCAACCTAACAAGACATGACATATTTAACTCGCTGTACGACAGTGAATTCATGGTAGAACTCATAATGCTCGTCTTAATAGCAGCTTTTCAATCATTGATCCACAATTAGGGTACTAAGAATCCGTGTGAGCATCAGCCTCTCCTCGATTGCGGCAATGTGGGTTTTGTGAGTTTTAGACTAAATTTTTCGCTCGAAGATGTATGTGAGTGCCGTCGGATCTATATAGTTGCAGTTTTGATCGTCGTAGCAACTGTTTAGAGTGTAGTAGATTCCTCAGACTTTTACCCAAGAAGACTTCTTTCTACGACTTCAGAAATAGGATCACCTATAATCGTTATAAATTTGGATTTGCTCCTTAATCATCAACCCGAGGATAATCACGATCCTCCCATAGGCAACTGCCGTATGAAACAAGTCGATCTTACAGAGAGTTGAAGGAAAAATAATTTTTAAGTGATATTCAACACTGGAATAGCCATCTAATTCTAACACTCTAATTAAAGAATTATTTACTTTCCATTTATTTAAATTAATATANTCTTTCTACGACTTCAGAAATAGGATCACCTATAATCGTTATAAATTTGGATTTGCTCCTTAATCATCAACCCGAGGATAATCACGATCCTCCCATAGGCAACTGCCGTATGAAACAAGTCGATCTTACAGAGAGTTGAAGGAAAAATAATTTTTAAGTGATATTCAACACTGGAATAGCCATCTAATTCTAACACTCTAATTAAAGAATTATTTACTTTCCATTTATTTAAATTAATATAGTCGTGGAGTATTTTTCAAATTAACTCTAGACTAATTTAACGACTAATGCAACTCTAAATACGTATTCTCAGAAACGTTCTAATGGTATCAAGCTAAGAGTTTGAACTAACCAGCCACCAGCCAGTTTGATCTAACCAGCTCCAATGTTATCTGAATTTCATCCTTCCACATCAAAGACTTGACTATCTGAAAGCGAAGTGGAAGTTTAGCTTTACTAAGCCATTTCATGCCAGGCATGAATTATTAGATTATTATGTATTGTCAAATGTGAATGCGTCGGATCAAGCTTGGATGGTATTAATGTGACAGCCGAACGATTCGATATGACATGAGTTCTGAAGCATCCGTTGCGAAATGAACATTTATCAAGCTGGGAATGCGAAACAACATCCCTTAATGTCGTATGAAAAATTAACCAATTTTCCAGAGCGTCTGCAACGCACTCATGGCGTACCCCTCCAGACACACTCAGCTCGCGATGTACTCGCACACACACACACACACACTTTGTTCGGTATAATGTGACACCCTTCCCTGGGCTACCAGATGTGCACGAGCGGAATTAAAAACGCGAACACAGTTCAGCACCGACGGCAACATAATTCGTTTCGGACCATTGCCATTGCCGTGGAAATCTGTGAAAGCTGATACCGTTTCGTGGCTGGAACACAGACAGCCCTGTTACCAGACCGCACGAAAGGATGACGGGAGACAAAAGGCTAAAGGGTGCGCGTCCTTCAACCTCGAACTGCAACCTTCGCTATAACTGCGTTTGGGTTACGCCGACGAGAGGCCCACACGGCCACGGTACGTTTACGCCTGGGACGATTAGTTAAACCGTTCGTGCCCTTTCGAAATGGGTGACCCATCCCACCCAGCTGGCTGTCTGGGTTGCTGGGTTGGGTGGAGATTTTTCAGAAGGCAGCATTGGTGGGCGGTACCGTTTGGTCGTCACGGGTCGACGCGTCACGTCGCTGAAGAGTAATCGACGTGTTTTCTTACGGTTGAAGACTCGCTCGCGCTGGTTCGCACCTTCTGCTTGGCGAACATTTACTCAGATCTCCGTACGAGCAGGCGGGATAAAGCATTTACTGGCACCGACGTGAAATCTTTCCTTCTGGCACTGGTTTCTGGTAGGAAAGAAAGCAATCCAAATCCTGGTAATGGTGCATTGGTGCACGAACACTTGAAGTGGTGACTAGTACATGATTTTTTTAATGAAATTTCATTTTAAACTTCTCTTAGAACTGTGTGCATTAAACGAGCTAGAGAGCTCTAATTAGGAAATGATCAACAGAAGTGTAAAATAATTTTAAGAGCTGTTCCTAGAGTTGTGTTGTTTTTGAAGCTAATTACCAGATTTTGGACCAGATGCAATGATAATGTTGAAGCCAACTCTAAAATATTTCAAGTTAAAATTAAATGTTTCTAGGTAGTAGTAAAATACTTCCCACATTCAGGATGTTATTAAATATGCATTTGCTTCTGTAGAAAACCGTTAAAAACCGCATGCAAGTGTGTGCGTTAAGAAAGCTTTTCACCAAATCGATTTCACACTATAAAAGCTTCCGTAAGCAGATGAGATCGAGGATTGCAACGAATCCAATATTGATTACAAGTTTGATACTTGTACTCCAAAAACCTGCAAACATTACAATGTTATAATTCTATCGAAACCAAATTTCTTCAGTTCAGAAGTAATTTGACTAAACCTTTAATTGAAGTAAGATTCTAAATTTAACAAGTTGATATTTACAACCAACACATTCGTTGCTATTCCGTTCTAAAAATCTCTTTGGAAGCTACTCCTTGCACATGGAAATAATTATATTCCATTCCACTCTATTATTAAACCAGTACCTTCTACCATACTGTTACATCTCAAGTAGTAGCAACAGATTGCTGGGAGCAGATTTTCATTGCCATGCTGATGTACGCCCACGGTTCGTCCCTTCAATTTCACTCCCCACCTTACCGTTTAGCTCCGGCTCCCGAAGATTCTTTCTTTTCCCATCCCACCACTTAATCTATCTAATTTCCGTTCTAGCAAATTTCCGGCCGGTAATTTCATGACTGGCGTACCCTGAGAGCAGACAGGAAAGCAAATGACGTCCTCTCTTCGTCAGCCTAACCGCACGGGTTATGGGTTACATTTTTTAAATCTTTCCCACCAACATCTAGCAAGGTTGGCACTTTCCATTTTGCCTACGTATCATTCGGCACCATTCGCACGCCGAACAGCACCACACATAGTTTCCGATAAAGTTGGTAGGCTTCAGTTTTGTTTTTCTGACCCGCATTACCACACCACTCGTATGCGGAATCCCAACAAAAAAAAAAAGAACCGAGCGAAGTTTTTGCTGTGGGAAACATCCCTTTTTTTGTGCGTCCTGCAAAATAGAATTTAGAAAAGGTTTTTACCATTGTTGTTGGTGTTCTTCCTCGGCAGGATGGGTCTTTGGAAACACAAACCAAACCAACGCCATACAACCGACCACAACCACGCACTAGCGTAAGTACCGACCAGAATCACATCGCGCTTGCATCGAAGTTTTCCGGGTTCGGTTTGGTTTGCTTCTCTCCCTCGCTTTGTTTTGAATGCAAGCACGTGCAAACGTACAAAGCACCATGCGCCTCCATTTCGGTTTCAGGAATGTTTCCAAGTAAACTTGATTTGGCTGTTTTTCTTATCCTGTTTGAACTTTTCGCTTCGCAAAAGAAAAATGAGTAGGAAAGGATTATTATTCTTTTGTTTTGTTTTGTCATCCATTCTGTGCCGTTTTCCGTTGGGTGCAAGTTTTCGTGGCAATTGTACCGGGGCGTACCTTTACTGGTATTTTTAGATTTGTGTACGTGTGAGTGTATGTGTATGTGTGGAAAGAAACAAATTAAAACGGAGGAGAAACAGGAAAAAAAAACAACATAAAGATCAAGTACGGTACAAAAGATGGAAGTCGCTTTCTTCCCATTGCTGCATGCAGCATTTGGATCGTCAGAACATTCTCAACCTACCAACGCCATGCGGATGCACGGAGCGAATAGATTTTGGGACCGGAAACAAATGCTCCACTTCCGAGGTGGTGGATTTCACCTTTCAGAGTTTTGCGTCCCGAGCGCCATCTGGCGATGGGGTTGTATGAAAGGCACTCCAAAATAAAAAAAAAGTACATTTCAACCCATCCGAAGGTACTACTATTCCCGCCCAACCGAGATGTTCTCTTCATTTACATTATTCCGTTGTAGTTTGCATTGCTAAATACCGGCCTGCAACTACCGGAAACTCTTCATCCTCTAGCACGGGTGTGGGCGAGAACCCCCACACCTTATGGCGTCGGTATGAAGATGGCAAGTAATTTCGTTCGGCTGCAGCAGTAGTTGGTATGTTGAAAGTTGGGATTTATGCACGGGTTGGTGTCCGGGATGGATGTACGAATACCCGCCCGAAGGCCTGAAAAACGACCACTAACCACCAACCATTCTACCTTTACTGCTGGAGCAGATATACTGAGTTTTTGGGGTACGGTAGAGCCGCGTACAGCCGCATCGTACAAAACTAGGCGAAAGTTGTGCGCCTTCTTCCAGGTTGCTTCGCCACGATTCTCCCACTATTAGATCCGGCATTGTTTTCCGGTTTTCATTAAAGTTTCACACAGGACTTTGGCTGGTGCTCGGTTGCTCGATGGTTTACCATTCCACCACGGTCACGGTCATGCGCCATCTAAGCAAATGTTCAGCCAACGTTTTGGCCCATTTGAAGCGCCCGCGCTGCTCCAAAGGGTTTGTCTCCTTGCTTTGGATACAATGGAAGAAGAGATGGTGGAGGGATAGCTGAAAGGAGAAGAAGTGTTGGATGCTAGACACTGCTGTGTACCCAACTTTACACATTCCTCAGGAAGTCATCGGCTAGCCCCATGGGGAAGAATATTATTTTTTATGGATAGAAATGTAAAATCTCATAAGCCACGATGGCTCTGGTGGATTGAGCCTTTTGCCACTATAATGATGCTATTTATCATAAAGGTGGATTAGCAAATCGTGCCAGATTTACAGCACAAAATGGAGACAGTCCCATAGTATTGTTGTGAAGCCTTACTAATATCTTAAATGGTCTGAATTCATTGTAGTTCATTATTGTAGTTCATTATTGCTATTAATTTCACCATTGTAGTTCATTATTAATTTTTAATTTAGGCGTTTGGAAGTTTTTATTAAAGGCTATTGATTTTATTATACAAGCATATTATACTATTGTCTAATAGACCTTCTTTCCTCATATTTCTGCTTTTTTTCCAATGTTAACATGTAAACAATTCGACTTGTTTACATGTTTATAAAGATGTGGGTGTATTTTTTTATTACGTAACCCCTCAAAAACGATCACTCGCAATACATTTTGTGCATAAAAAACCTCTCTAGGAAACCTCTTATTGAATAAAAAGTGTTAAAATAAAAAATTAAAACAAGCTGATGGATAAAAATAACACTTGCTGGTAAAATGTATCGCGCGCAGTTGGGCCAATTACAACTTTGGGACGAACGTATGAAACCATGCGCACCATTCGGGAGTTTGTTGTTTGCTGTAGCGAAATTTATTTTGCTTTGTTACAAACGAAGCAACGGGGAAAAAGGAAAGCACAAAATCAAGTATCAACTGGTCTGTTTACTCTAGCAAAGTTTCCCAGCAAACTTTTCATCCATTGATTCGTGCGTCCGCTGAAATGTTTTCCGATTGTCGAAAATGTAGCGGCTACATGATAATTGGGGAGAAAAGGAAATTATGCTTACCACACGTTACAACGTTTGCACACGGGTGTATTGCAGTTCGCATTTGCTTATCATTTATCCTTCCCAAACCATTTTGGAGGGTAACGAGCTAATTTGGGAATCGAAATGAAAGGTTCATTTGGGGATGGTTGGTTTGCTAACGAATTCAGCGGTATTTATTGGAAGCGAACACATGTTGTTATCATTAAAACTCTTGTTATTATAGGATACTTTTGCTTTTAAATATAAATTAATCATTGCTTCTACGCGAACTTAACGTTATTATTTAAATTTAACTAATAATGTTTTAACATTAATGAACTTCTCATTTATGTTCCTAATACAATGTTCAAACAAATCCAAACATGCTTTGTGGAAAATTTTATAAAAATGAAACTACTTCAAATGTACAGTGTGCGTGAGACGATGAATGTTGCCTCACCGTTGTGCTCAACTCGTTCATTCCTCAGTCAAAATGTTCATTTATGATGAATTGTGGTTCATTCCGAAATGCTCCATTTATCCGGTTCATTTATTGCTTCTTTGAATTTTCCAACCGTTAACCATAATAATTAAAATAGAAACAGTTGCAATATATTCACTTTATGTATTTTTTTTTTCAAGCTCATTCCTTCAACGATTGAGCTGTTAAATATGTAGCGTGTTTTGCATTAAGTTAGGCAGCCGGCAGTACTCTACTTGGACTCTAATAGACTTTAATGTATGAGTAACTTTTAATTCGAAGACGATAGAACACTAACTACTGGTATTACTGGTATATTAGTCACCACTTTACTTAATTATGAGCCTCCTAATCTACATAAAATGTTAGCAATTTTATGTTTTTATTTAATTTCGCAACTGAACATCACTTTGTAGACCTCATCCACATAGCAGTAAAACGTTTATAGTAAGTATGAGTAGTTGCGCAAACGACAATATTTTGTAAAAGGCTATTTTCAACCAAAACTTTCATACATTAGGGCCCGCAAAAGCGTTCCAAATCGTATGACAAACTATACCTTTGAGATGGATTATGAACCTTCTAATACGGTTCAAACCCTTTTTTCGCCAGTATGAATCGCTCGTCTGAAAATTACGGTCGCTGCGTAACCCCATCGAACAGAGGAGACACATGCTGAAGACAGTTTAGGCTGCCTCACATCAAAGTGTTTTATCCTTTTGCTTTCGCTGCGAGCGAGAAAAAAAGCTACATACCAACCTACATCATCATCATCATCATCATCACCCTCATCACCTTCATCATCGTTCGTTGGCAACATCAGCCATTGCCATTTCACCCCTCTTGTAACCTTCCCACTTGGTCCTCCCTCACATGTACCCCACAATTCCCCAACACAATATTCGATGATCACCCACATGGGAAAATGGCGCCAACCCCGTCGACGTGTGACAGCGCGTGTTCGGAACCTTTTGGTACCGAATTTTGCCAATTAAACTTGTAGCATGTATATGTTCTTTAATAAACTTTAACTCTTTCCGCATCTTTAAGAAAACATCCGCTTTCGCACGGTACCGGTACTGGGTGAACAGGGAAAGGGTTTCCCTTCCGGGAGAGCTTAAGCACTTTTTTGTATGTGTGAGTCTGGCCGATATTGTGGGATCAAAAGGCGTCTGTTTTAAGAAAGGTATACCATATGTGGCACCCCATGATGTACGTTGTTGCTTCTTATATATTCCTGTTTTTTTGTTTGTTCCCTCTTGTGAAGAGATAAAGCAAACCTCACATATTCTAACCGTCCTTCTCGTTTTTGTTTTGCTCCTTTTTGTTTTCTCGAAAAAAGGTTCACATGATCCTGTTGGTTTATCGTCTTCTTGCATTAACCGACTAGCTAAATGATACACATGGAACGTTTTAGTGAAGCTTACCAAGCACGTGTTTTGTCGGCGGCGTGGGTTTTACCCCCAAAAAGCCGCCCGGCCAGTATTGAGATATTGTTATTTTAATTAACCTTGAGCAGCGAACCTGCGGCTAGAAAATAGTTATAACCGTAAACTATGCATGGGAACACGCTGGGCTGGAAAGCAATTATGCTTCTCAACTTTGAAGGTGGTACCGCAAACACACCAAACAACCACACACACACCCTAACTTTTGGGCTAAACAGAAGAAGGAGAGAAAATTATTTTGCAAATGGGTCTTCTCACCCCCCCCCCCCTCCCCCCAATATGGTGGGAAGGTTCGGCCAATATTGAGCCCCTAATCTTAAAATATTCACCGATTGGGTTCTTAGTACTAAAAACTGCTAAAAGATAGCCAGCCAGCCAGTCGACCTAGGTTAGTTATTCACTCGTCAACCTTTCCCTATTTTTGGGGGTACAGGAGTTTTGTGGGATAATTTGCATGAAAAATTCATTACCGACACCGCACACAGCCGCACCACCGGTTTTGGCCGGCAAAAACATTTATCACGCGCCGTACGCGACGTATGGCTGTAGGTTGAATCAAAATTCCATCAAATTAGGCAACCGTGGTGGTGTTTCGTTCGGCGTAACCCTTACGGAACGGAACGTGCGATCGATGACCTGATTTGGCTGATTCGCTTGCTGTTTGGTCTGGTCAACGTGTTTGCACAAATAGGCGGTAATTAGGAGGTGTTGTTGATGCAAAAAAAAAACATATCAAAAATATCGGGACAAAACATGACCACAAACAATGGGGTAGAAGGGATTTGTAAACTATGTAAATTAATTTCCTCTTTTTTCCACTGACCGATCAGTCACGTTTCAGTGGCTGTTAATCAATTAGTAGATTTGTTTATTATTTAATTTCAAAGCGAGTTTGCAGAGGCTTTCATGATTGGGACACAATCGAAATAATGGCTACCGTATTTATCAATGATTTGGTCAATGATAATCATAACGATCGTATCAATCAAACAATTCATTTTAGCAAGCAATACTAAACTTTAACAACAAATATTACAAGTTACCGTGAGATATAATAAAATGAAATTGGTGTTATAAAACTTCCCCCAATATTCGGCATTATTAAACCATTTCCTATACTTTGACATGACATGAACACATCGAGATGCTTTCCTGCAATCAACTAAAAGAGCGCACAATGGTTTCAGCACATTTCGGCACGCATAATTGGTACTGATTGCCCTAAATATGGTCACAATGGAAAACACGACAATGATTGGCCATTTAGCTACTGTTGCGCCCCGCAGAGTAATAACCGATTAACACAGAACGCAAATCGATGGCCGAAAGTGTCGCAGGATGTGTCTGATGGTGCGACCGAAGCGGATGGCGTACTTAAAATGGTTTGCGTTTGGATGATCTTTTTTTTTTATTTTTCGTGAGTGTTTTTGCGTTCGTGTAATAAACTGTGTTCAAAATGTATAAAACTCGAGCCAATTGAACACCCCAAATCGGTGGTTTTTATAAGTTTGCCTACAATAATCTGTGAAGCGTGTTAAAAGGCACTGATCAATTATAATGAATAGAATTAAGTTTGCTATTTCTATAGCCTTTTTCAAAGCGCCTGCAGTTATGCAATATGTTAAAATCGTCATCCAACGAGTTTTTCTGTTTTATAAATTTCGTCAATTTTATTTTGCACCTACACATTTGTTGCAAATGTACGTTTGTCTAAATCCCAATGCTAATGTCAGATCATTTCCATTTCATTGTAGATGGTGGAACTCCGAAGGATACGCACGCTGATTGTGCCCCTGCTGATAGCGCTCCTGGCCACGCTCACCGTGGCGGACGATTGTGGGCGTGATTTCCAGGGCAAATGTAGCTGTGGCTTTCAGATGTACAACTACCGCACACAGTACGTGGTGAACTGTACCAACACGGGCTTCCGCGATACGCTCGTGCTCGAGCGGCTGCCGCTGCAAACCGAGGTCGTCATCTTCAACGGGAACTACGTCAAAGAGCTGCCGTGGAACGTGTTCGGTGCGCTGAACGATCTCGCCAACCTGACTATCGTCGACATGAGCAACAACCACATCCACGAGATACGCGGCAAATCGTACCATCACGTCCCGAACGTTCGGCGCTTGATACTGAACCACAACAATCTCAGCATCTCCCGGTACGACGACGAAGAGTTCAACCATCACCATCCGCGTGTGTTTTCGAACTTTATCAACCTGCAGGAGCTGCATCTGACGAACGCGTTCGCGGACAACACGTCGGCCGAACTGTCGGCCGATCTGCACGACATCTTCGTCAACAGCAACCTTACGAAGCTGGTCAAGCTGCACCTGGAGCAGAACGAGATCGTGCAGTTTAACGATAAGCGTGTGTTTTGCGATTTGCCGTCGCTGCTCGATCTGCACCTCGGCGACAATCTGCTAACCGAGCTAAACTTTAACCTCAGCTGTATGCCCCGGTTACGTTTTCTCGATCTCGAGCGCAACCGTTTCGAGACGGTGCGGGCGCGTGATCTCAGCCTGCTCGATGCGGTACAGGCCCAGCCAGGACGTGCCACACCGCTCACCGTGGACTTTACGTACAATCCGTTCGTGTGCGATTGTGGTCTCTATCCGCTGTTCGATTGGCTCGATCGGACGAACGTTACGGTGCGCAATCGGGACGGTTTGGTGTGCCTGAGGAACCGACAGGTACGCGAACCGATCCGTACATTAAACGTTGGACGGTGTCGGAAACAGGTGGCGTCATCTGGTGTTGGTGGCAGCAATGGCGCAACCGGACACACCACAACGCTCGTGTTTGTGCTCGTCTGTCTGAGCTGTGTGCTGCTGGCGCTCGTCGGTGGACTGTTGTACGTTAGCAAGGATAAATTGCGCGGCGTGCTGACACCCGTGGTGGATTCCGTGTCGAAGAAGGTGCACTACACCACGATCAAGGACGAAGAAGCACCGGAGCAGTATGTGTGATGCAGCGCACCGATTGACGTGCGGTGCAATACGGCACTTATGGAGCATGTCTAGGCTATTGCAGGTGTGCAGCTAAACTGCAAATGCTTCAACTTTAGGATACAAGATTTCGTGCGGAAGAGAAAGACAGGATTCGTTATGTTTGACTTACCGAACTGGACGTTACACGCTCAACGGAATGTTGCCAGCTAGTTTGCCTACACCGCGAAGTCAACTTCAATGTTGACACGTTGATATGTTGTTTATGTTTCCGAAAGGCAAAATACTGATACACTAAGCGCTAGGGAAAATTTACAATGCAAAGCAACATTCATAGTTTGCTGCGAAACGCGACTATCAGAATACACCTAGCAAACTGTTATTGTATCATAAAATCGTCACAGGGATTGCATAGATTTAGGCGTTTTATGGTAAAGAAGGAACANCGGTGCGCAATCGGGACGGTTTGGTGTGCCTGAGGAACCGACAGGTACGCGAACCGATCCGTACATTAAACGTTGGACGGTGTCGGAAACAGGTGGCGTCATCTGGTGTTGGTGGCAGCAATGGCGCAACCGGACACACCACAACGCTCGTGTTTGTGCTCGTCTGTCTGAGCTGTGTGCTGCTGGCGCTCGTCGGTGGACTGTTGTACGTTAGCAAGGATAAATTGCGCGGCGTGCTGACACCCGTGGTGGATTCCGTGTCGAAGAAGGTGCACTACACCACGATCAAGGACGAAGAAGCACCGGAGCAGTATGTGTGATGCAGCGCACCGATTGACGTGCGGTGCAATACGGCACTTATGGAGCATGTCTAGGCTATTGCAGGTGTGCAGCTAAACTGCAAATGCTTCAACTTTAGGATACAAGATTTCGTGCGGAAGAGGAAGACAAGATTCGTTATGTTTGACTTACTGAACTGGACGTTACACGCTCAACGGAATGTTGCCAGTTAGTTTGCTTACGCCGCGAAGTCAACTTCCATGTTGACACGTTGATATGTTGTTTATGTTTCCGAAAGGCAAAATACTGAGACACTAAGCGCTAGGGAAAATTTACAATGCAAAGCAACATTCATAGTTTGCTGCGAAACGCGACTATCAGAATACACCTAGCAAACTGTTATTGTATCATAAAATCGTCACAGGGATTGCATAGATTTAGGCGTTTTATGGTAAAGAAGGAACAAATACACTGTTAGCAGCTGCATCAATGCATTAGAAGCAACGTCGCGGAAAGCTTTTGTTTGAACAAATGACGTATGTGTTCTGTTTCTAAACATATTATTTACACACGAGTAAAATGTAGGTAATTTTCAAAAAAAAAAACAGTTGAAATATCTGTTACGAAGATATCTTATTTCTTGCTTTCGCACAAAACACTCTTGATACGTTGAAATGAAAAGTGTTGCATGTACTCCTTTTGTAAACGTGTCAATATACAGCATAAAACATGTTGCAAGGTTTGAATAATAACAAAAAAAGACAAGGCAAACTAGCCAATAGAACGTGGTGTAGCATGAAACAGTTTCAACCTACAAACGATAGACGATTGGTTTGCGTTCGAAGTTTAAAAGAACAAACCGTAAACTAACACTATCTGCGTAACGTTCTGACAAAATTAACCAAAAATACACAAAAACAAAAACAATATATAATATAAAAACATAAAGGATGAAGAAGATCCATTCGATAGCACGATTGCCCTGTGATTAGCTGTAGCAGATCAAAGAATGTTGATCGAATGAATTAGTTGTATGATCAATCGCTGGGACAAAATACAAAAAGCAACCAACGTACAGTAGCAAATTACATTTACAAACATGGTTCGGGTAAAGCTTTTTTCATCAAAATTGTATGCATGCGTTCAGGCAAAGTGTGCCGGAAGTGATGCATAGAAAACGGACCATTTAACGAGCGGACGAACAAAAGCAGCATGGTTTGCTCTGTAGATAGAGATTATTTTTTGGCACGCAAACTGTACGATGGTACGATGCATTAAACCGTTCAGTTTCACCAACAGCATAGAGATGAAGTAATAAAATTAGAAAACAAAAATCATAGAATTTAAGAAACCGTTTCCGCCATTGAAATAGTAGAACAAAAAAAAAAGC
Organism: Anopheles rivulorum; assembly: GCA_018908115.1. Lineage (NCBI taxonomy): Eukaryota > Metazoa > Arthropoda > Insecta > Diptera > Culicidae > Anopheles > Anopheles rivulorum. The sequence goes on from STHB01000004.1 coordinate 10,985,233, forward strand.
AACCGTGTGTCTAAATAGTTCGTACTTATATTGCAGTGATTCGGATGTATCTAAAAGATTGATCACTTACTAATTAGTAGACAAACGCAATACTTTTAAATAAAGACAACCATTAACACAAGCCATTTGGTGGTTTTGCACAATCAACGTGTTTCGTTTTATTGAAATGTTTGCTAGTACAGAAGTTTAAAGGATTTGTTTGTTCGATGTGTTTACGAACCTCATGTTAGTTATTTAATTTTTTTTAATTCATACATGCAATATCAACTTTTTCTCGCGAGTTTTTTTTTTACTTTTTTTTAATTCAATTTCATGTGTAGAAAATCTACCTTTAAGAATTGCAAAATTTTGTGTTGTTTTCATGACTAATGGATAATAATTAAACAATGGAACATCTAATTAACATTTCTTAATGATGTTGTACAAAAATCAAAGGACTGTGAGCTAAAAGTTAAACCCATGTTGGTTTCATGCCTGTCTCATTATAGAGCTTTTTTTTTCTAAATTCACCTTTTTGTTCGATAAAATTAAATAGGTAGTAGTTATGGTAAAGTTTCCCGAAACACGTTTGACACTGTTCGCAGCAATTGACCATTGATGAGACGCATTTCAGAAGTAACAAAGGTACTTTGCAATACTTTAAAAAGGAACATGTAGCTTCTGGTAATGCAACATACAATTGGTGATTAGGAATAAATACTCCGGAGTTAAATCCGAAATAATTCGGAGTAATTTCTTCGCAGTACACTCCGGATTTTATACTTCGGAGTCGGAGAGGATTCATTAATCCACTCCGGAAATCCCACCACTACAAACAATTTGCAAGTTTTACAACTTAATGAAAGAAAGAAAGATACATCGAAAACAAAGAATTTGAGTACTTGTGTGCCGGAAAGACTGATACACAAATTTGTGAAATTTTTTTCTGTTACTTGCCCTTTAATTGTTTTTCGCAGTCACGCACCATCACGTACAGCAAATTCGAAGCACACCACTGACCACCGCTAATATGAGAATAAAATCGAACGTGTATGAGTACTTTAGCCTTTGTCTGGGTGTTTAGGGACAAAATAAAGTACGAATTCGTTTCGTTTTGCTTAAATTGTACGTTCAAATAGCGGGAAATATGAGTATAATGTGAGAAACAAATTGAACGCGTATCCAATTGCAGCAGTAGAGATTGTCAGTAATTGATGAATGGAAAGAAACATTACAGGAGAGAAATGGGTTGGCGCAATATGAGCCGTCTGACATGATGCATAGCCAACTTGCTCATGATTCTAACAACTGAGAACATTAACCGCGACAAACCTAAACAAGAATACCGTGGCTGGAATGTTTGGTGTTCAAAGGATCATAATCATCATGATCATCACCATCATAGTCATGAATGTTAGTAATCTTGCTGTAAAAATATAAAGCAGAGAGTGAATAATTATTTCCTCATCGTTGCACGAAAGATTAACATCTATGAGGCCAGAACGAAAGAAATTGAAATGAAGCATCAGTATCCAAAACTCGGCTGTGTGCCATTATACTTCGTACAAATTATGATTCCAAACTGAGCGAAGAATTTCCTCGATTTAGTGAGGATGTTACAGATTTTGTGCACCTCCCACATTTGGAAATTATACCAACAATAAAGATTGATAGCTCATTCTCCAGACTACATGAGATAACCATCTAAAAAAAGCAATAATGATATAGTTTTCGTATCATCAAAAACCACTTGCTCTAATGCATTGGGACATTGTCTTATACCGCTGAAATTTAGGTGGTTGTTATTTAATTTACATTTCGATCTTTGCGGCAGTAGACCACAGATCTCTCTGATGTGATCACAAGCACGCAAAGATTACTTAAAGGAGAGTTGTTTCTTTTATTAGTTGTAGAACGGCCAGGCCAGGCACAACTTATTTAAAGGGTTCGAGACATATTATTATGATTACGTGCTTTACCACTTACCAAACAGCAGTTGGTGAAGCAATTAGGAATTAAATTGTTGTTTGAGTGCACAGTACCCAATAATGGAAACTTATGCGCATGGTTGATATATGATTGGAATATTTCAACCTTAGAGGTTATGAGATGAATCACAGTTCCATCCAGAACATATGCTAGCATATTATATTATGCTCACACTAGGCAACAGACACTGTTCTCACCATCGTCGCGTACATATTGTCGTCGATAACGATCGATGACGAGTGAGTGAAACAAGTGTAATTTAAATGGAAGGATTCGTTTTCGCGAGCAGAACTTGCTGATCAAACCCAACTCCAACAAGCAACACTAATGTGGAGGAGCAGTATTAAAGGAATGAAATTCCTTTAATCCCATCCGGACCGTTCCCCCGTAGTGAGTATTGACTATCTAGTGCTCTAGTGAGCCACTTGATGGCCGGCATGAACGAGATAGTTAATCGATATACCAAAAATAAGCGAAAAAAAAGAGAAAGAGAAAGAGAGAAAGTAAAGTAAGTATACATAACTCGAGACTAGGAAATGTATCGCGTTAAAAAAAGTGGGTAATCCAACATTAAGAGCACTGTTCACGCATTATGTGAACGACGCACGCGACGATAGTGAGATTTTCGCCTATTGTCTATCCATTCAATAATAGTACAGATCGATGTGACAGTGTTTTCCCGTCCAACATTGTTCCATATTGGCAACGTCGTGCGTGGCATAGTGTACCATATGATTTAAATATCACATTACGAAACGTTCGACGCTGTGTGGGTACATACCGAGATACCGGGGCAGAAAACCCTGCAGCATCGAGCCGGTTATGGGATATATGCGTCCCTGAGATTGGTGTAGAAATAAGTACTTTTAAAAGCATTTCAATCATCACCATTTTAATATCAACATGAACATGAAGGGGTAGTTTTTCAGATACTTTTAACGGCCAGGCCGAATTGCATAATTGCAATACTTTTTAAATAAAATTAAGATACAATCCTCTTTGGTTGGGAGACATTTCCTTCTCCACCAAAAGGCACTGCATCTACCGATTATTTCAGTACAACCAACAACCAACTCAGCACAACAGCATGTTAAATTGAAAAATCGTTTGAAAAATGTAAACAATTTCATAGCACCTGGAAAGGTGTCAAAACTGTCAAAGTCGGTTAAGCTCCAGAGAAGCTTTTAACCAGTTTGTGCTTGAGTCCGAGGATATATTAGAGGTATCGGTAGTTGTGTTTATAAAACTACCGATGTATAAATATAAATTGAGCAATATAAGTTATTACAACTGCAAATCACTTATGATGTGAAGTCGTCCGGAACCCTCTCGAACAAACATACCACAAACTGATCCTTAACCGTGCCAGCGAAAGACGTGAGTAGTCTTTCCATCCATTACACACAGGCACAGCTGATGGCGAACGAAAGGAAAAAAGGAGCATCACAATGTGGATATAGCAACAGTGAACAAAACTTTTGTTCTAAGAAGTTTTACGAAGAGGAACAGGACAACGATGACAATGCGTCTGATCGGTCTGTTAAAATTGATTCACATTATTATTACTATTTTTAATTTATTTATGTTAAAACGGACCAGGCCGTATTAGACTAATTTTACCACGTAGCAGGCTAGTCAGACCGTGCTACGGGGGGACGATCCGAGTGGGATTTGAACCCGGTCCGGTCCTGTTAGGGACTAGCGCCGTTGCCAAATACGCAACTGGACCGACCCTGATTAACGTTATTAATAGAAGTGATTTGTTTCGTGGAAGCGGAACGAAAACACAGGATTTCCAAAATCGAAACGCATTGAGCAATCAAATATTTGTATGGTTGAACGGTGCTATTTTATAGAGGAATTCCATTATAAAACATACAGCACATTAGTAAAGAATGACTGTAAGATTCCGCAATGTTCCGTTGTCAACAAATAACGAAGAAAAAACGGAAAAAAGTATTGTATTCTATTGTTTAAGAATGATAAAGTGTAAGTGTAAAATTATAATACTGTGAATAATTAGCAAACAACTCCGAAGAAATTGATTTTTTTTTGCCGAAGAATTTTCCCCGTTGCCGGTGAACGGAGACCCTTAACGTAGCAAATATCCTCTGGTATTTAAGGGTTTTCAGCGGCCGGTACAACAAATACACATTGCATGAAATACTTTGCGAAACGGTAACAATGGCGTTTCACCATCTACCACAACACATGAGAAGGTTGAAAGTATCTTTACAATAGTTCCACTCACAGTTAATAATCCACGACCATTGCAGAAGGAAAAAGGTCGACTAGAACGAATGAAATATTCTAGTTGAGAAACTAAGTTTAACGGACAGAGATGAAGAATGAAACAGATGAAGTAGAAACTTTTGAAGAGATAACGAAAAACGGAAAGTCAGTGCCACTAGAACCCTCTATGTTGTAGCCATAACAAACCCCTGTAGTGAATGAAGGAAGTAAAAAACATGCATGCGACGGTGAAACAACCGGTGACGGTTCAATCCTTGTAAAACTTCAGAAACAGAACCAAAACGATGGTAACAAAGCTAACGATGACGATTCGACTGTATGCTGTAGATATGCGCATGAAGTTTGGCAAACAAGAAATTTGACCAATACACCGACATGATAAATGCCGCAAAAGACAATCAAAGCAAAAGATACGTGTTTGAACTGAAGAAACACATTGAAATTGACAGATCAGAAGCCTCTATAAAACAAAAAAATTATAGCCACCAGTCGCTGGCTGACCAATGCAAATATGTATTAAGTTTTAAAGATTCTAAACCAAACTGTCGAAATAATGTAATAAACAAAACTATAGCAGCGGTGGAAGAAGATAGCACAAGTGCAAATACTGGTACTGAACCTCATCCGGGCCGTTAGCTCATACACAGCACTAACTATGCCGTGATAGCAACGGGTAAATATAGCTAAAGAATGCTATAAAGAGCAGACCTCAAAAACTCTCGTGCTTGTGGTGATACGAGCGCAGAAGAAAGTCAACAAAAGAAGAAAGAAAAGTGGTTGTTTTTATGTACCGAAATTACCTTAAAACAGGTAAAATCTGTAAAATAATTCGTCCATTGAGACGAGCATCATCAGCAGCAGCTTTTAAATGAATATACGAATAAATGTATCTAGTATAACCCAATAACTCACATGAACGATCGACAACGACCGAAGAAGAACGAAGAGATATACGACTATTTCAAAAGATGTGTTTGAAATATTTTAATGTTCCCGATGGAAACTGTTTGTTTGCCACATGAAATTGACAATCAAACAATTTGATTAAGATGATAAAACCAGCTTAGTGCTTTAAAGCACCTACAGGTAGAGAGGAATTTTAGTAGTGATTCAAAATCACTGCAATCAAATTTACGATTGCAGTAACATTCTCAATTATAGTAATTAGAATTTAATAGCTGAATTTTGTTTCGTGATGAAACATAAAGGGCAATAACTCTAATTTAACCAATTTGTTTCAAAGTCTTTGTTAATGTGTTTTGGTCATTGCTGTCGTTGAAACAGTTGTAAACGTTTTCTAATAAGACGGCTGGGACTGTATATAAATAAAGCGACCATTACATTGTCATTGTACATTTTCGGTTTTCAATATTTACGCCTTTACTTACTTACTAACTACCATATAGTTGATCGTATAGAGTTGTTTGATGCATAGTGAGGTGTAGATTGAAGCGATTGATAAATTGATAGGCTGGTAGTTTGATGTACGAAATGTTGATTTCGTTGATTGTTCCCACGTTGAATGTTGATTGTTGACAACTTTAGTCAAAGTTGGTTGGTTTTTTTTTCAGAACTCAAAAACCGTTTGTGGTGTCCCGAAATAATCTGAAAAACTAGAAGGTGAAATAAAGTCATACGAAAATTAGTAACTTATTTGCTTAATCTACTGATCTCAAAAGTTTTTACTCACCACACTAGCCAGATAGATTAGCTGCCTTTTTTAATGCCGTTTTGTTCATGTGTGGATGTCGAACGACACTATTTATCGTAGAATAAAATATCTTACAACGTATCATACGTAACTAGTGACGTCATGGACAACTTCCATTTTCCTCACGTGATGTGATAACAGCGATTATCTAGAGAATCGAATTAAATGATGATGTGTTTTGGAATGGAAATCTGGACACATCTGCATGAAATATAACAAATTTTGTGATGATGTTGAGTTAATTATCTGATGTCCAGCTAACAACAAGACATCGGTGGGATTCCTCTGCAATAATCAAGGCCCTCATTACATAATTGTTACAAACGATCAAGATAGTATACTTACATTAGTTTAGCATAACGATTAAAGATATACAATATTTAATGATGGATTGATTTGTTGATGGATGATGTGTTGATTGCAAGGCACTATTGAACTCACTTATGATCTCACCAGAATATCTGAGTAAATGGAAAGGCTAAAATGCAAACGACAATTAAAAAATATAACATTTAAGACCAATCTGCTACTCACCACATATGAGCTGCCTTTTAATGATGAAATGTACAAGTTTCTATGCAGGATAATGTTGTTGATGTTTGATTAAACATGCTGCAAGAAAAATGATTGGTTGATTGGTGACTCCGGACCAAGTTCGATGATGATCAGTGATCCTTGAAGACTCAACTACCTGATTCCAAGGTATTTGGTAAGGAAATGTTGGCAAGTTTTGCTACTTGCATCAGTTCGAAATAAACCATTTTCTTTGTGAGTTTAAGTTAAGCTGCAGGAAATTTCACATTCACTTACTTATTCATATTTGCTTGGCCTATTCTGAGAGCCACCTCACGATGAGTCTTAGATAGGATCTGCGCGAGTTCAACTGTAATAAATAAAGTACAAATAAACTTTATTTCACATTACTCAATGAAGAAAATCTTCATTGATAACACACTTACCTATGCGAAGCATGATGATTTAAAGGTATTCAATAGTTATCTGTTCCTTCATTCGGATCACTACTCCAGCGCAGTGAGTCTCAGGTACATGTCCTCACTACATGGATCTCAGGAACATCCGAAGGTATCAGAAGAACGGATCGGAGCATGATTCCGCTTCCTCCAATACCCCTCCCTCCGGATTGGCCATGCGTTACCATCTACTTCCGCCGAAAAGTAGATAAGGGCTGACCATGAAGCCCATGTACCCGTGGTAATGCATGTTACCGCTCTGCACGACTCGGACGTGCCGGAATGGGAGTTGAGTAGGAGAGCTTATGTTAGCCTTCTTGGAGGCGTCAGATCCTACCCCGTTAGCAGAGCACCCTGCCTCACATCAAGAGGCATATCTGAAA
>STHB01000004.1:11075270-11107140 GCA_018908115.1 Anopheles rivulorum
ATTGTGATTCTGTAACGGAAGTGAAATAGGAAAAATATGAGCATTCAATGACAAATGTGATTATTATGTTTCACTGCGCCATCCGAAAGACAATAAGTCTTTATTAATAGCAACGAAGAGGTTTCTCTCGGTAAAAATAGCATGATCAATTATGTTGTTGCTCATTGGAGGACTCTAGCTCATGCTGCACCTTGACAGAAGGACGAACGCCTCCAATTGACAGAAATGGGAAATTTTATAACTACACTCCAATCCATCTTACATGTTTGGCCGGATGTCGGTAAATGGAGCCGCTTCATTCGATGTAATGATCGATTACGACTGCCTGCTCCATATTTTGTTGCTTCATCACTTGAAAACCCACGCGCTCTCTACGTCCAAAATGTGTGCAATTAGGTTCAATGTCAAGCACGGCAAAACATCAGCAACGTGGAAGAGAGTTTTACCGGCGAAAGGGAACTTAAAAACCGAATAAAAGCAGAACAAAACATGCTTAAATGTACCAAAACAAGCCCCTAACACAATTCGGGGTCACTCAAAGGCGTACTGTGATGGTGTTGGGGAGTACATTCCCAAACACATTTCACATTCATCATGCTTAACGTCGAGGGCGTGCGTATTTGCACGTGTAAAACGAAACTCTACTTCCAAATGGACGGATGGATTGATGCTGTTCCGATCAGGGGGCACTCACAGCATGATACTCGTGCAAGCGCACACATATATATTGCCATAATAATAAAAAATGGGATTCAAAAAATGCAGATCGAATAGTGAAGGGACCAGTGATCGAGTTAGGATGTGAAAAATTGATCGTAAAGCGTTTGGTGCACAAGTGGCCAGATTTCGGCCGTAGCAGGCCTCCGCGGTAGAAAATGTACATAATGAAGGTCAAACAAATAGTTTACACAGTTCGGAAGTTCTTTTGACATCAGTTTGATCGAGCGTTTGCGTTTGTACGATCGATTCCAATTTAACAAACCGAACATTGCCATTCAAAAGAATTATGTTTGACCTTATGAAAAAAGGTGAATATTTAGTTTACGTTTAGTCCTTTATGTGTATGTGTAAAAATGTGTACATTTCGGGCAAGGTTTAAAGAATATAGTGCCTACTATTCATGAAATATTTTCCAAACCATCCAACACGTCTGATCTTTTCTTTAAACTCAACTAGATCTAGATAATACTTAACTAGCTCTGAATAAGCTAAAGTTATTTACAACAAAACCGTCAGGCAAGCCAATTCAAAATGATTACACGGATGTAGAATCAAAAATAAGAACAATAAAAACGTCATATCTGAACTTGTGTATGGACTCGAAATCATAACATAAGGAGAAGTCCCGAACTTCACCTAATGTTAGACAAACCTTGGAGCAAACTAGTCCTATAACGATCAATGGATGCGTTATACGAATACACAATACAAAAAGTACGGACTTACATCTGAACATGAATGGCATCAATAATGAATTGTGATGCTACACACACACACGCTCGATCGTCAAACGATCGATAGTGTCAACCACGTGCTCGGAAATGTAAATTCTATCATTAACGTAATCTATGTCGATAAGGCAGCTGCAACCGAAAACGAACCTATCGCATAAACATGTTGAAGCATTCGTTTTTGTTTTCCTTTAAACAAATTTTAAGAGATTTGAACAACGTTTAACCCATATCTATTCCGGATGCTTCCAATGCTTAATGATCTAGATTAGAATTTATTTAGTGCAGACAGTTTTGCCGCATGTGCTCCACAAGCTCTCCAACGGTGCGGAAAAACCATGACCTAAAAAAAAAGAGAACCCGCTCTCGATGATACGATCGGTAAGTTAGAACGCATGCAACAGCAAACAATGGATTTGAATTAAAGCTCATGCATTTCACGTGTCACCATCGTAAACACACGGGCACGATTAATGCACATGCAATGGGGTGGATATAGGTTTTTATGGTTCAGTTCAGTTTTCGGGAGATGCCACGTGTACATCCGAACCCGGATAACTTCTTAACTGATGCGTTACCGGTAAAGTGGTTCATGTATTGTTTTAGCGGAGGTTGAAAATTGGTGCAACATCTCGCGAAGAAACACGACGACGAAGTTCTTTTATTCCCCTGGCTAAGACTAGACTTTATCGGTCTACTGTTCCAATGCCTACATAGTAAAAATCACTCACGCAGTCACGCGTTGCATGATCAACATCAAACGCTAATTCAGCATGCTTAACATGTGCACTCGCAGCACTAATCATCGCTGCATAATTATCGCATCTTGCCACCTTGTCCGCATCTGCCGGTGGAAGTAAGTTTGCTATGGTAGCGCTTGTTTGTTTCACAGGCACGATGGTGTGTGCCGTAATCGACCACGCTCGGACCGGTGTTCGATCGGTTTTACTTTTATTCCCATACGCCGCCAGCCAGTGGGTATTAAGGTTGAACTTATCATTTACATCGCGGAATGGCGATGGTTGGGTTTCCATGTACGTGCGCCAAACCCCCGTATACGAAACAGAAGTGCCAAACGTCGATTATGTCTGCCCGGGTTTGGTGATGCTATGCGAGCGAACGTTCGGAATATGGGCGTGATGGATTTCGCTGCGTGTACGGGCCGAGGGTTGTGCACTATTTTACCGACAGTGGCGTACAGATCCAGGTCTGACAGTAGACAGAGGAACAACTTGTCCGGGCGGCATTACATAACCCTTGCGAACAGCGAACATGATGCGACAAATTGTGAAGCGCTTAAAACATTATTAAGCACAGTGTGGATGGATGGAGTGTATCAACCGCTGCTCGTTTGTTTCAAATTCTGTATTGAAATGAAAAATTAGTTTTGAGAGATGGCAAGGGACGGTAAAAGTTAAGACAAATCCGATATTAATACATTTTAAAATGAAAACATTGCTGAAAAGAGAAAATACAATCGCCTAAATGATACGTTCAAATCTCGCTGATTCATCAGCCAAAAACAACCCGAAAAGGCAAGAAGGAGCGCATAAACATTATGCAACCTGCCATACGCCTACGGGTCGGTTAACCCCGGGACGCCAAATCTTCAAGTAACCGTGCATGACACGCGACGGCTGCAGCAAAGACAACGGTGTGTCCACACGAAAGCCAGGAACGGAAGCCGAACGGAACGGAAGATTGCAGCATGTCGCCATCGTTGAAAAAGAAAGTTCAAAACATCGCCGAACCGCGTACGGATGAAATCGGAAGCTGGTTCAACGGTGGCCACCCTACATGGGTGGTGTAAAAAGTCAAACATTTCTTCACAATATCTGGGCCGGGAGTGCGTTAGATGTTCGGGTCTAGCTGGATTACCACCCCTAGTGGGCGCACATTAGCGGGCGCACGATCGCAAGATGTTTTCCTTGCTTTCGCCACCCGACACCAATGGTTTTTGTAATCGAAAATGAAAGAAATACAAAAAAAAAGGAAGTAATGTTACCCCCAAAGCTGCCCTAGCTGTTTCGCCTCCTCCACTCGAGACGATGAGAGATTTTTTTCTTTCTCTCATTGTTTCGTGATGATAAGTAAGTGTGCTTTTCGACGGTGATTCAGTGCGGTCGCACTATCAGCAGCTTCGCTTGGAAGTTGGCGATAAAATTGAGCAAACTTTGCAACCGGAACGACTCGGACAAACAGACAAACCTTCCGTACACGCGCGCAGCCCGTTTGGTCATGAAGTGTGAGTAACAATGGACAAAATGTTGGGCAGAAAGAGGTCACCCTGGAAATAGGTGTTTTCATACGGTGAAGTACCTCCTGAGAAGCTCCAGAGGTGAGGTGAAAACATAAGTGAAAAATGCTACTTGAATCGTATGTGTTCGTTTTTTGTTTCTTCGTCCGAGATCGAATGAAAGTGATCTTCAACATGGTGAAGCGATCACTTTCGACAATGCAGCAGATGGTGGTTCGTGAACAAGAAGTTTCTAATGGTATACCTTAACAAACGCGTGGAAAGGAACGGCGTTAAAGTGAATCAAATTTGGAAAAAGGGAAAATAGTTGTAAAGTTTGGGCTAAACACAGAGAATGCACTAAACAAGTGGTCAGCAATTCTACCGCGAAGCTGCGCCAATTCGTACGTGTCCCATCGTCTCAATTTTCCACCATTAAGCTCTTCTATTTCATGGTTATTACACGGCCTTTAATAACTCCATTACCGATTATATGGCACAATTAGTTTCGGCCGCGGCTTCCAATTTTTTTTTCTCTCTCTCACTCTCTCTCTCGTCTCGAAAGCCGAGATTTGCTTCTACTTATGGGACTTGCCGGTTTGCATTCAATGCCAGCGGGTTGGTTTTTTTTTTGTGTGTAGTAAAAGAGATAGGTGGCTGGTATGCAAAAATTTCTTGAAAAGGAAAAAAAAGCCCCCACCAGCCGTTGTTGATCGTTGAAGAGGCACAATTTCCATGCACTTCCGCACGCGCGCGTAACAGAATTGTGATAATTAACATTTTCACGCGCACGCAAGCAAAATGTTGATGGTGGCGGTAGACGGATTGGAAGATTTAGCGTCGAACTGGTGCGGCACGTGGCCGTACGGTGTCGATGCGGAAATCGCACTCCATACGCGACGACTGGTTTCGTCAAAGACAATTAAGTCTTCAATTAACACACCGCGGGTGCAAGATGTGGACATACAAATGTACAATGACATCGTCCAAACATCTCCCAGGGAGTTCCGATGCCAGAGTTCGCTTGGTTGTGACGAAACTGAAAGGGATAAACCAAAAACCGGTCTAGCGGGGAAAAAAAGGTACCAGGAAGTGTGCCTCGGTCCGTCGGTCTGTATCACTCCTATTTCTCTGTGGCTGTGATGCGATGGACAAGAACGAAGCGCTGGAGGTGATTGAAAGCTTGCAATGCGCAGCGAGTTATCGTCCAGGAAGTGTAGGTTTCGAGGGAATCAGGTTTTATCCGGGTGAGTAAATGTCCCTTTTGGCTGCAACAAGGCACCTGAAGAGGTGGGCAATGCTTGTTGCTGGGTAGCGCGCGCGCTGCAGAAGACTTGCAACTTTTAGCATCGCAGTACCTTACAGTGAAGTACGTGACACATTCCAACAACAGTGCCGACGCTACCTTGCTGACCTGTTTTTCTGTCTGCCAAACCCGTCCGAAGCGGGTTTGATGTCATCTGGACGATGCAGTACGAAGAAGTTCTGGAAACGGGTTGTAGTGGGTTTGCGATAGCTACACAATTCCGGAAAGCTCCAAACGACAAGACCGGGTCTGGTCTTGCAAATATCATTAATCTAATTAATGGAATATATCGTACATACGGATCACCGGTCGACATCTTCCGCAAGTAGGACAACGCGCTGGAAGCAGCAGCACGGTGTTCCGTGGTTCCCGTCGCAAAATAAACGTGACCAGAAATTGGGTCACAAGGTTGACGGATGAGTTTTCGTAGCATGAATTGGGATGGAACCGATGCTACATGGGAGTAGCAGCCACAGCAGCAACTTCAAAAATGGAAAGGAAATGGTACACAACGGTACACCATTTTGGCAGTACATCGCATAATGATGATAGTGCGCGTCGTTGTTGTCGGGCAAGCCGTCACGCCAAAAACGTGATCGCACGTGAACTGATCGTTGTGAGCGATCTGTGGGCAGTTTTGGGGTACGTGTTTTGCGAGATTTTCTTTGCAGATGTGTTCTTCACTTGATCCTGCTTTTGTGACACCACTTGGCCTGCAGTCGGTGGTCGTGGTCGGATGGGCAACTTTCCAATTCTTCGCACCGGTCGTCCATAAAGTCGAGCGGACGTTTTTTGCGCACCCGGGGATTGCATTTTATTGATCGCACAAACAAACCATTACGCCACGGTTCGTGTGGTGTATTTTAGCGTTTTAGAATATGCAAAATAATGTTTTGCTTTTCCATACCAAGAAAGAGGTCTTATTGCTGCAATTTCAATACGGTGCATCCGGTGTAAATGAGGTGAGGTGCACACACAGGCATACTGCAAATGCTTTTGTTTACCGAAATGCCATTTAGATATGCTCGTGGTGTTCCATTTTAGCGAAAGTGAATTCGGAAAATTTAACGCACCACCAGCTAGCGTCGGAAGGGAAAGTACGGAAACAAAACTTACCGTACTGCTGGACGATGGACGAGAAGCGTAAGTATGGCGTACACACTTTCCGGGACCGGATGGTCATTGAAGAGTGAAAAAACAAAACAATCGTACGCACACCGAACACTGTACCGGTTGAAGTTTGTTTGGTTCGAAGCTTCTGTTTCGACGAACAGCGGCAAATACCGTTTGGTTGCAGCTTCACTAGATCAAAACAAGGTCTATAGAAATGACCTAAATTTGGTTTCTATTATTGGCTACTATTGGAAACGGACCATTGCCGGGGTAGCATTATAACGGTGGGGGCGAAGAAATTACTATTTTGCAAACGATTTTACAGTATGTCGGCCAAGATTTGAATGTAACGCGAATACATCTTGTTCTATTGCGGAAAAAATTGGAGCAATGATGTGTGGGGATCAATTAACGAACATTTACCAAATTCTGGAGAAGAAAGTAGAGGAATAGAATCATTGAGAGGCTCAGAGTCGAGGAATAAACATAGTGTGTAGTGTGTTGTGTAGTCTAAAACTCAACATTTATATTGGATCTACTCATCACCATTCTCCACGCAAAGTTGTTGATTCTCCGCATTCTTGGTCGTATTCTAGAGGAAGTTAGTTAAAATGATACGTATGTATCTCAGAATTCATATTAGGACGTTGTTAGCCCAAATTGAGATGTAACAATAGCGATCAGACCCAAAAAAGGTCAGATTGGATTGGTGATATGACGACAGACAAAGATCACTGCTTTAGATAGCTCATTTATGATAAGAGTAAATAAGAAAGTATACTTTAAACATTACGTAAGAAAGAATGAACAAAACAAAATCTTATTCATTCCAAAAATCCCTTCAAAAATTTCCGACGAAAAAAATCCCCTTGTTAGACAACCAAAAAGCTTGGAAAATGTAAAGAGGCAATCGATCACTGTGCCGGTCGTCTCTATCAATTCTGCAATCAACTACCTCTTGTCAGTAAAGTACAGTAGTCTGGATGGCCTCTACCAGCTTCAGACCGTTCTCATACGTTCAAGAACCGTCCGAGATAACGATGCGTCAGCCATCGACAGGGAAACCAGACGTGCAGGCCACGTTCAAATGGAAGTACGCTTCATATCAGCCCATCCGTCACAAGACGAAGAGTCAAGAGTGTATACGCGTAAAAATGACCATCGGTAGGTCAGTACCGCGGAACGGTACGGATGACTCACGATGGCTAGGGTAAGTCGAGGCAGCACACAAACGCTACTCTTGCCGTATTCTTCTTCTTCCGGGGGTTTGTTCTTCCCCATCGTTTAACTCACTCGAGCACGCTTGTTGGACGGTTGTTGGGCGAGGTGGGAATAAATTATTTTGCACCCATATATTACAATCCATACGGTCCGGAATAGCTTCCATCCACTTGACTCACGAACGTTGCCTTTGGTTTCATGCCGTTTCTTTGCTTTCTACCACGGTCATATGATTGTTCGGATCGTTTTTGTTTTGTTTTGCAAAGATTTGTTGTTGTTTGCTTGCTTAAAACGCTGCCTTAAAATAAGTATTTTAACGGGCAGGCAACAACGATTCGCGCTTGGAACATTTTATTGGACTAGTACTGAACGGTAGTAATCATATGTCTAGCCTCAGACATGCTCCAAAAAATCAACAGCCGATTAGAGTAAATGGTGTATTTACATTAACAACCAAAATGTAACACGATGATGGTATGAGTATGATGTGTGCGCCAAAGTTCCCGCGTAGAAGAAGCATAGTATGGAATATATTCTTTAGTCTGCTTCCAGGAAAAATGGCTATTTATGATGTCTCAAATAAAACAACTCATCGATGTACCAAGTCTTACGTAAAAGTAAAACACGATTGAACGTGCAATGTAGTCTCAATAAAGGTGATGTATTTTACGGTGTGTAACACGGAGCAAATGATCATTTGTCGACTTATGAACTTATGGTATGAGTATGAATCATATAACATTTTGAAAGAAAATTTTAATATTGATCTCAAATATACTTTCATTGGTTGTGTGATATGTTGCTTCTAATATAATGCTTGTTATTTGTATGGTTCATGTTTTTGCTATCTTAAAATGTTTTAATAAGTCAAAAAAATCTCATCCTTTCATCGCTAACAAAACGCACACCCATTGCGCGAAAAATGGGACCAAACAAGCGATAAAACATATTCATGCCGAAAACAAAACAGGTCAGCACCACCAACCGGGGACGCAAACAGAGATCAACATTTCAGGCGAAATGTTTCCTCCAGTCCGAGAAATTGGACACATGCAGTCATTTATCATGGGTGAAGTGGTGAAAGATAACGTTGAAATACTGTCTGAACAAAAAAAAAAAAAAATGGGTCATACAAACCAGGAGTGGGGTCGTACCTGTTTTCTGGTGTTTGTTTCACATAAAACTGCCCTTGCGCTGTTCCTTTCGGTTGCTCTTCTTTTCGCGATCGCCTTACGGCGAGGGAAGGAAACATTGATAACGATGGCAAACTGAACGGCTAAAACATTCGCCCACGAATGGTACATCCACATGGAAACAGTACTCTACTGTGTATCGAGTATTGTTTTCTACAGGAGAAGCTTCATTGTGTCTTTTTTTTTGCGTCTCCTTCGTCGATCGTTGATCTGCTTTCGCAGTTCCGGTGTGATGATATTCAATTAAAAAGACATAATAAACCTTGCAGCCAACATCCACGGTTACGGTAACACACCAGATCCTTCAATGTTTCAGCTAGGCAACGGAACAAAAATGAACGCTGGTCGTACAATCAATTAAAGTGTGTTCAATTAATTATGCATCAGGTTGGCACCCACGTGTGCATGAGAAATAAAACAACATCGTTAATGGTGTGTGTGTGTGTGTGTGTGTGTGTGTGTGTGTGTGTGTGAGTGTCTGAAGAGGTATGTTTGGACTATTTCTTCAGTTAACATATAAAAAAATGACGCGATTCAACAATTTAGTTGATAATAAAAAGGTGCAGTAACCCAGATTTTACGCTAAACTGCGTCGTCTGGGATGATTATAGAATTGGTGAACCGCGAAAAACGTTTCTGTCGGTAAGAAAATTAAGCATCGAAGCTTAATTGGCACTATGTCGCCGATGTAAGTATTGGTAAAGTGTTCAACATGCCCATTAAGGTGAGATATTCACTCCCACTTGTTCGGAAAAAATAATTGCATTTTCTCAAAGCTTAAGGTTTTTCAATATGATATATAGACAAACTTCCAATGGTTTTTTTTTAAACGAGAGAGTAATTAATTTTATTTTATAACAATGGAAACGAAGTAATAGATGAGCTCAACGAGCGAGCTAATTCCAGTCTCCTCGAAACGTTTTTAGTCAAATCAATTCCTGAGCTGTTTAATTCATTTGTGAGTTGGATTGTGGTTTTATTCTAAACTTTCTCATAGCTATTTAAAGTATTCATGAGTTTATTGGTTTAAATGTGTTAACTCCCTCATTCGGCTTTAATTTCCCGAGTGAATTGAAATTTCCATCTCTAATGCAAACACTACCAATCCAATTCGTGAAGCGATTTCTTCTTGCTTTTTCCTTTAAGATTAAATTTATTCATCATATAAGAACTTTAATGAGGTATCAATATCAGACTGCAACCTTCATGGTAGCTATGCTAATGGAAGAAACGCTAGCAAACAATGCTCGTAAAGTTCCAATTTTGCCGCCGATTATGAAGCCGGCTACCATTTAAAAAACATTTTATCCGCAAGCTGCAACGATCTTTATATTTCACGTGATTGCGATAAAATCTTTCAAGCGCTCATTAAAGAGATCTCAGAGGAGTGTACGGTATACCGTCTCGTAAACCTTGGTGCTACTTTCGTAATAACAACGCTAGACGCGCTCCTAACTGTTGGCCATTCGCGGAAGATCGCGGGTGTGGAAGCATAGATCTCGCGCGCACAGCGAAACGGCCATCTTCCCGCGAGAGTCCCGAAAAAGCAACCTCCCCAACTTTAGAATGGTACGATCGCGAACATGTTACGAAAAATCAAAACACCATCATCGTCTACCGAATTGATGGGCCGGTTGGATCGGTTGCATCCATCGAGTGTGTTTGTTTCGCAACGGCAACGCAGCAGAACCAATTGGAATTCATTTCAAAGACCACCGTGGCTGTAGAAATAGGGCAAAAAAAAAAATTCAAGACTTCACCCGTCATAACTTACGTCGTTCACTAGACACGCCAATGGGAGACAGTGAGGCATCGCAATGTGATCATATGGGAACCGGCCACCCAAATGTGTTTTGTGTGTGTGAGGATTATAGAAACGAAAGAACCGTTCTTAGATGCAGTTTAAACATTGAGCGAATCGTGTGGCGAGTGTTAAATCGAAAATTTTATTTAATATCCATCAGTCATAAACATTTAAATGCAGGGCATGGCATCATCTGTTCCAAGTGCGTGTGAACACATATGGTGATGAGTATTGCAAAAGAAAGGCAACCAAATAATCAGATTGCAACATTTGTATGTAAATGTAAATGGACAAAAGGTTCGCAATTTTATGGTTTGATGGAAATATTTCATTATTTTCAGAACTTAAAATACTAAAACCAAACGGAAGTCATTAATAAAAACGAGCGTTTGGATTTAAGGTTCAGATCCCTTCTTTGGTGGTTAGCCATTTTTCCCATCCTAATGGAACATGATTTCCGCAACTATTTTTTTATATCATTCAAAGTGCTGTAAAACAACAGTTTTCGAGGGACAAACCAGAAAACACAACAACAACAACAAAATAACAACAATTCTCATAATAAAACCATTTTCCCACCGGACATCGAATCGCTGCAAGCTCTGAATTTTGATGACGGGTTATGCCATGGCAAGACCGTTCCAAGGTCTGCAGCAACATTTAAAAATGCTTCCGCGCTCTCGAACGAGCCCACCGGTCTCGATCAATGGGGAAATGAAAAATATACTACCGGAAAATACAATATCTTAGACCGCTACCGTTTGCATGATTTGTAAAGATAAACGTCAAGCATTGCCTTCGGTTGAGTAGAAAATTACGTACCACAGTGCAGGAGGCTGGCTTTTGGCAGTTGGGTTGTGGTGATCTCCTGGAACGCTAGGCACTCCGTATATTCGTTCGAACGATACCGTCGATGTGTGAACGCACCCTAAAACGAAGAAGGAGAAGAAACACGTCAAACGAAAGGGAAATGTGAATAACAAATCAATGTTTGGACAATGTAATACGCTAAGAATTGCAATCAGTCTAGTTATTGGTATTGTCCTACCCAAGTCATCGTCGACCTGGCTCCAATCAGCTGGGCGGATCAGAATATTTGCTATTGACAGGTTTGGCAGCTTGATGCTAAATCAAAAGACCCCGCCTGTCCTATTCCGGACTGTTGTTGCACCCTCTCAGGTCCAATCAACGTGGACCTGGTGGCACTGCCAGGAGTGCCCACGTAACTATGGGCCACCTTTAAAATGGCTACACGCGACGTAGGATCTCATAACTGGGACTGGCCACAAAACGCTCTCCCGCGTCACTCTTTGGAGGTGAAATAAATCTTACACGTAGCAAGCTTCAGGAGAGGGTTGTGGTTCGCAATTTCGTAAGGGTTTGGCCGTTGATTTTGAGATGATTGAAACGAAGAAATAACCCCGGAAGTCCGGTATTGATCCCCCCATCGGTTAACGGCGTTAGTTAACGAGAAGTGATTTACGGCTTGGATTGTGAGCCCGTTACAGATCGCTCCGGTGTTTTGTTTCTGTTTTCGCCACCCATCGCTTTTGTTTTACTCTGTTTTTTGCATGTTTTTTTTTATTTATTTATTATTGTATGCGAATAGGGCTCTCGGAAAGTGAAAGGCATAGTGAGGATTGCTTGGAGCTATAAACTTCATACACTTAAATTACTGTATTTTACTTTTAAAACTTTAATTTAACAAGTATGAAAATTGTAACAAATAACAGTAAACGTATACTAACTTGTTCTTTTAAATGTTTTTCTTAAATCGTATTCATCAATGTTTAGCGACCCTGGTAGTGGTACAGAAAGAAGTGCATGTCGAAAACCGCAACATGTAATATGCTTCCAAAGGTGCCTCACGGAGACACAACCTCGCCGGTAAAGATCCGAAGTCAGAGGTCGGCCTTCAACCGTGTCTTGTAGAAACACCAGCAACCGGTGTCTGGCGAGTTGGCTTGAAAAGGTACAGGTGACGTTGTAAGGTACTTCCTCATCATTCCCACGGTACTGTGCAAGAAGGGGAAGCCAGTGTTTACTGGTTCCTCGCCAGTAAAGAGACGCTTGCCAGGGTGAACAGCAAATCGAACATCGCAAACTAAGCACGATGAAGGTGTTTCGTGCCACACCACACACGTAAGATCGTCTCTACTGTGGCGGGTGGCGTTATTGTTGACCATACTGCCGTTGCTGCAGTGAATCGTCGTGAATCGGCATGGTTCGGTCAGGGACAATCTTAGCGGGTAGGTTTGTGTGTTCTGCATTGTCATAAACAAACCACTACGGGGTGACTTCCCTCGCGTAACTTAATTACACTCGAGTGCGCTCCAGGGTGCGTTGGGGGGGGCAAGACCTTTTAAAAGTATTAAAGGATTTTACTGCTTTGTAAATTGTTTCCTGTATGTTATCTTCCCTTTTCACTGGAAGAGGTGTTGTGTTTAACGCGACAAACGTCTTAAACGATCGTACATAGAAGATTTTGTGTGCGAAGTAAATACTTTAAATCATTTAAAAATAATTTATTATTTTCTAAAACTAACAAAATTAAACCCATTTTTATCGTCTAACATTTTGAAGATATGTTGCAAGACAGCCGTTGAACTTTCACTCAAATTACATCCACATCAAACGAGCGCAAAGGTTTATAGAAACAGCAAGGCTTTTAATACGATTCCTTCTCCAATTTGTCACGATTTCTAATGAATATTGCAAGCAGCAGTAGTGCGGATATTAAAAAGACACAATAAATAGGACACCAGCATACAGCGGGTAAGTAATGTGTGGACATTTCTGGCTAGCAAACCGTAACCAGTTTGTTCCCCAATTTACGTTTCAATCGCTACCATTAAACGAAATCTTTCCCTCTGTCTGGTGACCCCAGTATGCGTCCAATAATGGGCCAAAAATTTCTCCCAACGAGCGTAGGAAAAATAAAATAAAATCACTGCAACAAAAGTGCCGCTCAATCGTGACGGTCACTTTAACACAGAGTGCCGGGGTCCGGTTCGGTTGGGTTCGTCTTTCCCAAAGTCGACCCGCCGGGTCATTGTACCGCTCAATATCCGTTTGACAGCGTGACGTACAGCGCGAACTGAGGTTACCGGGGTACGATTCATGTGGTGGTCGGTTTTATATGCGCTGACACAACACCGCACAAATAGAGAAAAACACACTACAATGAGATCGGGAAGGGAGATGTTGTTGCGTAGCCGGCATGCCGGTTAGTAGACAAACAATAGCAACAACGCGTAAACACAGCAAACCACAACCACGCCGCCGCATGCGGATTGGAACAGCGCTGTCAAATGCTGCTGAGCGATGTGTTTGTTCCGGTTTATTCTGGTAGTAGTTCGATTATCGGTGTGTTTAGGAAATGGCCCAACTAGAGAGAGCCGCGAGAGACGAATTGCTGTTGGCTTATTCAGTAGCGGANGGAGATGTTGTTGCGTAGCCGGCATGCCGGTTAGTAGACAAACAATAGCAACAACGCGTAAACACAGCAAACCACAACCACGCCGCCGCATGCGGATTGGAACAGCGCTGTCAAATGCTGCTGAGCGATGTGTTTGTTCCGGTTTATTCTGGTAGTAGTTCGATTATCGGTGTGTTTAGGAAATGGCCCAACTAGAGAGAGCCGCGAGAGACGAATTGCTGTTGGCTTATTCAGTAGCGGAATTGTTGATGTGATCCGCGCAACAATTTGACAGATGGTGAAGTGATTCTCTCCACTGCTAATCACTGAATCGCTGTTGATGCCATTAGAATCGTATCTAATTTAACTTTAATTTCATTCATTTGCATTAATTGCTTTGCTCAAGAGTAAATATAACAAACGTTTTTCAGTGAGCATTTCAGGAAATTATGTGATCATCTACCAGGAAAAGTCATATCACGGCTATTGAAAGTTTGCAAAATAATAAAAATAATACCATACACACACACACACACACACACACACATACGCGTATAAAAGCAATTAAACAATCCATTTCAAATCGATTTTCGCCATCACCGCCGGTAGTATAAACCGGGCTACCCATTCGTGTGTATGGATGCTTTTAATTTTATTGGCCACTTTCTACCAACAGACGAGCGTCAAAGGAAATTAATTAACGAAAATAACAAAACTCCGCGCCACCCTACGGCATCGTATCGGGCCCAGCAACACAGTGCTCATCGCATCGCAAGTTTATGGAGCGAGAAGCTGGGACAGATCTAAACAATTTCAAACCGATTCCATGAAAGCTGGATATGATCGTCATCTTCAAAAGCAAGACAGCTGAGGTAATAGTATAGTGCAGGAAAATAAGCACCAACTGAGCGAAACTGTCCCTTTTTGCCTGTGCGAAATTGTCCACGCGTATGTGCCAAGCGCTAAAGCGGGCTTAAAAGCACTCACGCACAACAGCCACAGGAGGACGGTGGCGATGCGCAAGACGCCCGGAATGCTGCACATAAAGTCAGCACAGCATGCGCATACACACTCACATACACACAAACGTACACACTTTCACTTCTGGTGAAGGAAGTAGCATGCATTCGGAACGCACACCTTTTCGGTGAGGATTGTGGCACCGCCGCGCATCCCCATCGGTTAACAACATTGCGCTTAAATCGAGCGGCGTTAACAAGTTTAATGGATTTACATCAATTTACGAGCGCAACAATCGTATTAATTTCAACCATTTTGCTGCTTTCGCGTTTGTGCGGCGCGGTGCAGCGGTGATGTTGCCAGCTAGACACACCAGGGGAATTACTGCTGCCGCCGGCAGCATTAGCAAACACACACGCGTGGCATGCCACCGTGTAGTACACCACCAACACGTGGGAAACACTGCACGTTAGCGATAAGGGCAGGTAGGGAAGAGTGGGTGGATAACCGGGTCCGACCAATCTAAGGGATCAAAATAATCCACCCAAAAGCGGGCGAAAGTTAAGAAATAGCTCTCTCACTCTCTCCGTCTGTGGAATGATATAATTTTCTTTTTAAATAGATACTTAATAGCCTCAAAATTATAGATTAAAAATTAACTTCCATGCAATTGCAAAACCATGTTAATGCATCGAATAATAAATTATAAAAAATTGCAATAAAAAAATCCCTAAAATAAATACAATTTTAAAATAACTAAAATTGTAACTAACGAAAAAAATAAAACAAATCATCAACTTGTTTGTACAGTTTTTGTACAATTCGATTTCATCCTCTTCATCCTCTCTCTAAGTGATGTTTAATTAAATCCAATAACAAAACCTCCAAGACATCCGGTTTAGAATTATAAAATTAAGCAAATTAAATTTGCGAAATAATTGATTCTTGGGATTCTTCTGCTAGTGTTGCTACTCTGCCGTGACCGCGAGGAACCTCCAGGCAAATGTACAGTAAAAATAATTAAACACATCAAGTACAGCAATTAAACGCACCGACTGGAATCGTCCGGAGAGTGTGCTGAACCATTCTTGCTTTTTGTCTTTGCCTATCAAGTTAGGCGCACGCTTGTTGTCTGCAAAAATTCAGCAAGCGCTTGTGTGCCGCGCGGCCGATGCTCCAATGATCGCCCAACCTTAGTGCGCGTCATTGGCGTCAAAGGCATCGTGAAGACCGTGCGCGCTCCCATGATCTTGCTGCAGACCGGCTGTCGGCAGTGGATGCTGCAAGTTTATGGCGTCTTCGACTGATGCCGTTCCCCCTTTTGTGCCGGGGTAAGATAGATGGGTTTCCGTCGTTATGCAAATAGTATGTGCCGAACGCGTATGTGCAGAGTTCCAACCGACAAGAAAATAGGATGCACTGTAGACGGTATAGTACAAGCAATTGGAATGCTTTTTTGCTTTGTACATTTTGTCTCTAGCACATATATTTGGAAAGCGACAAAAATATTTCTTTGTAATGCAATGCGCGCAGGATGCAGAGGTGATTGATTCATAATTTCAACGCCTTGACAGGATTGCGCGTTAGGGATCGTCAACGGAATGCTGTTGGCTTTATTGAGACTGATGCTGTTCCATCCATTCTGTGTGGCGTACATTGTGTCGAGCCCAGATTTTCGCGGCAAATTAAAGATATTTACGATCACATAAAAAAAAGGTTTGGTACTCAACTGATCGGCGGTATGTTTTTAAATATAGCAACCCAAACTGTTACGGCTGTCGGTAATTGATTGAAATTGTACACCAAACCGATCGGAAGTTTTGTTACTGTCACACTGTCCCCAACATAGCCACCGCGCTAGGATGAAATTTCATCTTGAAAACAAAAAGGCGGTTGCTATTTTTATGATTAAGTTGCAAAAAAATAAAACAACTCCAAATCAAAAGGAGGCTCTTTGGGGCATCCAAGAACGGTTCTGGATCAGCTTTCAAAATATGTTCACCGTAATTTTTTTTGTACAATATTCAATGTCGGCAATGCTGGAAACTTATCGTGCTGTTGTCCATTTTTTCCCAGAACCGTTACCTGGTACGGTTTGTGTTTCAGAACCGTTTCCATCGGCTGCAAACGTTAAGTTTCGTGCCCGGGTTTGCATGCGTCTAGCGAAACTGATCAATCGAGCGTACCAGACCGATATCGATCGACCAGTGCGCAAACAAACATGTGCGCACGGTTCGTTACAGCATTAGCAAAGTAGGCCGGGAGGTGTTGTGGTCTACCATCATCGTTGTCCGCGAAACCGTTCCACTAATGTGGACCTTCTTGCCCACCACCGATCGAGTGAGTTGGCGTTGCTTTGTTTACTTGTGCTCTCGAAGTTATGATGTGAAGAAGTACATGGCTAGCGGAAGCGATCCGCTTCTTTCCAGTAATCTGGAATCAGAATAAATCGAAACGGCTGTAACCGGGCACTAGAGCAACTACTAGAGCAAAGAGAACCAAAGCAAATTTGGGTCAGAAGCCTTCAATTCGCTGGCGGCTAATTAATTGGACAACCCATCTATTTCGGCCTGCTCTCTGCATCTGTGGCCGGTTGCCTAATGTCGGCGATTCTCGGGCCTCGTAAATAATGCTACAGTTGCTCAAGATAATGCCGGCGCGGTGCGGTTCGTTTTCTAGCCCAAGGCTTTACTACTTTCTTATAAATCACACATACAGACAGGTCAATTATTCTTTTGCGGAAGATATCATAAACTCTAAAGCGTGTTTTTGGATGCGAAGATTCGCTAGATCACTGGTGGAAGATGATATTAAGGCCACGATCACTCACTAACACAGCGGAACTCTCCTTGATCTTTGCGTAAGTTTTGAAATCTTCTCTGCTGATCACCCTTTTTATCACGTAAAGCAAAAAAGGTAGCAGGACGTCATTTTTTTTTCTCTTAGTCTCACCAAACCGGGGTGGAAGGTTAAGATCAATCAAGCAGAAATGGCTAAAACTTGGCAAACGTTGCGTCACCTTAATAGCACACCAGGCAATAAACGGCAGGTTGGCTAATGGAAGCAGAAACTTTTAAACAGTTGATCCAGGTTATGTGGGTCTAACATACACCCCGTAATCTTCAGTATACGAAACCAAAACCATTGTATACATTACTGTATCCTCTACACTGAGATCTCAAGAGAGAGAGAGAGTGAGAGAGAGTCCCAAGGTGTTCATGATACTCGAATTCTTCATTATGTCAACAAGATTTCGCTTGTTGCTGAGGTTTTACCCTCCAAATGTAGCGGCAATGTTCTAATTATCATCCATCTGAAATACAAACATTAATCCAACCAAAAGACAACAATGAAGTTAAAAAACTGATCATGTTGTCACTAACCGGTCCAACAGCAACCTGGCTGTTGGGCGATATTCAGATGATCGTGGCTGGTGAAGTCTCATGTATGCGTTGATATTGAAATGTCGATAAAGGCGTATCGTCGCGGCCACTAATCAGCGTATTACCGACGGCCCACAGCAGGTTCAAATGAGGTCATCAACCGCGGCACAATACACACCCCAACGACTTTCAACGCCGAGACGATCTTTCTGCGTTGTCGTGTTTTTTTTTTTCGTTCCGTTCAGTGCAAAGTTGCTGCTGCCCGTTCGTTGAGTCACGCCAAGGCGAATGTTATGATCACGTAATATTATGCGTCGATCGCGATGTGCTCAAAGATCGGGAACCTGTATCAACAGCTACACACACACACTTTCCACTCGGTACTGGTTGCTTTATCAGTAATGATGGTTTGTGTTCCTGGCCGGAGGGTGATTTTGTTTTTTGCTGCTTTCTTCTTAATTCTTTCATGGCCGAATGATAGTTTTGGCATTTTGTTGAAGCGTTTTGGTTTGGTGCTCTTTTGCGCACGGTTGATCCAATTAGTACAAGGGGTTTCCAAAAACAAATAAAATATTTTCTTTTTTTACAACAAAGAGTAGGGAGGAATCTGTCCCTATAAAAAAAAAATCACCAGCTGATCATGCTTTTACCAGACGCACCAGGGGCCGCGCGAATAAAGAATTGATTATCTAATTCTCAATGGCAGCACGCCGGTGAGAAAACGCCATTTTATGTAAGATCCAAATTGATAGGCAAGACAGGGCCAACCATGGTAGACAATGGGTAAAGTGCAACAAAGGCGGGCGTGAAGTAACAACAACTTTCCGAAGCCTGGCCTACACAACTAGGCAAAAGAGCTGAAAGAAAAGAAAAAAACCCTTTCAATCGCACATTTGCTCAAAATGGCCAATTGCCAATTCCACTAACACAAATTTTTGCTCGCGCAGCTTCGTGAGCATTGCCGAGTAGGTCTCGTTCCCCGCGCCCTGAGATTGGAGCGTTAATTTTATTTTCCAAACAGACGGGCAAGCACAATGATTTTCATATTTTCTAAGTAAATCGCACCGTGCCACCTTCTTGACACCTTTTGTTCGGGTAGACGGTGGTAGGGCAGTGGTACAACCGATAATGTATTTTATGTGCGTAAATGCATAGTGATCGAGCGAGCATCTTGCGACGTCGATGGGCAACGATGAAAGATCGGGAGGTGACTCTAAAGTGGTCCCGCTAGCGATGGTAACAAATATGCATTACATGGCAGTTGAACGTTGGCGTCATGGATGCATGAGTGTTATCCTATCTGTTGAATCATCAAAACATAACACGATTCACTGATATCCGCATATCAGCTTTCACTTAACTGTGACCAAAGTTAATACAATGCAGGTCATTGAAAAGATGAGGAGTTTGTCATTACTTTCTTGAACATCCGGTTGATTAATATCTGTTTTTGTTGTTGTTGCAATATTTGCATGTGGATGATGCAGATACAGTTGTTTCAAGAGCCTACAGCAGTGGTCAGCAAATTTCTTTAAGCAAAGAGGTGCAAGAGCAAGATAAAAGTTAATGTTATCTTTTTAATTTCGTATATTATCATCGTCAATCCCAATCAGATTATTAAGTTATTTGGATATATAATAGGAAGAGCTGCAATAGATGTGCCAAAGAGCGCTCGCATAGCCAACCACTGANTGTTTTTGTTGTTGTTGCAATATTTGCATGTGGATGATGCAGATACAGTTGTTTCAAGAGCCTACAGCAGTGGTCAGCAAATTTCTTTAAGCAAAGAGGTGCAAGAGCAAGATAAAAGTTAATGTTATCTTTTTAATTTCGTATATTATCATCGTCAATCCCAATCAGATTATTAAGTTATTTGGATATATAATAGGAAGAGCTGCAATAGATGTGCCAAAGAGCGCTCGCATAGCCAACCACTGAGGTAGAGAGAAAAGCCTAGCACAGAAGAAATATTGCACATTGAAATGATTTCTTGGACAACAAATCAAACCCATTCGCACTGTATCATACCTGTTAAAAACCTGCTCCATACACCGATGTACCTCAGATTGGAAATTTTCACCCCAGGTCTTTCACACTTCAAACCACTTTTCCATTAAAGATGGAATACGTTTTTCCACGAGACAACTTTCTCCGATGGTGGAAGTGTTTTAGCAACGTGCGCTATACATTGTTGCCTCGGTGGACACTATTTACGACAATCATCCATCCATCACGGTAATGATAGCAGTGATTAATGATCCAAAACTAGGAATTTTGTTGAAAGCAGAGCGTTTAACTCCTTGACAAAAGTTAGACAATGTTTTACCGAATGAATCGATGTTGAGGGTTGGAACCATTCTCTATATTTCATGCTACTTTATTCGTCTTCTATTAGTAACTCCATTAAGGAGAGAAATCACACACGCGTTGATGCTATTATAGACTGTTTTATTTATTTATTTATTGTTTGAGAGTGAATCCTACAAGCTTATAAAAAACGCAAAAACAAATGGTTATTTTCTATATGGGTGGGAAAAGGTTCTCGGGACAGAACTGTACCTCCCGTCAATATCAGGGATCGTGAACTACTCGATATCGATAGAACGTTCAAACATGTGATACATTAAGACACATATATTCCAACTATTGCAAGCGATAAGTGTAACAAATAATTAATAACCAAAATTGATTGAGTTATTATATTACATAAGCTTCATGTAAGTGAATCAAGTTGAAGTCTCCATTCGCAAATAGTCATTTAATTTCTAAAATTGAAGATCGCTTGGTTTTACAATATTAAATGAAATGTTAGGTTATTAGTTTTATTATAAGATATTTTACCCATAAAGCCCTCACAATTTCATTCATCTTACAACCTGTTTGATGAACCCTGAATCCAGAATCGTTCCGTTCATTTCATGATTTTTGGTGTTACAGTCGTTTTCTGGCCACTACCAACCTGCGGACAGCATGGAACTCCTTGTTTGGGTCTGCTCCAAATATGGAAACAAGACTACAAATTTTCGATCCTCTGAACCCATGATTCTACAACCGATGGAAGGGAAGTTGTTTGTGTTTATATTTGGAAATTCTATCTCTCCCACGCACCGTACACGAGCAGAAGGTTTGCTCTGCGGCCAAGTTGACACCGAGTGCGTTCGCGCGCGCCTGTGTGTGTGTGTGGTGTGTGATCTGTTCGAGAAACACTTTAGATACGATCCGTGCACGAGTCACTAAAATTCAAATTAACAGCCCAACTGCTGCCACCGTTCTCGGGTTGGTGCGATCCATGTGCGTGCTGGTTTGTGCGTCGTCACTTGATTAGTGGGTCCCGGCTACCGGCAACGGAACCGGCACACCGACGCTGCACTGGTGGCGCGTGAAAGCAGTTAAACATGTGGAGTTGTTGGAGATTTTTCCTTTCACTTCCTGTGTGCTGAGGGAGGCGGGTTCTCCATATCGAAGTTGCGTAATTAGTAAAAGACGAAGATTCGTGGATTGGTTATACAAAATGCGTATTTTGTATTCTTAAGCTGATGGTAAAATATTTGCAAGCGGAAATTCCGGAGCAAACACGAGGGAGAAACATCTGTATCAAATATGCTACCACATATAACGCATTTTTTTTGTACTATCCCCTTTTGGATTTCCTACGGGAGCTTCACTACGAACGGAAACCATTAATATTGTGGCTGTGTTATGTTTTTATCATCATCATTCTCATCATCCCAAGCAAACGAGTCACTGTGTGACCACGTCGTGATCACCGCATTGTCAAGAAGGTAAAGTGAATGTGTGAGATATCGACCGGCCGTATGTCTTACATATGTCTTCTTCTTTGACAACCGTACGACAACTGAAAGTGATCGTACCATGCCAAACGATCGTTACTGTTCTTCTGATCAGAAAGATCAAACACATTTGTAAGATGAGATGAAGGTTAAGCCACCAATCGCACACCTCGATTTTCCTTGAGGACTTTCGAGTACTTTCTGTCTTTCCCCTCCGGGGGATTAATGACAGACAATACGTTGGAGCTGGAATGTTTTTTTAATGTGCCGCAGTCGTCTTACGAAACACTTCCTGCACCGCTTATCATGGATTAGAAAGAAGATTACTTTTAACATTAATTACTGATGATTTGTTCGGTGAAAATGATTAAACCCGTAACGCATCACACATCAGTAAACAAGAGCTAATTACGATTTGATTTTAACCTTAAAAAAAGATGTACACCTCATGAATCTGGTGTCCAGAGTTAGTAATGATGTTGATATATTTCATACACATATAAGCCTCATTTTATTCGGTACCACGGTAATAAGGAAGAGTTGATCATCATACAATTTGGGACATCATCAACATCAGCAAACGCTCCACAAATGATCGTTAAAACTGTGGTAGCTATACTCCGTAAATACTTTCAATCCTCAGAGCATTAAAACTTCAATTTAAGCTGTAAAACGGAAATACGCTCGATATCGTTCTGGGGAACCTCAGAGCAGCGTTCTCGTCAGCGTGTATTTCAGTAGTAACACCAGTACGATGCAATATATCAAATTGGACAACGTTTGAAGGTTAGCTCTAAAACGGACGTCAAAACTTAACCACGAAACGGTACTTTTATAAGTGGTCGATTCCGTCGTTCGTAGTCCAAACATGTATGGTTCATGGAAGCAACGAAACGAAAACAAAAAAAAAATCTTGAGCATATTCGATTGTGTTCTAAACGCTCGACGATCATCATCTAGAGTAACGGACGCACAGTAAGAGCTTCTCGAAAGCCAGATTAAAAAAAAAACAAAGAACCAAAAGAATATAACAAATGAGAGTGTGCGATTACGCGTTTGCTCGCATTATCTCGTAATAATCGGGCCGCGAAAAGAATTGGATGGATGGGTCTTTTCGATGGTCGATTATTTGTACAGCTTACCGAGCAAGCATGTCCACGTGCTTACTAGGCAAGTAATACATGCCATTCTGAAGGAAATTGTGGAGGATGGGTGAGGGAAGCAAAGGGAAGGGGGAAGGGGAGGGGGGAGGTAATCAAGAACGCAATAGTGGACGACCAAATGGGGATGGTACAGCGCAACCGGAGGGGAATCCAATAATTGCTGGGTCACTGTAGTGCTGGCTAGTTTTATTAGATTCTTAGACCCGCCAGTAAGGACCCAACTAGTGGATGTTCTGTTCAGCGCCAGAACGTCCATCGCAAGCAAGTAGCAAGAGGGAAAACATTACGTTCGCTTTACCCATTTCGGTTAATGCTCTTGAACTTTTGTAGCCGAACCCGCTAGGTACGCCGACTCCACGCCATCCCAACAGGTCGGTAGGCTCGATGTCTTAGCGATCGAAGCTTTCGCGCCGGGTTCATACTATGATCGTGCAGATAATTCTGCTGCCGCATTTCATTTGCCGCTTGAAAGCATTCGGCAACACTACAGCACGGTGAAAACTTACGACGCGTTCTGCAAATGATGGCGGAAATGCTACGGCTTTAGAGATCCCGTATCACTGAGGGGTGGTTTGTGTGCTTCGGGTGTAAGCATTTGCTATACGGAGATTTCTAACCTTCGATAATAAAGATTCGTTCGTGTGGCTTCGCAGGCGCAACTTTGCTTCACTTTTTTGTTAATACGAGAAAGTACTGTTACAGCGCAATGATCCCGAGAATGTTCCGGGAGTTGGAAGACTCTTGATGATGACGCATTTTGGACCAACTTCATACATTATGATCGGAACTGCTCGATCGCGATTTCTTGTGTAATCTCGGCAAAATAAACAAAAACAAAAGAAAAAACAAACGAAAGCCTTAACAAAACGCGCATAATCGACATGTATGTCGATGCTGGTTATTTTAATTTGTACCCATTATATTCCACTCACACAGCTCAACAGCGCTGTCTTTCGCCTAGGGTGACTACGAAATCACTATTGCCTTCGAAGGTGCCGTGTGTCTGCGGCTGTCGTCGCTTTTGCTTTGTGGCCGCGCGTGGCTCCGGGTTGTTTATGATGGTTGTTTTTACCTTTGCTAACCCGTTGTTTTGACCGTGAGCCAGCATCACGAAGAACCGCTTTTGTTTGCGCCGCTCTGTTACGGAACAAAACAACGCGCGACATCGTGTACGAAAACAATGCATTGGCCGGTGTGTACCTGCTGCACCTTCTGCTGCATAAAGTTGCAGATGAAGATGGGCGTAGAAGTGAAAAATGTAAATGCAATGTATATTAATGTACTTCTGGGAACTTTCTTCAGCGTCCACAGCGAAGGGAGTGTATGCATTTACATGCAATGGAATTCACCACCCGTGTGGAGTGCGTGGTACGTAAAGGAAGGTAAAACAGTTTAATACGAGTTTCGCAAAAGAATATAAGAAAAAATGTGTTAAAAAAACCCTCGATATCACGAGCTTAAGCATTCTGAGTCAGCGTATGCATCATCATTTCCCTCGATCGAGAAAGGCACTTAGAGCTGACGTATAACAATAAAAAAAGCACGCAATCAACACTTTACCGGGACTCCAGTCACAAAACGACGTTGAATTTGGCTATCTTATTTTCTTTTCAATCAATCGGCCATGGCGTGTAAGATGCAAACAATTCCAAAAAGGATAAACAACGCCAGCTGAATAACGCATCTAGTGTCAACAGCCCGAAGCGTCCCGTGATGATGTGGTTAATATATATGCACTGCTTGTTGTTCCCTTGTTCACCGGAAGTACTGCCAATAGTTTCCTCCAGACATTGCACGTACATCATTCTTGTCTTCATAGAAGAAGAAAGAGATATAGAGAGAAAGATATATAGATAGATAGATAGATAGAGAGAGAGAGAGAGAGAGAGAGAGAGAGAGAGAGAAAAGTGCACCAAAGACATAAAGACTATGAAAAATATGTCTTTAAGATCCATTGTGGTGAAAGGACGTGAACGATCACGCCCGTAAAAAAAGCAGCAAACTGCAATTGAAATTTATTTTCTGTACAATTTGCTCGCGCTACTTGTGCTAATTAATTATAGTCAAGCGAACGTACGGCCGTACGGGTGACGTTGGGTGGCCTTGATTAATTGAATCTCCAACGTTTTGCTATGCGTGGTTGCAATAAGATTTTCAATGTGCTTGTTCACGCAGTCGCAATATGATTAACTCTAAAGAAAGTAAGACAAGAAATGCAAATTCGACAGAAAAGTTTAATTGCTCAAGTTGTTAGTGGTATTTTCTCTTAAAGCAAACCGATTATATACATCCGATGTATAAGGATTTTTAACTTACCTTTTACAACAAATGAAATATGTTATCGAATCGAATTGAATTGTTTTCGATCGGATCCAACAGGCACTATTAAAATTTTATTCACTTTTCATCATTTTTTTTTCTTCGCCATAAATAAGCTAAATTGTACAATAAACATGTAAAAATATTTGTTTGTTTGATTACTGAAACTTGAAGATACGTTAAACTATGCACAAAATGTCTGCACACAGCACAGAAAACAAATATTTTTCACAATAACACAATTTCTGTATGGCATGAGTTGTTATATTCATGTGGAATCGCGTTTTTCCTTTTGCAGTTTTCTTGCAATGAGAGTTGGAGGGAACCGTGGTGATCTGCTCCGGTAAGCGAATTCGTCAGATTTTATGTGCTATTGTTTGGCCACCCAACCCTTTTGCGGGACGATAGCCATCACCCATGCCGTATGATTAATGCTGGGACAGTTCTGTCCACGCTGGCCGTTACCGCCTACTCTCGCACATGCACGCACATCGGTGGAAGATTCGCTCCCGCTCTTATACTCCCGTGGGCTAACATACATTTATTGTTGCTGGTCCTAGAAGACACACATTCGCGTGGCTATGGAGGGATTTTCTTTTGTCATTGCTGCCTGTGGGGTCACCGGGTGGTATTTCTGCCTATGATCGACCGAACATTCCCGGTTGGATGGGTAAAGGCAAGTGTGGCTGACCCTTTAGCCCAACCACCGGGACGCGATCGGTTGGAACCGGTTCTGCTAATGTTTTGCTCCACCATTCGGACACCATCGCCTTCGACAGACATCAGGGCCCAAAACTGAATAAAAAAAACCTGTCTTCTTCTTCCCTCTTCTCGGTATACAGACACACATACACACACAAAGGCAGCACTTTCAGCACGATCACGGATGTGGCGCTTGTAGCGCAGGAGGCAAACATTTTGTTTTTCGTGATCTTGCCAGCAGCAAGATGAACGGGTTAGCAGGAGTAAAAAAAATGCACACAAGCTTCATATGTTACAAACGGACACCGTGATAGTGATAAAAATAATACACATGCCATGGCTGTTAAACTTCACATCAACATCAAGCGATAACACTGCGATCAATACTACTGATCGTGCATAATAAATGGTTTACAGTTGAATTCATATGGACACACAGCGGAAATGATCTTCACGAGAAACATATCACTACAATGGACCAGACAAAACACACGGCATAGCGTCTTGACAACACTTTCCCTTTCCTTTTTTTCACAGACAAGTACCATAAGAAGCGTCCCAGAAGATCACTTCGATCACTTTTGGAAATGGCGCGATTTATAGCAAAAATATAAAACAAGCTATTCAAGCGATCTTTTTAATGAAGACGTAAAGTAAGCAATGAACTAATTCGTGATCAACTAAAGTTGTACCGTGTATTACACCGCGGAACACAGGCGTTCGCAAAACAAATGTAGCAGCACCAAAACACAACGCGACCTCACTCGCAGGCGAAAGAAATTTAAATGAAAAAGAAACTGTGTGGAATGAAAGAGGTTGGAGATTGGTTGAACATAAGTAACAGAACGTGCAACCAACACAAGCGCAACAGTGTATGACAGGGTTTGCGAAATCACATGAGGGTTGAAGATGCATTGAAAGAAACTCACAATATTAGAATATCAATTGGGTAGTTTGATTCAAATGTAAAATATATAACACAGTATATAATACACCATAACTTACGCTATTTACTGGTAGCAAATACATTCTTCCATATTTTAAATCGATTTAAAGGAAATACGGCCGGTTCTACAGCAAATTATAAAATAAATCATAATAGCAGTTGATTTAAAAAGCATCTATTTATAAATTTCACACGAATGTTATGCGGAAAAACAATAAACTGTTCACTTTAAACAAACATTATTTCGCAAAACTGAAAATGAAATGTTTTGCTGTTTGTTTTTGGAGTGCGCCCATTGATACAATGATGGTACGCACTGTATACTTTCCGACAAATGTCATTTCTCTGACAGCTACTTTCCGACAGAATTTGTTGATGTTGCGGTGGTCTGTTTACCAAGGCACAACATAATTTTTACAAGCCTGCATTTTGAATTTTATTTCAAAGATAATCACTTTTGTTTTAGTTTTTTTTCGCTACAGTTCTGCTGGGATCAGTTGGCAAAAGATGAAATAAAAAGGTAAACAATCGAACTGAAGGGGGGAACTTTTGCAACGAATTGATAATGGTACGCTTTTACAGGTACTGGGTAAGCAAAAAAGAAAATTCACTTATCAACCGGTGCACTGTTTTGAAGCACGTACCGTTTGCCGGACACCGTTTGATTACGTTTTTGCCACTCCCTAAACATTATACGAACCCAATGGACGTGATATCGAACGAAAAGTATCTTATAGCGCGTGCGAAAGAATCCACTGATCCGTACAAGGCGAAGGCGTGGATAATAGCCGCCAAAACACTCTTCCCGAACGACTTTGGCGTGCAGGTTAGTGCGATAGCAGGCATTGCTGCTTAACAGTTGCATTAGATTCGGAATGTTTTTTGGCTGTTGCTACCGTGTATTCAACTCGTTTTATTTTCCATTCGCAGTTCGAGGCGTATGAAATCGAAAAAAATGCAAACAACTTTGAGGAAGCGGCCAAATGTCTAAGCTACATGTAAGCGTCACATGTCCCACCGTGTTTTCCATCATGCCAATAATCTGTTCTGGTAATTCTTTCGTTGTAGCGTAATGACGTTCCACGGGGCACATCAAACGCCGACCAGTTTGCTTAACGAAATATCACTCATGACCAATGCGTTACGCATACCGGAAGGATGCACAACGCCGGAGCAAGAGTTTTATGTGAAAATGTTTCAATACATTTCGTACGAGGTGCAGCATCAGATTCTGCTTCTAACTGCCGCCCATTCCAACAATAATCTTGACCATTGCCGGTTAATATTGTTACTGTTGAAACGCTTTCCACAGGCTATTTCGACGCATGCGGTATGTTAAGCATAAACGTGTATGAATTCTCAAACGCATAAGCTTATCGTTGGTTGTTTTTCATTGCAGCCCCGGTTGTTGGAAACTTTGATACAGAATGTAACCATGCCTAGCTTCAAGGAGATGTTGTTCAACGAAGCGATACCGCTAGTGTACAACCGTGCCCCAGAATTGGCTCCCAAGCTCGTACACCGGCTGATGGCGGTCTGTTTCGAGTACTACTTGAATCAGATGTTAAACGATACGGAGGACCGTGCGCGCACGTCCGCCGACTGTTGGAAGAAAATTTTTGAAATCCTTGACTTCTGCGGCAAAATTCTTAAATGGGAACCGTTTGTACTGTACAAGAAAAGCTGGAGCAAGGACGTATACTGTCAGAAGATCATTCACATCTACAACCTCGATCCGTTCCGGTCAACAGAGAGCAAACAAATACTGTTCTGTGCGACGATCGTGTTTGTGCTGGCACTGCAGGACTACATCGGATACTCGAAGCTACGTTCGAAAGATGGCATAACCGAAACCGAGGTGATATTGGTGGAAGCACTCAAAGATGTAGCGCCGGACGTGAAGCGACGGGCGCACGAAGGTGTTCTTGAGATTCCACACATCCTGGTTAACGCCCCGGTCAGCCCGGATGCTCCAAACTGTTTGCTTGCCTGTCAAAGCTGTTGGCAGCTGCTGCATTCAAACGATGTTATGAAAGCCGACTTTGCGCAGCTAATTCTCTGCATACCGCAACTTTCTGGTTGGGTGCAGAAGTTCCTGATCGATCTGTACGTGTGTGCAGGCCAGCATGAAGAAACGGCTACACTGCTACAAGCATCCACCGGAACCACGATGACGCAGTTGGAGAAATCTGTACGCGAGTTTGCGCTCACGCTCGTGCAGGGTCCACCCTCGGTCCATTTGTTCGAGCAGATGGGTGCGATTTTGAAGCATCTTCCGCACGCACCTTCTCGTGGATATTACCTGGAAAACGTTTCGCTAGGCCAGACGGCTCGCGTTCTAATGCTGATGCCGTTAACCAAACGCGCCATACTGCACTACCTCGTGCAGACGCTCATAGTACTTCTTAAACCGAAGCTGATCGACATGGAGTGCAGCAGTTCGCTGCTGGGGAATCTATTGGTGCTTTCGCAACTGAACTGGCCGCACGAATCAACGACAGTGGAAATCATTTTCGAAATTATCAAAACCCGCCGCCTGTTCGCTTACCTACACTTCACAAGCTATGTCATTCAGGCGGAAATTATAGAAGAATTTATGCATCTGTGGACGCACTCGCCCGATGTGAAGCTGGAGCTGGCCATGCCGCAGCAAAGCCTCGCAACCGGTGCGAGACGCATTGGAACGCGCGGTGCAGACAAGGGCGTTAAGGAGGACTTTAAGCAAATCATTCGACAGCAAGTCGCCCGCAGCAATGACGATATCGATGAACTGTTGGTACAATTTCTACAGCAGCAGCAAGTAACACTTGTGCAGAATGTATTCGACAAATGAAACTCCGATGCGCCAATAAACAGCTCTGCCGAAGCCGTGGATGCACGCTTGAAACCCACACTTTATGGTAAACGATAACGCCGTTGATAATTATAGCCATACCCGTCCATTGGATGGACGTTTTGGGGAGAATTTTATTTAATTTATTTACAACGATTGCTACATCTATTTCAACGCGCATAGACAAAGACCCTATCTGGCAGTAAATGATGAAGCAATTGTCCCAATGTAATCCTTCTGTCTCTTGCCTGCGCTATTGAATATATTGGCTTCCGTTTGTAGGTACGGATGAGTATTAAGCAGAGGATAGCAATTCAACTTCGGTTGACGACGATCTTACGAATCCGGCTCAAACTGGTAACCCTTAATGTTAAGCGTAATGGAGATGATTTCCTTTGCCGTTTCTCCATCCAAATCGTTGACCAGGTTGGTATCACGCTTTGCTCTGGTTGTACTGGCCAGCGCAGATGCATCCGGAGCACCTTCAGTTTCTTTCGCTACTGAACCGGCCGCATCCACTGCAGCATCGGCCGTATCGGCCAATGCGTTAATATCGTTCAGTGTTTCTGGGCTGAGATGACGTGCGGAGCGGACGCCTGATTCAGCAGGGAATGGTGGCAAATAAGTAGCAGGAGGATTAGTGCTACTTGGTCGATAAGGCTGCGGGCAGTTGGGATCGAGTGAGCCTGGGTAGCACGAAGACGGTGTGGTTGTGACAAATGGACGCGGACATGCGGGATCTGGGGAACCGGGATAGCACGGTTGGCGTGTGGTTGATACAACGGTACGGGGAGTGGTCTGTGGGCAGCGCAGATCATTCGATCCTGGGTAGCAACGAAGTGGTGGTTGAGTTGGTGGCAATGTGGGTCTCGGTGTCGTTGGACAGCGTGGATCGTTCGATCCTGGGAAGCATCTAGGCGCTGGGGTAGTGGTTGGTACTGGACGCGGAGTGGTCTGTGGGCAGCGAGGATCGGTAGAACCCGGATAGCAGCGAAGTGGTGGTTGAGTAGTAGGTGTTGGTCGAGGAGTAGTTGGGCATCGGGGATCATTCGATCCTGGATAACAACGAGGAGCTGAAGTTGTCGTTGGTACTGGGCGTGGAGTGGTTTGTGGGCAACGAAGGTCCGTCGATCCTGGATAGCACCGCAGAGGAGGCTGGGTTGTAGGTGCAGGTTTCGGACAACGAGGATCTGTTGAACCTGGATAGCACACCGGAGCTGGCGTAGTTGTTGGCACAGGGCGTGGAGTGGTTTGTGGACAGCGAGGATCGGTCGATCCTGGATAGCAGCGTAGTGGTGGCTGCGTAGTAGGTGTTGGTCGAGGAGTGGTTGGGCATCGGGGATCGCTGGATCCTGGATAACATCTCGGTGCTGGTGTAGTTGTTGGGACAGGCCGGGGAGTAGTTTGAGGACATCGGGGATCAGTTGATCCAGGATAGCACACTGGAGCTGGTGTAGTTGTTGGCACTGGCCGAGGAGTAGTCTGCGGACAACGAAGATCGGTAGATCCTGGATAGCAGCGTAGTGGTGGCTGCGTAGTAGGTGTTGGTCGAGGAGTAGTTGGGCATCGGGGGTCACTGGACCCTGGATAGCATCTCGGTGCTGGTGTAGTTGTTGGCACAGGCCGGGGAGTAGTTTGCGGACAACGAAGATCTGTCGAGCCAGGGTAGCAGCGAAGTGGTGGCTGAGTAGTTGGTGTTGGTCGAGGAGTGGTTGGACATCGAGGATCATTGGATCCTGGGTAACAACGTAGGGCTGGCGTAGTCGTTGGTACTGGGCGAGGTGTAGTTTGAGGACACCTAGAATCAGTGGATCCCGGATAGCAACGGGGAGCCGACGTTGTCGGTGGCGTAGGACGTGCTGTCGTTGGGCAACGTGGATCGGTCGACCCTGTAAAACGATGATATTTATTATAAACTGACATGAATTTCTTAGAAGTAATGTGCACTTAAGTAATATGCATACCTGGATAGCATGCTGGGCGCTGAGTTGTAGTTGGCTTTGGTACTTCCACTGGAGGCAGGTATGTTTC
>STHB01000004.1:11112915-11264710 GCA_018908115.1 Anopheles rivulorum
AGCAGTCGTTTGTGGGCATCGTGGATCTGTTGAACCCGGATAGCAGTTAGGTTTGTCAACTGGTGGTAAATATGTCGCTGTATCCTTCGGATCCTGTGGGCGCACGAATCCTGGACAACGTGGATCGGACGTTCCCGGTGGACAGCGGAGTACGGGAGTTCTACAACGTGGATCGTTTGAGCCGGGGAAACAGTTCAATGCTGTGCTAGGCGTTACCGATGGCACTGTTGGCACTATCGGTGCCTTTGTTGTAACCTGGTCTCGTGGAATCACCGGTAAGAAGATGGACACTTCCTCACAGCGCGGATCATTGGATCGTAGCAAACAGTTCGGTACACTGTCATCCTCCTCTTCCGTTGTGGTTGAAAATCGTGGCGCTGTGGGAGACGGTACAGGTCTTGTTGGCCTCACCGAAGGTCGGAATGTTGTAGGGCAACGAGGATCCGTAGAACCAGGGAAGCATCGAAGCGGAGCTGGCGTCGATTGTGTTGTGGTTGGTGTCGGTCGTGTACCACGCGAGCGGCAACGGGGATCGCGAGATCCACGAGAGCAGTCCGGACGTTGCGTGACGATCACATCGTTGCAACGGTCGTCTGTTGAACCGGGCAGACATGTAAACTCTGTCGTTGGCACCACCACAGGTGCCCGTGTATTTGGTGGACGTGTGCGTCTTGGAGGAGCAGTGGCCGGTGTTGTTTCTACCGGGCGTGGAGGACGTGTACCACGCCGTGGTGCCTGCGTTACCGGTACCGTGTATTGTGGTTGTGTTGGAGCAGCCGTTACCGGTGGACGACGTCCGCGCGTTGGAACGGCCGGAGCTAGCGATGTCGTTGGTGCTGGTCGTCCGCGCGTTGGCGATGGACGTCTGGTGGTCGTTTCGACGGTGTTGATAAGATTTTCCTCAGCACATACCTGCGGTCCACAACCACCGCGACAGATTTCGATATCACACTTAAGGAACACCTGCATGCGGTCGGGGAACTTGAACGCCTTAATGTTGTTGTGCACCACCAGCGTAGCACCCGAGCTGCCTGTCTGCGTCGTCTTTTGCCACAGACCGAACAGCTTCTTTTTACGCGAACATCCATTCTTGTCCGACAGCTGAAGACGTGCAGTGGTCGCTGCATCATAATCCGGGCTATCGAACGCATAACAATCCTTCACCGACACGTCGTATTCGCCCTTTGGATCACGCAGGTACACCAGCACGCTGAGCGCTTCCCCGATTTTAATAATGCTCGGGATAGGCGAGATGCTCGGATAGGTACCGCGCTGGATGTCCATCCAACACTCGACACCGCCAGTGGATGTCGGCACATTGACCACCTCTAGCTGATCGACGACGAACGGTTTGAAGATAATCGTGTTTTGCTGCTGCTCGCTCTGGCTGCAGGAGATACGCCGGGCCGTATCCCAGGCCTCCTGCACTTCCTCGTCCGTTTGTATGACCAGCACATTGTCGACCGAGGCGCACACGGCACAGGATGGCTTGCTACCGCACCTGTCGTACGGCACGGTGAAGGTAAACTGCTTGCCACCCTGGTTCGCCTGCACGTACCGGCACTTCGGATCGTTATGGTAACCTTGGCTGTAGATAACGCCACGGAAGTCATCCTCGAACTGTACCGTCACGAGCATGCCGTTGCGCTGATCACATTTAACATCGATCGTCTCGATGTGGGTGTGATCGTGGCTAACGGCTCCATCGCCTTGGCGGAGCACATTTCGCCTCCCGCCTGCAGGTGCGAGCGCATTCTGGTTGTCACCAAACAGCTGCGCAAGGGTACCGCTTGTCTGGATGGAAGAAAAGGATAAGAATTTATTATCAACTTAGGTGCGACATGTGTAATATGCAAATTCACACAGCGTCATGCTACAGATCGTTGGACAGTGGATAGAAATTTTGACTCGGGTGACATTGCTACTGGAAGACCCGTACATGGGAATCGATAGCCAAAAGTGAAGGAAAGGATTCCAAAAATGTCGTTCCCAGTACGCTTGTCACTTAATACACAGACACACACACACGTGGTAGTCGTACAGACCATTGTGAGAAGATTACGTGGACCGACAGGTTGTGATGTGCATACGAATGGCGTTTCGGTCTGGGTTGGAAATTTTATGTTCCAATAATGGTTAACGAACGCCGGACAATGGGGACTCCCAAGTTTCGGCAGAGTGGTCGGATCATTTTGGAATGTCAAATTAAATTTACCGCCCCACTGAAGCCGGCCAGTAAAGACATTCTCGGAAACAATCAGGATGGCGAGAATTCCCGAGTGGTTCTCGAATGCTGGGAAAACTTACCAAACAAACTTCAAAGCATGTCAGAAGTTCCCCTGTCTTGCTGGAATCAGTGCGTAAAGTATGGTTCTTTCCCAAATAAAAGTAATGAAGAAATAGACTTCGCGCCGTGTAATATTTGCTGGATGAACCAGCATGAAAGAAATATCTACCTTTTGAGCAAATGTGTCGCAACAAACATTTCCTGGAAAATAAATGCACAGTCGCGTACGAATTTGAGCTACAAAGTTGTGACCGAAAACAAAATGTTCTGCACTGTTCCGCACAGCATTGGGGGCGATTTGCTGACTGGCAAACAAACGACCGCGTTTACTCCATGGCAATTTAGTTGTAATGATTTTGTATTGAAATTTTGGTACTGTGGTGCTGTCACTTGTGTTGCGAAGAAAACGGGCCGAATTTTCAAGCCCCCAATTCGTTCGAACTCGTTTGCGGAGTTGTACAACCGAATCGGAATCGTCCGCTATGTGTCCTGCTTGTTTGTGATGCGAACAAAAGGGAAAATAAAAACTGGAATTTAACGAAGCAAAAGGATTATTTCGCCTTCAAACATTTTCTTAGTAGCGGAAGGATACTACTACGAACTGGCCCAATAATTGGACCCGATTGGTTTGTGCGGTGAACCAACTTCCAGACATTTGGACCATTTCAGCAGAGAAGTCGCTTTGTTGGTTTTTCTAACACCACCGTAGTAGTAGTGAGCCATTTTGGCACCAGCTTGCGTTTGCCCACGCTATTTACTGTTGTCAATCAGATTGAAACAGACGGGAACATGCCATTCTCTTGGCATGGTAAAGCATGACGTTACTCAGTACCGCTGGGTGTATGGCGGGCAAAAAAAAAAGAGTGATAGGGAATGATTTCAGAGAAAATCAGACTCATTCACGATGGTGGTTCATCAACGCTGGTGAAAAGCCTACGTTCAATTAGGAGTTGGCCTGGAACGCGAATGCTGTATTACGCATTGCACTACAACGTGCGGCGGACGTGTCGTAAAGTTTGAAATTACCTTTGGGCCAACACCTGCTACACGGTGCATGCTAGGCAGTTCCGTTGCAAAGTTTTCCTAGCGCGCATTGGGAGAGTTCCACAGCAGCAACAAGCCAAAGAGCGACCACAAAACAACCGCAAACGAATCTCGTAACGGTAGGGATACACGCACGTGAGATAGATTTTGCCAAGGAAACTTCCGCTCCGGTAGGCATCTCCCGAATGAAGTGTTCCGTTTGATGCTGTACATCTTCCTATCAGCGCGAATCGCCTGGAACTTAGTTATCGGTTTGGGCTTGGGAAGCCGTACCGGCGAAGCGGAATGGAACGCGCCGCAGAAAGGGGAAACAAATTACATTCTTTGCGTGGTGGTACACATTTTACGCACGCTTGCTTCACTAAGGGCACGATCGTACCAAACCTTTCGTCCCCCCCGGTTGTCAAGAGGATTGATTTGTTGTGTGTGTGTGTATTTGTACATTTTTGTATAGTAAAATTGACCGACTTTTGACGTGAGGGAAGGATCCCTTTTTCCTACTCCATATTTTATTGTTATCATGTTCCGTTCGGTTGTATTGTAAGCTATTGTGCGCCTGAAAGTATGCTATCCGATGCTATCCACCAATGTTCTGACGTTACTGTTTCGGTTTGGATCTCGAAGCTTTACTGTCAGTGCTTTTCGGAAATGTTGAGAGTGATGGAGGAAGAAGAAGGGGGGGATGGAGGCTAACGAAAGCGGGAGATGGTTGGGGGGAGAAGGATATATTGCTGGTCGCACAGGCTCTTAACTCTTCGATGATGTTCCGGTCTGGCGGTCTGATCGGAACGTATCGGAATGGGGAGTGCGTGTTATGCGCATTATTGGCTCCCGGATGGATCCGTGCACTTTACCGCGGTGCGTTTATGTGATGGATGTGTCGCCATGTGATGGTACGGTGTACATGTATCTTGTTTCATGAGGCCTGATGATTTATGATTATGAAAGGCCGTATATTGCGACGCGCGTACTGCGTTAGAGCGAACTCTTTGCTGTAATGGCGGGAAAGGCAAAGCTCCTTAGTCATAATTTATGGATTGGTTTAGTATTTGGAATCATTTAATGAAAATCTGCTGGAATAATGTACGCAAGGCTATCACAACGTTTTGAATAAGGGGATATATGTAATGAAATAACAACTCTACAACGGTACAAAATAAAACAATACTCCATTAAAACATTTCATCCTCGCTAGCCGGAATCGAACTGGAATCGTGGTAATTACTTCAAATTAATTCAGGATACTGAAGAAAAGCTGAAAATTTATTTCGGTATGCGGCTGAAGCGGGTGGGCAGGGCAAATGAACGAAAGTATTCCAAGTACGGGGTCGTTCAATAAATTACTTTCCACCTTTTTCACGGG
Organism: Anopheles rivulorum; assembly: GCA_018908115.1. Classification (NCBI taxonomy): domain Eukaryota; kingdom Metazoa; phylum Arthropoda; class Insecta; order Diptera; family Culicidae; genus Anopheles; species Anopheles rivulorum. The sequence continues at coordinate 11,117,610 of STHB01000004.1, forward strand.
TAAAGGTAATGATTTTCCTATGTTTCCCACTCGCCCAATTGTTGCTATCGCAAGTATTACCGGATCCTTCCAAGTAATTTCGTTGCATTGCACAAAGACCAAAGTCAATACCGTAGCCGATGGGGGCAGAGTTTTCTTTGGCGCTAAAGGTGCTTTTTTCTTCCCGATGGTTTTTTTTCTCAGTACTTGCGAAAATAAATAAAAGTTTCTAAAAGAAGGTACGGAATGAAACGTACGCCCGTTTGAAAGATGGTACCGAAACGATCGTACCGCCGCAAAATCCTCGCGTATTGCAACAAACGATGATGATGCCGGGGTTTTTGCATCATCGCTGAAATAATAGACAAATAATGACCACGCTTGACTTGGTTGGGAAAGGGATGGTAAATTAAATTTCACTTAATTTCCGCTTCCAACCTTTCTGTGAGTAGCAGAAAAAAAAACAAAAGGTTCTGTGCAAAGGTCCGGGCCAAGGAAGTGGGTCACATTATTACGGACGACCGGTTTGGATCCTTCACTTGTTACACGCTGGACAATTTGTTGCATTAAGCATTGTTGCAATGTGAAGCTGGGGTGTTTTTTTGTGTGTGCTACTTTTGCCTTGTACCCTCAAGAAGGATCTTCTTGTAGATCCGTAAGAAGTTTTGTAGGAAGCATTGTTGGGGACAAAAGTACTTCCGTTGTTAGATACCCGGTTGGGACAGATTTTGTAATGGTTTCGTCGGGACAACGCTGCTCGGTAGAAAGGGTTTGATTTGTACTGGTGTGTACCATTTTCCTTTAGCACTCTTCAAAGAGTTCTAGTGTTTATAGAGCTGTAGCAATGGCACTGATTTTCGATGTGATGTTATAGGGACATACGTTAGCAATTTGAACTAAAATGGCAGGTAACAGAGTTTATACTCTATTCGGGACTGGTGATTGAAATCTTAAATTTGCTGTGATATGTGAAAAGTATGTGTAGTATCCTTTTTAATTTATTATTCCCTTTTTATCCTGCTCCATTGTTTTAATGATGCAATTGATCTCAGAATGTATGTGGTGTTATAAAAAGATCATTTGATTATTTTTCCCCTCAATTAATATTTTGTTTTAGTACTTTAATTATTTAAAGCTATATATAAAAAGTAACCCATACTTAGCTATTTATTCTTGCTCATTTTATATAATTCTAATAATTTCAGACATAATAAGATTAAAAAGTATGTTCATTGTACAGATGTGCATTAACATATTTTTTCACAAGTTTTGACAGCACTTTTTGTGTAAACAGTTTAAACGTGGAAAGAAGAAAATTTAAATAAATCATGACAACTTCTAATAGCGAATAAACCAAGTGTTATACCAGGGAAAGTAAAATCCTTATACAAAATACGGTACACGGTGAACCACAAGAGATTTCCAACACATCAGAAATGGTTGTGATTAAAAGTTAGCAGTCGTACCAACCTTCCATCAGCATCAAAATTTGCTACCACCATTTAATTAGCCGGAAAACGCAGTGTTTGAGTTAACACGCTTTCCATCAACATTTAGCACTACTCAATATTCCACGCTACCGGTCAGAAGAAACTTTCCACCAGTAAGTAGTCAGTCGACGTAGATTCGTAACGTTGGTCGAACCTACTAATATCGGGCTGCAATGCAACGCAACCTAACGTGCAACCATAAGCGGGATGTGTCCGATTCGGGAGGGAAGCGTTTTAATTAAATTTGCATCCGCAAATAAACTACACACATCCCACCGGGCTGCATAATAGTAAAACGAGACTAGTTCCGTGGGTAATTTTGGCGAATCCAGTGGGTTTGTCATTCCGTCAACCGAACCACGCACAAGTTGAAGGCAAATTAAATTGCAAACCGCACATATTATGTAGCGTGATGTGCAAATTTCGTCCTAGTATGATCGAGATAAACAAACTAACGATCGGGATTTGGAGATAACCTTCGCAATGATTGTGACACGCGGCAGGTGATAATATCATGTGCAATGTTCCATGATTTCAGAGCACTTTGCAATACAAACTTAACTGTACCCAATGTAGCGTGAAATGCTGTCCAGCAAGCGTTTAAAGAAAAAAAAAAACGGATCGTTTCGAGGATTATCCCTTGTTTTGTAATCCTGTTTCGTCTAGTTTCTTCACTTTACCGACATGTTTGACTAAATTTTGTGTGCTCAACCAAACAGACGAAGTGGCCCACAGCCTCACTGCTATCACGGCGTTGATTTACGATTACAGGCAAGATTTGCATACGAATCCCCATCTCTCCAAGGTGTAAAACCAACCGTCAAACCACTGGTGGATGGTGAAGTGCTTGACAAGAGAATTAATGATCCATCGTTTGCGTTACCATCTTTCGCTTGTGCGACCGTTTTTTTTTGTTGTTGTTGTTGTGGTGGCATGTTTTGGTAGCTCTGTTTTTTTGGCCGGTACAACAGCGGTACCGAATAGTCGACGGGATCGTCATGCATTGCACGTGCCAGGAGTAGCTAAGGATGGATTAGAAATTAGTTAAATTTTTTCTTCGTTGTTGCTGGTTTGTAATGCGGCTCGTTTTAAGGATGCTTAAGCAGAGGTTTTGAATTAAAGAGAAGAAAGATAAGAGAGAGAGTGAGGGAGAGAGTGAAAGAGAATGTTTAAATATTGTAAACCGTAAGTACAACATTCCAGGCACGTCATACATTTGGTCATGCATTTGATCTGCATAGAAAATTAGATAATAAACAAAGATAAATCGGTAGATTTGTGTTTCCGTTTACGTATCGGAAACTTCATCAGATATATTTTTACATCGTTTTTATCATTGAGCCAGCTGCGTAAGTACAGTGACAATTGATGGACCATTTTTACTATTACTGAAAGTAGTTTTATATTGGACGAAATAGTTTTGAAATAAACGCTGTACAAAATTATTATCGACAGGAATTTAATGTTTTAGTGAGTGAAGTCAAAATTATTTTTTTACGATTTTTTAAAATTTTTGATGACCTAATTGAGAGTTATTTTTACGTTTTTCGAATTTATTTTTAACAGCGTTCTGAAGCAAGCATAATGATTTTTAAATGTCTTATGATCTTTACCATGCATTTATCAGGTCGTACTAGTTTATATTTATACTTTAAAGACAATATTGATACTTTCCAAACAAATGTTTCGGGAAATAGTTACGCATTGTTAAAATTTTTTATTGTACAAAGATAAAAAAACAGTAAAGTTGAATAAACTATCCCTAAGGGTAGAGTAATAACTTATGATACTATCATCATCCTATCATCCTGGTAGTTCGATCGTCAAACACGTTCAATTTCCGTTCGCAAAATAATAGATTTAATGTTGTTTTTTGTGTCATTTTCATGTCTTATGACAAGCATTAGACAAGCAAACAACCGGGAGCATGCGCCAGATTACAGTTGAAATGACTGTGACACTTCCGTCCGAAGCTTACTTGTTGCGTCGGCCATGGACGCGCAATCTGCACCTTGCGTTAATATTTGTCTATTTGTGTGGAAAACATTGACATGTGATGAGTAGCGTGCACAGACGTTTACCAATGTCATCAAGCACGATAGATGCGAAACCAGGTGGGCTAAAATCCTTTGGGGATGATCCCCTCCGGGCATCGGTTGGGCTCAAAGCCCCATTAATGATCGTGCGTTCATTCATTGCCTCAGAGACGGAGATTATGCTGATAAACGTGTTTTCTGTGGGATGGTCCGAACAGCCTGAACCTGGCTAGCTAGGACAGTTAATTCCACACATTTACAAAAGCCTTCAGATAGGGTGTACGTTTGCTGGGTTAAGTCTATTTTGAGCGGCATCATGCAAATTTGTCGTTTTTGTTTTGCACAGGATGATCGTGAACCACCGGTCACGAAACTTCATCATCATCGTCGTCTGTGTCCGTGAGAGATGTCGCGTATTATTTGTGAATTTTAACACTGAATTAACAAAGCGCCGTGAGGAATGAGCGAGACAGCGTGTGAGGTTGACCAGGTGGCGTAAGCGATCATGTGAGTCAACATGCGTGCAGGGAGGAACGCTTCTGGTGGCATTTCAAGGCCAAGTATTCTTCGGCTAAGCGGTTGCGGAAATAGCTTGCAAAACGGTATTGAATTAATGAATTCCAATTTCACGATTATTTATAAAAGTTCTTCGAAGCACCGTTGGGATATTTTTGGGCATTCAAGAGAATAAAAATAACCTAGAAAGAATGTTTGGGTGTGTTAATCTTCGCATTATCGATACTTAAATTGAGCACGTAATATTTGTTTAAGTTTATTCTATTTCCTAAATTGAAAATAAGTAAAGCTTTACTAACGAGATTAGCCCTTAGTGTGCATACGACCTGACTACATATTTTCCCCCATCAGTTAAATGCCTCGGCATAAAATCTCGAAATAAGCTCCATTTCACACTTTTCTCACGCCCCTTCTGCATTATGATTGCAACCTCGTTGTCATTAGCGGTGCTAAAGGCACCCAGGAATGGCCGCGACTAATGTGGTCACGCGATGATGTTGGTGTTTAATAATCCCTTCAATTCGAGCCAAATGCTACCAAAAACCGATTTGTCAAATGTGACCATCTTATTCACCTTCAATCATACCGTACAATCTCGTGGCACTGCTCCGGGATCGAAACGAAGGTGAGTTTGATAGTGAGAGACGGTGAGGGATCAAAATCTGCTCCTCACATCCGTCCACTCGGGGAGGTTAGAAAGTGTTCCCGTACATGCAAAGTGGAAGAGCCAACGAGAGTTGCTCAGTAGGTCAGCTTGCACAGCTTGCACGGCATTACACAACATTCGCCCTCCCCGCTTGATGGGTGGGAAACACCGAACTCCGAGCTTAGATCGGTTAAGAGATGTAAATGAAGATTATCTTCTCCCGATCAAGACGCTTCATCTTGGCTACGGTGCCATGGGAGGTTATACGCTGGGAAAGCTCTTTCCACGTAGGGGAACTTAGGGCGACGGTTCATTGCGTACGCAAACCACGAACGGGTTTGTTGCAGTAAGCTGTCTGTGGAGATAGATATGGAAGAGAGTAACCTGGTAGGACCTTTTGAAAAAGGGAAATAAGTTGTTGTGTTTGCACTCGTAAAAATAGTCACCCAACAATCGTCGGTGTACGAGATATAATTTTGGAAAAGCACTAGGTTAGGTGTCTCATTTTGAGGTTTGACATTTGGAAAAGATGTATCGGGCAGAAAGTTAACAACAATCCTCTCGAAACACTAGAAAACACGGCATTTTACCAACCGAACCCAGGTGCTGCTGTTGATACTTGTTTTTTTTTTGTCGTTCATCCACGCTCATATCCCATCCTGTCATTAGCTAATAGTCAAGGCATTGTCTGTGGTTTTTGATGCCCGCAGGTGTTGACCTCCGCGAGAAAGAAAAGGAGATGTCTAGGTTCTCATCAGATAAAGTCACCTGCACTTGGTGTGGTATGCTTCAAGCGATGCATTCGTACAGCGGTGTTGCTGATCCTCCCATATCCAAACGCCAAAGTACTCGGCCAACCTGGCAAGCAAGGTGTCAATTCGCGTATCGTGGCTTACACGTCCATCAAGTAATGTTTGCGACTATGTGGTACCATGTAAAAAGGCTAGATAAATAAAGGCAGATCCTAACACCGCTTGACTGATCCTCTTGTCAGGCCCCTTAATCGGTGCCGGAGCATGGGTAATATTGGCGTTGAGCGTTAAGCCGAGTGGAAAGGTCAGAACGATTTCAATGATCAAACTTTCAAGTGATACTTCATATCCCCGATAGGGAGAGTTCGTGATACAGCACATAACGCAGATTTTTTTAATTTTAAATTGTTGGATATAAAAATGTTCCGGACATATTCCGTACTATATATAAATAAAAATAAAATATTTTTGCCACAATATTAACATTCTAACATTTAATTGTGTTCATCCCCATCGTTATGCTATATTTTGCTCTAGAGCGTTTGAGCTTGGGCTTCTCTGTATTTGCGAAACGGTACAAGGTTATGAAAACATTATTAATATTCCATCTGATCAGCCTGTCAGCCTTCTGGCGAGCCTTATAAAATGGCAACGTTACAGACAGTACGGATGACATAAAATCAATATTCTTGGATTCTCATCCGACCACGCGCGCATTTGTGTGTGTGCGTATGTTTTATTTTCGCATGAATTTCTAGACGTGACTCTCAGACACTCGTCATGTACTGGGTTTTGATAAAAACCGAACCGAGTATTATTTTTCTTTGGAAAATAACTTCACTTTCCGAAGGACGCAAAGTGTGCGTAGTGGCGATGTACCGCCGAAAGATGAACATTTGTTAACAGCAAAAAAAAAAAACCATCCCAACCCCAATCAATGTCTTTTTGCCCACAGGGCACCAGTTTGGTAGTTGGGTTGATTTGAAATCATTCAACAGGTGGTCCCGACACACCACCATCGAACATCCAACGTGCTTGTCCGAACATTGGAAACACATCGACGCATCGCGCGCCAGATTTTGCCGACACGATATTTTTTGTGCGTCCTACAAAACTGCAACTATACGCTTAAGCATGGGATGAAGGTGTTTTTTATACCTTCTGAAAGACCCGCGAGTATGGCACTTTGATGCGTTCTTCTTTATGCGCATGATGAATGGTTAGCGTGCACGTGAAAACGGCACGAAGATCTTACCAAAGCAAAGGTTCAAGAAAGTTGACTCCCCTCGTTGTTACTCTCTGCGGGTTATTACGCAAGCTATTTTCTCCCCATTTTTTGCCCGTTTTATTAGAGTGTTTTATGGTGAAAACACTATAAAACTGCACATCAAAAGCGTACTAATTTGTGTACTATTTATTGACGCCGAGAATGATTGGCGACCCTTTATCTACCTTCTTCCCCGAGGTAATTAGCTTAGATTAACTGTGTTGTGTGTTGTGGTGCAGTTATGCCGTAAAAGAGTGCTTCTTATGCGTGTTTAAAAATCATGCCCGAAGTAAATAGGATACAACACCTTCGGGTTACATCCCAAGTGCTATGTTACTACCGCAGAGTTTGTGTTCGTCAAGATGCCACCGAAAGGATTTTGTTGCTCCTAAAATAGACGACGATTAACTGGAAGGCAAGCTTAACGGTAAGGAAGCATCATTAATTGTGATGTAAGGCACAAAACAAAATGTCTTTGCTTGTGGTAGAAACATTCACGTCTAGCTGAGCGTCCGGTACTAAGCAAGGCCATCTTGCTGCCTGCTCACGTGGTTTATAAAACGAGATTTAAAGATCAAGGTCCAATATTTCCGTATTAATGGTCAAAACATTGGCTTGATTGACGCATTAGAAAAATGTTTAACCTCACTGCTCTACCAGTGTGTTAATCATGCGAATGATCCAGTAATCAGATTATCTGTAACTTTCTGTACCACCTTTAAAGTTGTCGCTAGCGTTACAACACATTAATAATTGATAATTACACCAAAGTTTGACGGTGGTCGCGATAAGTTATAATTTTAGCTTTTTCCCTCCCAATTCCGTACACTATGCTTGTGGGACGATGCTAACGAGCGATGTCATAATGATGGTAAGACGAAGTGTCGACCTTGACTGTACTGGCCTTTCACCTTCGGGATGGAGCGCGCGGGCCTTAATCTTGGCGCTTAATTTAAGTGTGCCTCACCAATGTGTGCATTTGATGGATGGAAAGCGATGGAAACAACCAAATCGATACATATTACCACAGAAACGCCGCATTTTCGGTTTTCTCTTTTCGGTCAATAAATCATCTTCAAGTCGATGAACTGTGCCGAGCCTCCCGTGACAGCCAACTTTGCGGATATGACTGACGCCTTGCCAGACACGTTTTACGCGCGTCAGTTCGCTGAAGTATTGCGTAAAGAAGTACATGCCATGCCATCGAATCGAAAACTGTCTGGAATCGATCAATCAGGATTGGGTATTGCAACGGTTGATCTGTCTCATCGCCACCGGTTCGTCATGGGAGACCTTTCGCAGTAACGCATCCAGCCTGCCGGCGTGTACAGGTGGTTTGGGGTGCTATCGAAGAATCGGGACCAAATTTATCGTCCATTGTGTTTGTGCCCTCCCGTCCATCCCGTAGAACCGTTGACCATTTGCTGTTTTCTGCCACTCGCCGTGGCAGTTTGTCACCGAACTAAGTCGACCGTGTCTATCGGCGGCTTACTTATTGATTGACTTATTGAGATGAATATGGCGCAGACATGTGAAGTCGTCGGCCGCATGCAAAGGTTACGCATTAGAGCTCCGTTGCGTTGCGGAATGGATCGAGCGAAAGAGGTGGATCGAAGTTAAATAGCAAGCATCATAATTACCGCATTTGGGTAATGGAGCCGATTTGTGTTTATACCGTCGAAAATGTCGACTTTGGCGGCATGGTGTAGTGTGCTTTCAGAACAAACGTACTGCCATATTGGGGAGTTGTGTACGCGATGGTAAATGTCAATCTGCTGTGGAGTTACTGTTTACTCGCGAACATCTTCCCTCCGTATGCTGTGTCATGTCCCAAGCAGATTGGCAATGGCTTTTAGAGCTTTTTTTTCGGTAGGTTTTATGACAGCATGTTCGAGTGATTCCGGTTTAATATGAAGGCGGCAGCGCAAATTACCGTTCTCGATCGGTTTATTCCGATAATAAAAAAAGGCGCACTGCAAATGATACACGTGCGCGGCTCCGGGCAGATCAGCGAAGGTAATGAAATGTCTAACTAACTGGCGGTGTAAACAGTGACATTAAATTTGATTCCGTAATTGAATCATGCATGCAAATGTGCGTACTTTGCGCAAGAACATGGCGAAGAATTGATTGGATAATGGTTATTTCATCAAAACCGAGCGAAACGAGGCAAAGATTTCGGGTGTTATGGCACCGACATAAAGTGGAATTTGGAAGGTTTTGGTTTTATCTTGTGGTTTGCTTGCAATATCACAAATACACGGTAATACCACTGCATGGAGTAAGCGTAGAGATGCTTTACATAATCGGTAATAATATTGTTCGTTTTTTGCTCATCCTTGCAAGGTTGCGCCATGACATGACGTTAAACAAACTACAGCCAACGGAAAGGCAAAGGATAGCAAAACAGCGGGATAAAAAAACAACATCATTGCTAAAAATTACGTGTACATGTACGCGAATCCTTCCACTTCAAACGTATTGTGATGTTAATTTAACACTGGATCGTCATACCGCAGGTAGTTAAACCTGCTGGACACGCCTGTTAGGCCTGGTTGGATTAAGGTGAGCTTTGTGGCGTAATAACGCGAATGACATGTTTCGGGTGGGATTTAAATATTTTGTTTGATGAAAAAACGTGATATACGCTGGCAGCACAAAGCTGGCACAGACAAATAATGTAAGTAAAAGAAATTTATTCGAGATTTGAGATGAGTTTAATGTGTTTTATTTATAGTTTCATATCTATTTATTTGATTATTAATAGTTTTCAGTTAATTTATACATAAGTATATAAATTTATTTGTAGTTTTGTGAATTGCAAATCATTTTTGATAATTTTGTTTTGTTTTGAAACAAAAAATTAATCATTTCTGCAAATACGTCTCTAGATATTCTTTAAGGGTATTATCAGCTTTCATTTCTGGTTAACAAAGAGATCACAATTTGGGGTAAATAATCGTACATGGGATAGTCCCTTGCTTTGGCATTCAATCTATTATATTTAATGTCGTGGGTCGAATATCTGGACCGGTCTTTTACAGCAAGGATCGAACAAAATTAAAATTAAGTCTAGTAAACCATTATATGGCAGGCATATGACCAAGGAGACAACGGCACATCAGACCATCGCATGATTTTATCGAATCTCTTCGTTCCCAATAAACGATAATTCATTATCCCCATCCCATTATTGGGTTTCCATTTCTCCAACCCGATGCTACCGTGTTGCGAAAGGACGGTTTGTTGGTGCGGTTGGTACCATCTTCGCACGGCACCGATCTTTCCAATCATCTGATCGCCTAACGAAGGAGCGTAATTAATCAAGCCATAACCCATCACACCAGTACCGGACAGTGAGTCCGCTGGACATGCGGTGCTGCCATCGAATTGGCTTTGACCTTTCGGCATTTTCTAAGAATAGCAAAGCGTGCGAATTGATTGATGAACCTGCCTATCGGTCGATTGGGCCGTGATTAGGTGGTGTCAAAAATATGGTTTTATTAATAGCTCCATCGACCAAAGCTGCTGGCGGGACAGTAAAGATTTAGCGGGCCATTACGAGCGACGAACCATTATCAGAATGTCCTTGGTGGATCTCTAATCCTTACGGTACCGGACAAGAAGCTCCAAAACGATGCTGTTGGTGTAGTAGCTGGTGGTGTGTCATCCAAGTGCATCGCTCATTCGTTGCGAGTACTCGGTGAGGACCCTAAACGTGCGGCCTCAAGCTCGTAAGCGTTGATTGATTGCAATTTTGCTTACAGGTGATTTGATTTGCATAAAACCAGGCGTAACTAGACGGTGATATGCGAAGGACACACATCGAGCAAGCCGACACACACTCAGCAGAAGATGGGTAGTTCTTTGTGCATACGCGGTACATTGTGTGCCATTTGTCCACAGGTGCGTACCGAGTTAATCGCGTCATCCGTCGTCGTTGCGGCGATTCATCAACGGTTTTTAGTACGGAGAATTTGTACAAGGGAGCGTTCCGACAGTAAGGAATAGTTGGAAGAAAGATTTGCATAAAGCTAATTATTGGTAATAGTCTTGAAGCGATCAAGAAGGGTGAATTATTTTCCAATGGTAGTTGGAACTGTTTCGCAATAATTCCCCGTCACTGTTACTTGGTGGGTTTTTTTTTGCTGTGACTCATAGTTCTTGTACTTGTGGAATCCACTTCTAATAGCCTCTTTTCTCTTCGAAGCTCATAAAGGATTGGACGAATTGATCACTGTAGAGAAATATTTAGCAACATCCTTTCCCTTCTTAGATGCCGTAACAGATATTCGTGAATGATATAATATTTCACCAATGATGGCATGTCTCATTCCCAACTCCGGTCACGGCTTGCTATCAGAAGATACGTCAACATCGGTAATATATTTTAGATTCGTATAAGGGCGCAAGGTTTGTGTGGGTCGGTCCTTATTGTGTTTTTTTTGTCCCTTCAGTTTCTAGATTTTGGGGCCAAACTTTCTTTCGTCATTTGGCGTCGCAACGTCTGCTCGTACAGGTATCCGGGGCCTGCCAGGTAAGCTGCATCCCGAACTCTTAGATAACAGCGATAACACACTTTGCATTTGGTCTCAAGGGCACCAAGGGAGCCGGCACCTTATGGGAATGTATTTGGGTCCCTTGTTAGATAACAGCATGCGAGGGAAGTGGAACACCTTAGCACGTCCCTTAAACCGGCTTGTGCACCGGCATGGGAAACAGCCTTCCCCACGAACCCCTCAAAACCGATCGTGTCGTGTGATATTAATGGGCACGAATGGGATTGGGTTCGGTTTAATAGATAGATGGTTGAGAAATTGAACGAAAAAAACGAAAGAATAAAAAAATAACCAAAAATATGCAAAACAAACTTTACCATCCTGTTCGACGCTGAGGTAGATACGCACATGAGTCAACCTGTTGTGTCAAGGTGCGTAGGATGGTATATGTCTTCTTGTTTCTTTTCTTCGTTGGGTGGAGTCACACGTGTGCGTGTGCATTAGCATAAAAATGTGCGGCTCGTAAAACCATTTCAAGGTGAACCATCCGAAGCGATCGGCCTGAAGATGCCATCCTCCACGAAGAAGGCACCAGCAGCGGTGGTAACACGGTGGTCTCTAATTCGTCTACCGGTTCGCTGTGGTGTTCAAGCATTATTTTTGGTTTGTGTTTTTTTCTTCATCTTCTTGTTATGTCGCTGCACGTATGCTGTATCTGTTTTATTGGCGCTCTTTTTTTTACATTGCGCCCGGTTGGGTGATGGAAAAAGTTTTGCCAGACCCTTAGGCCCAGCACGAAGCAGAGCTTTTATTTTTGGGGAGGTTTTCGCTTTCGGTCCTGGTCCTGGGTTTCTCTGTATCGGGCTGGTATTTTTAGAGAATTTACAACCGGCTTCCAACTTTAGATCGGTACGGGCCGGTTGACCTTTTGCGTTGGACCTGACGCGATAAAGCGATGTTTCGCGCCCAAGCATGACAGTGTGCGCATACGGAGGGATCTCGTTGTGCAGGACGGTCGTCCTTGTCCTCTCCTTCGGTGACAAATTGAATTCGATTGTTTAGGAAAGTTTTTGTTTTATTAGAATTTTTGATTTGTTTAATGATTTTCCTCTTTTTTCCAAACCTGCTTAGCAACAGCGCGAACAATGATGGGGTTGGTTTGTTGTAAAATGTGAAAATAAGAGAAGATGAAGTAGCGACCATCAAGTACGACTTAACATTGTGCTATTGGCTGTGGCAAAATTAGCTACCCAATTAGTAACTTTCCAGCCAAATGCTTTTTGGCATGCTGTTTTTTTACTGCTGTTGTGCGCTTTGAAGGTTTGATTGTGGATAAAAATTGCTCTTGTGAATCTTTTAATCATGATGTTAATATTAGCGTATGATAGATAACTTTTAATTTGTTTGGGGTCAAGTTTTTTCTATTTCCTATATTTGTTTTCTTGCTTGCTGATAATTAATTAATGATTTATCAACCAATTTTGATTTGTTTTTCTTAGAGTCCATCTTTTTAATGGTTTGTAAAGAAACTCCAAACAAGCTCTAAATTTATTTAATGTTTAAAATCTACTCCAAGCTATTTTAATCAAACAATCAAACCATACTTATCTTATAACACTTGAACTGATCATATCATGAGCCGGCTCGAAGCTATCTGCTAATCGTGCCAATAAGCTTCATTTTACGACACTTGATAGCGAGACACTATTGACCACAGATTAACCGCAATAACTCACACGTCCGTCGGGTGAATTGAAACAATAACCTCTAGATATAGGAAACCTTATCACAAAACCTTACCAAAAGCTCCCAAAAGCTCGACCAATCGCGATTCAACGAGCGCATGCAAAGTGGCTTCCCAAATCTGCTCTGATCCGCCTTACTCGTGTAACGGCTTCAAGCACCATCATACTAATGCTACAGTAATCGTTGGCCGGATTGTGGTTGAATTTAACGATGCTGGAACAACGTGAGTCGAGGAAACACAGCAACGACAACGAAAAAAAAACTCAAAACAGTTCGAAACGAAACTGAACTTTTGGCAGGAATTTCTTGCCGGCAGCTAAAAAAAGTCATGCTGCCAAGGGCGTACATAAAAAATAAAAATAAAATCCAACCTGCTGCCCCGGTGACCCAATGCCTCAGCGAAGTCGACCCGGTCGACAGTGGACGGTTTGTATTTTGGGCCCTTCCGATTTGTTTTCAGTTTTTTTACATTTTTAAGACGTTTTTGCAGCTTATGCAATATCGCATTTTTAGTATCGAGATTTACGGTGGTATTATTATTTGCTGTGCCGAACGAAGATGTTCCGCTTTCGTGTTCGTGTCGATGTTTGCGTGTAATGACAGGCTTCGGTCAGCTGTCAACGGGAAATGGCCCACAAAAACGGCAAAGCAAAACCAAAATGCCACAAAGCGAGATGTACATTCGGTGGGCAATTTTTTAATCATCGCAAGTGTTTCTTCAACCGATCGGTGATTTTTATTATTGCAATCGTTTTATGCTTTGCGTGCTTGCATAAAGCATTGACTCTTACTTTAGAGTATGATTAGCAGTTGTGCATGCTGGCAGTATAAAAATAGCGTCGTCTTGCATTTTACTGCGGCCAATATTATTGCCAAAATTTATTAAATTAGTTTCCATCTGACATTACGTCGGGGTGTAGAGACAAATTTCATCCGGTCCTTCCCATCGGTTACGGATTCGTCGTAAAAAATGCACAACAAAACACACACACACACACGCACGGTCCGCCCAACGTTTCGTAGCGCCCCCTGACCCCGATTGGTTCGATGCCCGGCGGGAACACGTATCCGCACACGTACCGCGGCTTGTCGGTTGGACGAACAAAAAATAACAATCAATTACATTCACGTCGTACGACGAGCGGTAGAAGATGCGCCAACCAGCCGAGCCGTGCTGTGATGCAATCTGCAGATCGACTGCGGGGTCTCGGTGACTTTCGCCCCAGCCAGGGGTCGGTTCGTTTCGTATTTACATGCAATCGATTACTTCTGGAGGAACGGACAGAGGATGCGCCACCGGTACGTACAAACAAGTTGTGTCGAGTATGTACGCCGGCACGTCGGTTGCGTGTGCGATGCAGAAGGAAGATGATGCGAGCTTTCTTCGCACGGCGGGCTCAAACTTCAGTTGAACGCCGTCCGGCACCGTTGATTCGGTAATTCACCAATTATGGTGAAGGTGACAAAACAGGTTGGTGTGGAGGTCATTCGTACGAGTGGAGTATAAAGTGGTAGTTAAGAGGGAAAACATATTTTAAAACGCACATGGGTGGACTTGGGAAGCACACGGTACGGTGTCGACATTTGTGGCAAGTAATTGGATTTCGGTAAACATCAACTGATTCAATCTAGCTGAATGGGTGCATAGGTATATGAAGATGTTATAGCAATACGCAAGCAAGCATAAACCACTAATAATTGCACCAAGAGTTGTGTACTTTTTATTTAATCATTAAATCACAACGATTTCTTATTAAAACGTAAATGCTGATCAGAGGTTAAACGGTTTTTCTGAAGGTCAGTTGAAACCAGTGTTTTTCTCCCTATTTCTCCTTATGTACTGCATAATGAACAATTTTCCGAGCTTATCAGGTTTATAATCAAGGTGTTAAATTCTCAAAAAAATGTGCCACCATTGAGGGCTTTTACTAGTCTTAACTTGCCTGTTGGACTCACCAACTAGATCGTGTCCTGAAAATGACACCGGACTAGATCGTTCGGTTGGATTTGAAGTTCTTTGTTGACAATCCACATGAAGGCAGTATTAGTTTTAGTGTCAGTGCTTGGTTTTTATACTTAAATATTTTAGAAAAATATAGCTTGAAAATTATTGGGTCAAAATATAAAATATTTAATGCACATCTAATAAATGAGAAGAATTTTAAAACGACTCTAACTGAAACAGTATTCGTAAACGGCCCCACACCTATGGTTCACCATCGCTATGATAATGTGAAACCAGGCTAGAATTAACAGCCGGCAATTCAAACTCAAAAAATTGGAGACCGACCCTTTTGATTGTGGTTTTTCATCTTTTCGATCTGCTCAAGGTATGTAACTTTAAACATGATGAAAT
The DNA here is from genome assembly GCA_018908115.1 of Anopheles rivulorum. Taxonomy (NCBI): domain Eukaryota; kingdom Metazoa; phylum Arthropoda; class Insecta; order Diptera; family Culicidae; genus Anopheles; species Anopheles rivulorum. The sequence continues at coordinate 11,132,897 of STHB01000004.1, forward strand.
CCGTTCGACCATACAGCTCGGCTAATTTACCAAACTGGTTTCGATAGGTGACTTCATGGGCAGACGACGACGATAGAATGCTTCCTGTTGTGTGTACATAAAATGTAGCAGAAAGAAATACGAGGCGAATTGTGTGACGATTTGCTGCCCATGAAATTTACATGCCATAGGTTTGGCCGGTACAGAATCGACCGCAACGTGTTGTACTGCGATTATAAAAATATGAATTTATATGGTAACCATTTTGCCATCTGAAACATAAAATAGACGCTTATATTTTATCCTTTTTTTCATTAGATTTTCTAGTGATACAGGGAAAAAAGTTGAATCATCAAGCTTTTAAATAGGCTTTAGAGATAGCCTTTAGTTCGTCAAACGATTGCTAAATCGAACGATTTTGAACGAATTTGCATACCGGAATTGATTTACATAAACGGGAACGCAAAGGGAGACGTCTAGAACGATGAGGCAGGACAAAATGCTGGACGCTGTGCGTAAGGGAAATACGCTTTTCACACCTTCCTAGGCGCGCTTTTTGGTAAAAATGTTACCACAGAAGAAAAAAAAGCACGAACGGAGAAAAGGTTCGAATTGCTAAGCTAGGCCTGCTAATAGCAAAGGGTACCATTTTGTCCGATGGTAATGTCTATGCTAATGATGTCCACCCCTTCGGGCGTTCGTTCGGGAGGGATAAATTAGTCAAATATTGAAGCCATTTTGAAAGGTTTTCGACGCCCAAGCTTGTTTGCGAATGTTTCAATATCTTACCTGTAAAAGCAGCAGGATTCCGACCGCTCGGAATCCTAACATTTTGGGGAAGATAAAAACGCACTCTGCTTCGAATGTTTGAAGGGACACACGATGGATTTCTGGTTTCTGGACGTCTTTGCGTACTCTATTGAAGGACTCTGAAATTGGGAAAAAGATAGTAAAAAAGAACATTATTTCAAGAGAAAAGACACAAGTATCTTGATGATATCGTTTCTGTCTCTCAAGAGAATCGCGATGAAAGGCCATTTCACAGCTGAACGCCCTGCTGCTGATGTACGGCTCAAAAGGTACGTACGCGACGTGTCAGAAAGGTCATGTCCGGGTGTCCACAGGTACTGGGTTAGTTGCACATTACTTATTTGTGCTAACTTCATTTCAATGATGAATTTCCCGCAGACCATCAACACCCGCAGACAGCTGTCGCCCTTTTGAAAGCGAAATGATGATGAAGATAGAAAAAAACTCTGAACACTGAAATGACTGGTCTTAGCGTAACAACGAATCTGGCGTTGTCATTAGCGTGCCCCTTGGTTGGTGGCTCCGGTTTGTCGTCCACGGTCCGATCGAGCGGCGCGTGATGTACGGCGAGTAGCCACCATCAACAGCTTACCGTCTATTAATTGTTGCCATTATTTGTTTGACATTTAGACAGTGGCTTGCAGCTACACACCTCAACGGTAAGATAGCTGCCCCGTAACACCGGACCAAACACCGAAGATGATCCGGTCCAGTATCTGTCCGCGTCATTGCGTCTGTATTGTACCATTGATTGGCTTGTTAAAGGGAAGCATTACGGCCAACGCTAGAGTCACCCGGCAATAGGAAAGCGGGTGCCGATGGTAGGATGGTACGGTGTGCCACCAGTGTCGTGAGTTATGCATTTTGATCGGCGTTAAAATCGGTGCCTTTTAATCGCGACCTGCTGGCCTTACCGTAACGGGGATGGGTGCAACCGGTTAAGGGATGTCGGGGGGGTGATTGTAGTGCGGGTGGTTAGTATTAGATTAAATTTCCAGTTTGCCGGTGGGTTAACCCACTGCACAACAGCNGCCGCTCGTTCTGCATTGCATGTGCAATTGGTGAGAAGAGGTCAAGATTGGTAACCTCGATAGGTAATCGATTTTTGACTGATCGTTTGCATTCATCATGGTAAATGGATAATAGTAGCAAAGATTCATCACCATCGTACAAAAATTAAGATAAAGATAAAGCCAAAATTTAATTAACTAATTAAAATAACAGTAGAAAGCATCTTATACTATTTATATTTGCAATAAGTATTAAATATTAACTCGTAAATTTGCAAATACAATTGTTTGCCATTTTGATACTATTGATAATATATTTAAATTAAATAATATGTGTCATATTTAAAACAACAAGGTCGTTAGAAAAAGAAGTTAGTTTTTCAACAAGCGACAAAACTAAAACCTTACGGAAAAAATATTTTCAACAATAAAACTAAATCCTATTTAACGCTTTTTTGGATGAGGAAATAATGTGCTTAACTTGAGCTATAAAATCGCACTATTGATTGATACTATTGATAATGTATTTAAATTAAATAATATGTGTTATATTTAAAACAACAAGGTCGTTAGAAAAAGAAGTTAGTTTTTCGACAAGCGACAAAACAAAAACATTACGGAAAAATTATTATCAACAATAAAACTAAATCCTATTTAACGCTTTTTTGGATGAGGAAATAATGTGCTTAACTTGAGCTATAAAATCGCACTCAATGGCCCGAATGGATATATGGCCCGAAAACTGATAGATCTTTTAGTTGGTTTCCTGTTGCTTTTTAAACACCGGGATTATATTGAAATAGTGAGCAATCAAGCGTGGTCCTGATAAGAGACGTTATTATTATGTGATCATTATAAAGAAAATCTTATTATTAAAATAACAACTTTCTATCCTTCTTCTTGTTTCGATTATAGAGACTTTGGCCTCCTGGCTACATTCTTCTCTAAACTTTCTATCCTATATTGATGTAATTGTTGAACAGCAATTTTGAACGAATGAGGCGAAGGGTGTTTCTATAGACTATTTGGGAATAATGGTGTGCTTCGTAGGTAAAATTCAGTCAACTTTACTTTCAGTTAATTAATATTAACATTAACTAAAAGCATATATTCCCGGCAAGGAAAATCACATCCTCTCAGAACCTCTTTCTTGTATAACAAAATTAATTAATTAACTGGTTAGCGTATTAAAAGTTGCAACAAAGCAAATTTGAGTTGTGATCTTACAGCAATTAAACTTTTCTGCTTGTTATTCTCTCGGGTTCTTTTGGCCGACGTCATCGATTAAATCATGCACGTTCTATTCATAAACCACACATTTCCCAATGGAAAAGTTCCTAGTATACTTCAATAACATCAAGCATTTTACCAAAGTTCCAAGTAAATATACATCAGTGAATTTCAGCCGAAAATATATTTCTTCACATTTACAAACGGATTATTTCTGAGTGCTTTCTACCCTCATTATATACGGCGCCTTTAAACATTTATGCAAAACGGACACCATCCATCAACACGTAATGTTATTATTATTATTTGTCTCAATCCACAGTGACGTCCACCGCCATATTTAGACTTGGTATACTACACCTGAAGGTGTATTTTTAGCAGCATCTTCTCGTAACCACCATCACCTTTTCCAAAAAAATAAAAACCAAAGACTCGGCAAAGGTGATGCAAAAAGCGCGAGAACTAATCTACTCAAGAGCCTCCCATTATGAGTGTGTGTGAGAAAGCTGACGAGAGGTGTTTTCATCTCTTCTAAAATTTTATTGCTTTTTTCTTTAGCGCTGTATTGAACCCTCCACATACTCTCCGGTGTCCTGTGTCCTGTCCTGTGTAATCAATGGTGCTTGAATTTTACGAACCTCGGCAGCAAACGAGACACAAAGGTGGAGGTTGATTTCATGGATGTGCTCAAAGTTCATTGATTGAAGCCAAACTGGGTGGACCGTGGGGTGCCGCCGTATGAACGCCGGATCATTGATTACCTCTTTGAGCTACCCTGGCTGCTGACGACGTGCCAGAGTGATACGAAGGTTTTCCACGAATCGCCGAATGAAAAACGTAGAATGGTGAAACGCACACGCTGAAGGCGTCACTCATGCGTTGCCTTTTGTTGTGGAAGATTGTAAAACGGGAAGCGTAAGTGCAGTCGTAAAGATATCGCACATAAAAGTGTGCAGTGTAGTAAAAATTAAGCGTAAGATTGGAAGAACGCACAGTGGAGTGCAGTGGAGTGCGCTCTGACATGTTCGCTTGTGTGGGTGGGAAATATTTCTTTGTAGTGGGAAATGAAATAGAAAGATTTATTGTTATTTTATTGTTCAATATTATCGAGATATAATTAACTTGTTGCATGCAGCAATCGTTTTGGAAAAGGCAAAAGTGTATAAATTTATATTAAAAATTCCAGAAGCTTCAAATCGTATAAAATATTACCACCCCTGTGTGAATAGACTTCCAAGTCTGATAAAGTCTCTACAAATCAAATTGATGCAGTAGGGAGTACATTGTTGTATTGCCATGTCCTTCAAGCCTTCACCGTTCACGATGATGACTAATCAAACGAGTCGGAACGATCGCCTTTGGCATCTGCGACACGCCATACACTCATCACCGGCGTCCATCTCAATGAGCTGAGTCTTTGCTTGCCTGTTAGATCGGTACGCATGTTTTAATTGTGATGAACTTTGCCTTTTTTGTAACGCCTTCGGTACGGTGGAAGCCATCACTGAGACGAACGTCCCATCTACATCTTCTCGCATTGTGCTTGCTTTTAACGGTCACTTGACAACTATCACCACCAAGCGAAGCACCAGCGCTAGGTTGCACCTGTGCTGTCGAGGCTATCGTCAGCAATTCCATGTGCCATCCGTTACGTGCAGCGTTACACCGCAACCGGTACGATACGTCCACATTCGCTCGCGACAGAGCGGTTCATCTTGACATCGACAGGTTAGTGGGTCTGTACTTTCCGTTTTGCTGGTGTTTTTTTAAAAGAAGAAGCTATCTATAAGGCACATGAACAATATAACAACATTCAACCCTCTGTAACAGTAAACATGTGGGAGACGCTCAGGGGTATTGCGGACCACGATAATTTCGTACATAAGTGTGCAGCAAATCAGAAATATAAAGATAATCACCTCGGTGCACTTGTAAAAATAGACGAACTAGCTACATCAATTTATTTATTTACACAATCTGCCATCACACATGTCTAATTAAGGTGTTCCCAAAACGGCATGCATTCCTTAAATACTACGAAACCGTTCCGAAGCTCCTTGTCAGGTATGTTTGGCGTGTCTATCATCCAGTAACCGGTGACCTACAAACGTAAACAAGTCAATGGAATGGTTCGTGTGTGAATATTTTGTGCTGACTATTTCAATCGCACGCATCCTTCCGAGAAGCCGAACGCGGTATACTAAGGATATAAACGGTTCCCGAGCATGACACAGGGGAACGATGTTTGGCATGTTTAGCGTTATCCCACATTTTTCCGTATTCTGTTGCTCTGTTTCTCGTTTTTGTTTGATTTTTTTTTTGGTTTGGCCACATCTCTATCCCTCAACAATCGAATCTTTGCTAATCCCATTTCCATCTAAAAGTTCTCCAAACACGAAGGTGGAATCTTAGGCGGCAATGCGTATCGTCGCCAACAATGGTCACCTGTGACGCGCCCGAGCATCATACCGTAAAGGTGTACAAACACGCAACACGTTGAGGCTGTCCAATCGGTGGCAGCACGGTACGACCCAGGAGCATCATTTCAATCTAAATATTTCATTCCCGTTCCCGGGAGGAAGCATTTTCCCGGATGAAGAAAGAATTTGCCGTCCGATTTCGGTACGGGGATGTTGGATTGACTGTTTATGAATGTGCATTATTTACGCTTACTTTCATCCCATTTTGTTATTTGTGTGTGCAAAGTGATAAGCAACAGGGGACGGTAGAAGTGATGCTGTTCCGTCGTCCGTGATTAGAACTTACGGCATCTCATGGTGGATTGCAAATCAGAATGGTTTTTCGCTATTCCTTTCATAGGGAATTACGTCATGTTTTGCCTTGGGAAGGCGTGTTTGTATCTTTTCTTTGTTAATAGTTTAAGTTTCCTTCTTTTATCACATTTTCTACTTCGCAAATTGTAGATTCTACTATGCAATCTTTACATTACAATGTTTACTAAAACATATCAAAAATATGTTTGATTTTTTTAATATGAAGATTCATTTGATATTTGTAGCATTTAAAATTGGCATTGTGCAACTTATTGCATTTGCCATGCTCCTTAATTACGTCATGCGAGTGACACCGGACAACAGAACTATCAAAACTCTTTCGGGCTGTCCAAAAGAATATAGCCAGCTTGGTAGAATTTCAAGAACAGCAATAGAAATGTAACAGCCGATCTCCGCAATTGTTAAATCCGCATTTGCTTCGTTGAAAAACTTTACTGAAACACTTTAAACTGAGGTACTACAATGTAAAACAATTGTGCTATTATTTAGTCACATTTGCTAATAAGCATTGTAGAATTTAACAAAAAAAAAAACATAGATTTTACTACGAATAAATGTTAATTATTAAAATTTAAAATAATTTTACAATAATTTTATTATTCCAATGCAGCTAATTCCCAAAACAAAAACCGAAGCAAACAGTGTAAAGAAAAAATAGCATAAGGAAAGCGATTCATCAATCACAATTTTGCTGTATGACATCTAAAGCCACCAGATTTTTTTTGTTTGGTGCCCCCCGAGACGAAAAATGTCACCCTCATATGCTGCGGTTAGTAGTCCATCCGCAGTCTTTCACCTACCGGCACAACTTTGTGTCTGACAGTTAGCACAAAGGATTACTCTTTTCGTGCAACGTGGTACAACTTGAGCATGTATGAACATATGGTTCGAGTTTCAAATACGGCAGGTCAGATTCAGGGTTTTGTGGGTATGGTTTGATGGTTTACAAAATGGGTTAAGCAGGACGAGCTGCAGATGGAGTGGCAGCGTGTACATTACGTATGTGTTTCTTTCTCTATTTTTTTTTACTTAATTTTCAAGCGCTGTGATGGTTTAATTTTTTTTTTGCTGGTCTTGTGGTACACATATGAGGTTATTCGTGGAAAGTTTATGTCACCTCTGGTTGAGGGCGTCGTACTTGTGTGTTTGCAATTTTTTTCTTCTTTAATTGATGGAATCATTTTGTATGTTTTTTTTTTGTCTAATGTTAAAGCATTTATTCCCGCCACAAGCGTGTGCGGCAGACAAATTAAAAAACAAAAACAACAAGTTAAAAGGCACATTAATCATGACATCTAGCAATTACGAAATTTTGTTCCACAGCTTCCCTGTTTGTGCTTGTCCTTTAGACTTTCTGCCCTAACTTTTTCGCCTTTCGTTGAGCGACTTTCGTTGAGGATGGTAAGGAAGCAACACGACTTTCTTGTCACTGTATGCGATAGGCAAAAAAAAAAAAACGATCGGTTATGTGCAGAGATTTAGCTACACGTACGATTTTCCTGGGACCTAAATTTGGGCGACAGTTGTAAAGTGCTAGCCGGGTGCTGTCACCGGGCGGGAGAGAATTATTTTTCCCTCTTGGAAATTCCGCAGCGGGAATTTCCATTCTCAACCCATCTCAATCTTCGCATGGATGAATGTAATTTCTCCCACCAGGTAGCACATTTTCACTTTATTTACCTTTTTTTTTGTTGCAAAATCGTCACACCGAAGCTGACTGGATGCGGATTGAGCACAATTTACGGTGCGTATTAAAGCGAGCGGAAACCTGTCAGCACGGCTTCGTGCTTTACGACCGCTGAGCAATGGGTGAACAAAAAAAAAAAGATAGGATGCGAACATGAAGGTCGTTGCCGTCGGAAGAGCGGAATCGTATCCATTATGCACGAGACGAGTGGGGTTGTGGGTAATCGTACGGGGGTGAGCAAGCATTAGAATGGAAGGATTTCCTCGAGTTATTCCCATCAACACCACCATTCCTTCCATTTTCCTTCGCAGGATAACGCGATCGTGCGTAAGACGTTCAATTAATTATGTTTTTTGCACCATTTGCAGTAATGTTGGCAATCCCGGCAACATGCCTTTGTTCTCCTTCAGCATCCCAATCTTCTCCCCCAGTGGTTTACCGAATTGAAGCGCTTCGATCCTTACGAATACACGTAAGGAATCTGCAGCAGGATGTTCGGTTAGACCCGTTTGTTGTGACCTACGACACAGGTGGGTTTATTATTAGCCGGCAGAAAACAGGACGTGCCCTCGTTCGTACACGGTCGACTGGTGAATACCGAAGATATTGGGAGTGGCGAAATATATCGTTTCGTGTGGGTAATCGTTTGCCACTTATACGTGCCCGTCTTACCACTAACCACGTTCCGTGTGTGTGTGTGTGACGCGATGAAAAGTGAATCCCAGCTGCCCGGCCGGGTTCTGTCGTCAGTGGCTGTGCGTGTGCTAATGATGTTGAAACACTGTTTGTACGTGTGCATGTGTATGTGTAGGTGTGAATTTAATCTTCTTACCTATCATTAAGCTTAGTTGACTTTGAGTTATGCCTGTTTTTTTCGAGAGACCAAAGTACCAATGTCAGTGGGTCGTTGGATGCTTATTTTGTGGTGAGGTTTTCCAACAACTGCTCGTAGTTCATCACCGCGGCACATAATTAATATATTCAAATGGTGATATTATGCTTTAGCCAGTTTTATTTGAAAGTGACTTTTGGGTTGTCGGAAAGTCGAAGTCTACGATATTGTAAGGGGGGGAGGGGGGGGGGGTTGGTTAGAGTGGTACACGCTCGCAGGCAGGTGAGTTATTTATTTCCAGGTAATTTAAGAGTCGTAAGAAAAGCGTTCCTTGATAACCGGTGACGGATGAGTAGGATTTAGGATGGAGAAAAATATATTATCCTTTCATATAGGAAGCGTTTGAAAAGGCCTAAAGGAGCAGAATATTTATTAGAAGTACGTGTGAAATGTGATCCTTCATATAACAAGATTGAAAACGAAATAAGTTTAAGTGATGACTAAAAATGGAAATTTGCAGAAGGATCTAAATAAGAAATAAGATCGGAAAATTTATTATGTCAAAGAATATATATTTATATAGCAAAAACCTTTCTAAAACATTATTAAATGCGACTGGCTAATATTATTTATGTTAAAATATTAACCTCTTTTCCTTGCTTGAGTTTGACTTTTTTTTTTTAATTATGTTAGAACGGCCTGAGGCCGTATTAGACTAATTTTACCTCGTAGCAGGCTAGTCAGACCGTGCTAAGGGAGGACGGTCCGAATGGGATTTGATCCCGGTCCGGTCGTGTTAGGAACCTAGCGCCGTTGTCAAATACACCACCGGGCCGCCCCAAATGAGTTTGACTTTTAAATTGTATAAATAAAAATAAATATATAAAAAAAGAATTTTATAAAATAATTTATGTATAAAGAAAAAAAATCTACTTTATAAACTAAAAACATGCAAAAAAAATACACCGAAAAAAACTATTTGCAGCTTATCGGACGTAACTTGTGGCAAATGGAAATAAGACGCAGCAAAATCGGAACCCGATGGATTATAAAAGTGAAACCAGAAGGAACCCGTTAATAGATGATGTAAAAAATGATACGCGTAAACATCTTGCCCAACACACCACAGTGCACATTGCATCATCATCGGGAAGGTACAAATTGATGGTCAAATTTCGATGTCAAGTGGTTGCATTGAGCTACATTCCCTGATTAACGTGGCGGTGCGAAACAGTTTCAATGAAGCATTCACACACTTTTCTCCCCCGGATGAAGAAAGATCCAATTGGATTGGGTACGTGGATTCGGATGTTGTGGTAGTACGCTGTACATTACCTTAACATTGAACGCTTTTCACGAATGGCTTCATTTTACACAGTTTGGAGGCTTTCCTGTCAATAGCATTCATTCGGCGTTCTCGCCTATATTACATTTTCACGAGAGCGAAAGTAAATGGAACTATTTACTGCACGATGGCGAATGCGAGCGACTCACAGTACATAAAGTTTTTCTGGGGCGAAATTCGTTCAGAACGTATCAAAGTAATGGAAGATAAACTTTAGCCAATGGTGTGTTTCTTTTCTGATGCTAACAACAGTGATCGAACATTGGGAAAAGCTTCAGCAAATGCAATCAGTTAATGGATTCTGAATGCACGAGTTTACAAATTGTTAAATGTCTAAATGATTAATTAATATTTTTACTCCTCTGGCGAGATCTCTGGCGCTGGACAACTGCTGTGAAACATCTTGAAAAATACAAGATGAAGCTTTATACAATTCAAGCCGACTTTGATTGGACAGCATTGGACCGAAGGCATGGTTTACCCTACCATACTTCTTCACGGTCACAATAATGGATTGAACGCAGATGACACACCCGAGCACCCGATGCCCAATGCATGGTTGTGTAACGTGCTGCAATGCTCTAGTGTTTGGACAACCTGGGCGAGTATTTGTGGGGAGCATTGTGGAACGCGCTTTTTCGTTTTAGCATCTGATCGGTAGGTTGAGTTCACTGGTTGACCTATTTCGGGGGTGAGTGTGCCATCTCGCCATCTCGAATCGTCGTGGATACGATTGCCGCGAATACGCGCCCGAATGATAAGCGCAAAGCACGAAAAAGCTCCATTAAAGGTAAGCTGTTGAGTGTTGGACGTTTGGATGCCCGCGTGTATCGTAGGTCACGTTCGTGTGAACGTTGAGCGTCAACAAGGGAATCAATCTGGAGCGCACGGAATATGGAGGTTATTCGTTTGAGGTGACTCTTTACCAAAGTGTGTAAATGGGATTAATATACATTTTGGGGGTTAGTTTGAAGTAGTGGGACTCTTTAACATTCAGAAGAATTCTGTCTGTAAGTCGTTGTATTCAAATAAATATTTCAAAATTGTACTTTTTTTTCTCCCTAAAATCAATCATTTTCTGCTAAAAGCTTTCAAAAGCGCCCGTGTGCTTAATCGATTGATGATGGCATAATGATTGATTGTGAGTGTGAATTATGACATGCACGTTGCACCCTTTTCACCCATTCCATCTGAACCCTTTCGTAGCACCAAATGGGCAGCAGGAAGACAGAATCAATATTTTCGATTCGGACGAATCCCAGCTCAAATCATGATTGACGGCTTCGGCTGGCCGTCTGGCCCATTCTAGGCTGGCGCGCATCTGTCTGGCATCAGCCCGGCAAGCGTGTGCACACCGTTGTTTATCCGACTACTGGGTGTTATGTTTACACGCTGCTTCACCCTTCAGCGTAGCGTTTTGCATCACCGGACCGGAGATAGTGGCGCGGATCAGCAGCCCAAACCCGCTGACTACGTCCACGCGTTTAGTTAATAGCAAGTTTCGCTTGAATTGCCCCGATGACGGTTTATCGTGCCACTCGTTTTCGAACGCTTGGCACTGGCCAAATGAAGATCGCCAGCGACAACACAGCTGGCGGGGGGGACTCGGAGTTGGTTGATAGTCAATCTGCCCGCTAATGGTGGGAATGTGCTGGTATTCGGCCGGGCAGTGTCTTCCGTGCACCGCGGAAGACATTACGGACGGGCAAACAAACTATCAACCGATGGACGGCGTACATACGCCTTCTACTCGTGTACACGTGTTGACGATGGGCTGTCATGTTTCCGCCGACTAGGTTGGGGCTTTGTGTTTTTCAATCGTTTTGTCGTTTATCGGTGTTACATAAATAAACAAAAAAAAAACGAGCAAACGGTCGGGTAAGACGCTTGAGAGTGCAATTATTGCTAAACGATTCTGGTGGTGCTTCTGGCTTGGCGTGGATGAGCGGATTATCCGAGCTGGCTTTTGGGCAGGTTCGATTAGCTACCGTTGTGTGGACGACAAACGAGATGACATTCGGATGTTATGTGACAGTAAGGCGGCTTAGTAACACGCCGTAACGTTGGGTTTTACTGAAGAATTTTTAACACTCGTATAGACTGAAGAATGGAACATGTGATATAGCGAATTAGTAGCAGAAATATGCTACATTCATCTTTTAATAACAAGTTGTTTTTAAAAATATAAAAATTATTGTTTAACTGTAATATTTTTAGATAAAATAATTGAGTAATTAAATTAATACGATTCAACACAATTTTCTTCTTTTATTCCTAGTGCCAAATGTAAAACAAAATTATCAGAATTACTGTTCTAGTTTCAACATGATGGTGTTGTCTATACGGCCAGGCCGTTCAAACATAATTAAAAAAAAACATGATGGTGTTAAATGCAATTAGGCATAACAATATCATCTCGCAAAGTATCGCGTATCAAAATTTTGATATATTTTTCCTTCAAAATTCTTCTTTCCCAGCTATGAAATATTGTTTTAAGTTTTATCGTACTAGTAATAATATTACAAATTTATTGTTTCAAACTTTTATAGTTATTTGTTAATATGTTTTTAATCAATCGGTGCATACATAACCACCGCCATATCACACTGTGGTGACATTGAAAGTAACTTCATCCAAAATAAAACAAGCAGAAAATATGTACAAAAAACGAACTAGAAGAATAAATAAAATAAAACAACAAGATCAACATGCATCAACATGGTGTAATCGAAGTGCCGTTCTAAGGTGCTATCACCAAAAAACCGATACAGGCGCCCTTCGGCGTGCTGGGACGACTTCGGTACGTGATGTAATTTAAGCATTTGACCACTGCAACGAAATCCACTATATCTTTTCCACTTTCCTTCGTTGGCCGGCATTGGATCATCAGCAGTTTCGTGTGCTAAGGCTGATGTTGCTGACCAAAATCAAATCAAAAACCTCCCCCGGACAGGCTCGGATATGCTCTCGGATGTGCTATCGACACAAGACAAGAAGCGCATACAGCGCACGTTAACAGCAGGAGGAGAGTTTTCAAGCGTTAGAAAATAAAAGCTCCACATCATTAAGGATACTTAAGGATACTGCTGCTGCTGCTGCAGCTAACGACGCACCATTACTACCCGTAGGGCTGCTAAATGGCCGTCGGTAAAGTGGTACCGTGTTTGTGAAGGTTTAGCGTAAGGAGCTAATGAAATGGTAGCTGTGCAAATTTTCAACAAGGTTGATACAGTGTAAACCTTTTTTGTTTTTTTTAAGGTGCTTGCTGTTTTGGGTGTTTATTTGTTGGTTGGGAAAAGGTTAGGGAACACTTTTTAAAAGGCACTTCCATTACGGTAAGCTTTATCGTGGTCCTGTCATAAGCTATTGCAATTAATTTAAATTTAGCTTAAGTTCTGTGCCGCAAAAATGATAGGAAAATAGTCTGGAAAATGTCAAAACAATAAATAAAATGTTTTGAAAATGAAGTATGCATAAGTAGCTGAAACAATTAATTCATTTAGATAACATTTGTTATTTGAAACAGCGCCAACAAGGAGAAACATTTTCCATGTTCTTTTTTCAAAACTCGACATAAATAAAGATAATGGAGATAGTATTCGGGATGAGCACACTAGACAACCATTACGGTAGCGAGTGAGTGTGATCCACTTCTTAAGACAACAATTTGTTTAGATTATTACACTTCCACGGCATTCGAAACGGGAAGCTCATTTCTTATCATTTCCGTAGGCGCAGCTTTGCGGAATATTACGCTGAGATTATCCAACGCTAGAACAGCACGGAAGCACGGATTTCGACAAGAACCAGAACGAATGTCTTCTTGTTTTAAATTGTCCAACAAAGGAATATCTTATACTTTGAAACACAAAAGAAACGCTAAAGACATTATTTAAAGAAGACACTGGTGCAGCCATTTGTCAGCTTTTCTTCACCAGCTCGGTACAACGAATTTGAACTGGATTCACGGTGGCTTTCTCCATCCAAATCCTTTGCACTGGCGTTGTTTAGGCGTTACGTTCTACAGATGGAAAAGCTTTTTAGCCTTTTGTTGCGCCTGTTTCTGATATCTTTTTTGTATGCCAATTTGCACAGTGCTGGAAGAGAAACAGATGAGTTTCGATTCTGGCCTCTAGCTAGAAGATTTTGTCTTATGGGGATGGTAGTCCCAATACCCAAAGCGTTAGACATCCAAAACCTAAGTGTTAGACACTTTTATGTACGTACCCGAACACGAACTTTTAGATGGAAATTTGTTCGGTGTTTGCTTTTAACGAACCAGAGAAAAAAAGGAGAATAATAAAGGAAGCTTCCCATATAATGTTTCCTGATTTCAATCCGATTGAAATCTTATCGCCGTCACAAGTTGGTAGACGCGCTTTTCCAGCAAATTGAAAAAATGTGATACTTTTGGTGTGATTCTTGAAAAGTTTGAAGCACTTTGGATTGTTTATTTTTTGTTTAACCAGCAGACAATATTTATAGGTGCTTTGAATTGATTACATAGGACATCATAATTCAACACTTAAAGAAAAGTATCAAGTGCATTAGTGTGTGATGCCCCAACAGAATGATACGGGAAAATGCATTCTCATGACAAAAGGTTGTATAAAAAACTGTTTGTTCGTTTTAATTCTGTTAATCTTTGCAACATCAAACAAATTTGATTTGATCAATAAATAGCAAAACACAATAAAAAAAACTGTATCCCGTTTGTAAACAGTTGAATGTTTGTCAAATTCCCTAAAACTTGCAATAAAATGCATGCAGTACTTACCGTGGTATATTGATATTTACAAAACAAATAGTCCTTCTATCGAACCACTATTTCACACTTCACTCTTAAGCACACAGGAAACTGTTGTAGGGGCCGTTTGTAACAAACAGACAAATTTCACAAGCCATTCACAATGTCACCATGTCAAGTCATGCACTGCTCAAGCACTACCAATTGCTATAGCTTCATCTTTTCACATCACATACGCACAGTCCGTGTATTATATGAACCCTCGCCAACACTTCACATATGCACCGTGATTTATCCTCGTACCAGGTGCCACGTTCCACACGATCAGCTACAAATGTGTCGACCGACTAAGCATGCGCGTCCGCCCGGACATAGCTTAAATAGCTTGCGATGATGATCGAGCGCAGGATTACACACATGTACTACCACGGTTGATAGTGAGTGGTGGAAGCTGAATGAAGATGATGCTGTCACATCGTTTCGGTCGGGTATTGCCGCCCTGTGACATTCATCTGGAATAAGGTGTTTTTGTTTTGGGGAGGGAATGAATGTCGGAGGTTTCCGCTGGAAGGGGCACATTGATGCTCATCTTTGTAAGCATCTTCACGATCATCGTAGACTGTGCGCACGTGGATGAATACTCTCACTGAGCGTCTAGTGCCGTCTGTTCACTCTCTCTGTGGATCCGCAGTTTCACTTTCGTTCGTATACCACTCTCGCTTATGAAAGCACAGCGAAGCTTTCCGTTAGGCGCATGGTAGCTTTTGTAAGGGTTGCTATGAGTGAACTATTTGATCAATACCTTTATGGCACTGTTTAATAAATATAATAATAGTAGTTATAAAAAGATTAAAGATTATAATTGCTTCTAGTTTAATAATGTAATTCTTATTTATGCTCATATTATATGCAATAATAACTCTCTTAAATTAATTAAATTCTGTAAAAAATGTAATACACAGTAATTTATATAACAGATAACTCCTCCAAACGAAGAGTAGATAACGAATCAAAACTCTTAAGGTTGAAAAATTCTTAATGCGATAGAATAATCTTTGCAAAAATAAATGCGAAATAAAAATACGGCATACATTTAAAAACAAATCAACCGAGTATGCCCGGGATAAGGCAAGCAATTAAGAGGAAATGCCTTATACAAAAATTGTCCATGTATTTCGTCAACACAAGCGGTGTTGACAATACTGTGCTGAGCCATAATAATAAATTATAATTAAATAAATAAAACATTTAAACACAAATTTTACAATGCAATGCAAACCCATTCCTTTTTTGTTATCATGTCCCCAGCCGAACTACAGTGCATCACTCACAAGCACGTGTGCCAGCTTCGTGCGGTTTTGGCGCGCTTCGCGTTCGGGGTACTCACATCATCAAAGAGCACCCCGCTACCGGGCACTCAGCTCGTGCGCTCTCGCACACCAAAAGGGCTACGATACGGCGTGCCGGTCTGTCCGGTCCACGCTCGGTATAAATGCTATTACTAACCTACAAATTTGGAATGCAACGGTAGCCGGTTGTGTTTGCCGGGTGGTGTAGCTGAACCCTTGTATTGTTGCTGGTCAATGTCTGCCCACGGGTGTGGTGTCGATACGCATCGATATCCAGCGACCGAGATCGGATGCAATCAAAAGCGGTACGATGGAAACTTAACCCATCCCGTGCGTAAAAGAAGGGGGTTAAAAAATATGTTCGGCATCCATATGCAGATTGCATCCAGTGCTGGACAATGTGTTGCAATATGACGCTTTTATTGACATACCTCATCGATCGATGGAACGGGATTTGCGTTCGACCAGCAGAAGGAAAACAATAGAGAAGGCTTTCCGCACGCCTGAAGCAGCTGAAGTTGGCGATGCGTTTGAAGCAAATGTTAGAAAAAAAGTGACGATGAGTGTTAGAGGATTCAGGAAATATTTAAATGATCAACATTGTAACGTGATAATAGAGTGCATTGATTCGTCGTAAAAGCATAAACTTAAATGAATAAAGTAAATAAAATTCTAAAGAACTCTATGCATTGCTCGTTTTCTTTGATTATGTCAAGAATTTGTTGAGAGTTTTTTGTAGATTAATGTTACACATGACTAAACTCTTAAATCATTTCTACTATTGCAACAGCTAAAGCACCTTTGAACTCGTTTTCGAACTTAAAAAACAATTTTGTATTTTCCTGGCCACTTGTTTTACAGTTGGAAACATTCACCATTTGATGCTACATCTTCACCACTTTGTATGACGTTACCAAATGCTCACTTTTCAAAGTGATCCAAATTTTGTCGCATTATGATGACGTATTTTCAACGTTTTCTTTTTCATTCGCATGGCACCAATGTTGTTCGTTGTTCTAGGCACGTAATGTTGGAACCGTACAGAAAACGGTCCGTTGCAGAAGATTGGAATGCAACCTTGTCCTTGCCCGCTGGGAAAGTGTGCATCTGATGCTGAAGATGGTAAGTTTGTTTGGTTGTTTGACGTTTTTGTTTTGTGTTTTTTGCAACTCAAACTCCACTCCGCACTAACAACTATTCCCGATGTTCGCGATGATGTTCGTCAAGAAGCAGTTCTATGTAAGACAACCTACAACTAACAAATCTTATAAACTACTCTTGGAAAATACTTGTCCTACACCGAAACAAAGTAGCTGAAGCATTTGCAGTTTCGCCAAGTTCTTCCCGAACGTGTGTTAACTGTCCACTGCTGGTGTTGCTTCAGCGCACAGATTCAACCACAGGTCGCGCGATAAAGTCAAATACACCGGGGAACTATGGGACGTACACCGACGTACGAAAACATAACAAATGTTAACCTTTGCTTCCTGGTAAATTTTTCTTTCCCGCATGTCCAGCTGGGAGGGCCACATGTAAGCGATAACGTGTCACAACGCGTCCCGAGGTTGAACAGGAAATAAATGCTTACGAAGTGTTCCTTGAAGCGGATGGCAGCATATCCCACGAAACATTCTCTTGAGGAAACTTGAGCTTTTCGATGCGATTGTGTGTGTGTGTGTGCCTTCTGTTCGATGGGAGTGGAACACGGCAAGCCATAGCACCTGATTGATTATCCGGTTATTGATGTGAAGGTTTTGCGAAGATTCTACTTCCACTACGGTGCGCGTATGTCACGCGACACGTTCATTACGATTTATCTATGCGTTTGGTGTTGCAAAAAAGCAAATAAATTTTGTCATAAAAATTATGCAAAACTACTAAGATAAGCAGTAAGCTAGTGGAATGAAACGTTTAAAGAGCTTTTGCAAGCATAATGATTATTCCTTATTTTTCACCATCGTTGGTTGCACGGTGTGCTAGTGTTGAAAAGTACTATTACCATAATCGCTGATATGGTATGGAATTGATGTGCGATTGGTCTGTGCGTGGTTATGCGAGGAGATAATGTTTACTTAACCTCTTAAGCTAATTGCCTGTCATGGATTACCGGTGTTAAACGTCCATTTTGATGAATGCTGTTGGGTGCAGCAGGTTTCTCCCGTTGCAAGGACATAATTACCCCGTGCAATTGACAAATGGCGTGAAATATGGATTGGCATATAAATTCGATTGTTTAATAGTACCATTACGACGGTACGAGGTCAACAGACCTTGCAACAATGTACTGAGCGTTCGGTGACACATTTTTTTAATTGACACCAGATGGACTCACATTCAGTGGAACGAAGTACTTCTTTTCGTGTTTTTTGTTTTTTAAATAAAATTATTTAAAAATTTTCTGACCAATAAAACAATTGTGATTTTGTATTTGCACAAGAGTAATTGAATAAAAAGCTAATATATAAGTTTTGAGTCGATTTTTTTCTTTTTTTTTCTTTCAGGTGTGTGACAAAACAAATTCCACCCATAGGCAATAAATAGTCCCCCTTTCTATCGGCTGAGATTGGAATTGTTGTATCAAACAAAAAGCTTTTTTTTCATTCACAATAACGGGCAGACTATATTGCTAAACAATATGCTTAAAATATTATAGAATTTTGTAGTTTAATTATTCAAAATTTTATTTACAATTTTTTAAAGGTAAGATAAGATAAGTAAGATAAGAAAGATAAAATAAGATAAGATAAGTAAGTAGAAATGAAATAATAATCCTTAACACTAGAACTACCAAGCGTTTTACGCGTTTTTTTTATTAATCACATTACACGCAATTTCGCAGTGTTGGATTCATTTTTACCATTTTTTGTAACTCTCACTATCGAAAAGATATCGTAAAGTTATATCTGGTGTGATAGGTTAAAACCAAAAATGAATGTGATGAAAATGAAGCGTTCCAGTCACAATGACTAGTCCGGTAGTTCTAGTGTTAAAAGTGTTATCCTTTAAAATTGAGCTTCGATTGTGTAAAGGTAACATAACAACACATAATATTGCTACACGATATAACATTATTCCCAACGAGTCCGCTTAAACGCACTGAAATGCACGCGTTCGCTGGAATGCGAGTTTTAATTATGTTTGTGCATGTTAGCTAGAATTGCAAGTTTTAATTATGTTTGAATCATTAGCGAATTAAGCTCGTGTGCTCGCACCCGGTAAGCTAGAACACAATTGTAACAGATTTGCCCCAACCTCACCGTTTGCCGGAGCACCTAATTCACTTAGACTCGGTTAGTGGAATGACCTCGCCACAGTTCAGCGTGTGATTTGCACCACACGGTACGGGGTTCGACGTCAGAAGGAAAGCAGAAACTTGTAAACAACGTTACCACAACCAGCTAACGACCATTTGCCGTCTCATGCAGGACACGCTCGTAATTTAATTATTTAACCACCGGCGAATGTGATTGAATTCGATAAGGAAAGCATGCGCCCGTGCGCCGAGCGCCTTTTGACCACAAGTGCAGGGAGAACCGATTGTCCAACATAACCGCGATGACGCTCGCCGCGAAAGGATTCACACTGCAGCAGAAAGTGTGCCGAACGTTCCGCTCAAGGGTGAACGATGACGAGCGGGACACATTTCTGCGTGGCATTCGACCCTGTAAGTCGTTGGCGATTGGGAAATGTTGCAAATCTGTGTATTATTATAATTATTGTTTTTCTTTCTCTCTCTCTCCCCCAATGTTTTGTGGTCGTAGTTGTTATACTTGGACAAGTGTTTGCCATATTTCCGATCTACGGTATCATGACCAACGATCCGTCAAAGTTCCGCCTAAAGTGGTTCTCGTTGCGCGTTATCCTCAATCTTACCATCATAGTGACTGCCCTGCTGCAGGCATACTTTGAATACGGTCGCCTTAAGATGATCGGTATCAATGCAAAGAACGTTAGTGGTTTGATATTCTTTCTAGACGCGTGCCTGATAAATGTACTCTTCCTGAATTTGGCCACCAAATGGCGCTCGGTTGCGGCCAAATGGAACGAAGTGGATGAAACGTTTAACCGCGCACCTTACCAAATGGTTGGCTGGAGCCTACGGAAGCGGCTGTGTGTCGCATCGTTTACGCTGGTATTTCTAGCCGCTGGTAAGAGTGCCTGCACTCCGATTGATGGTGCAGCAGTTTAACGTGTGGGAATATAATCCTTTTATTTTCAACCCTCAGTGGAACATTGTCTGTCGATTGTTAGTACTGTGCACAACCAGCTGTTTGAAATACGGCAATGTAACTGGACGGTGACGGACTACTTCCAGTACTATGCAGCGCGGCGGTTTGCAAACATGTATCTACACGTCCCATACCACCATCTGAGTGGGGTATACTTTACGGTAAGATGCGCCTGCAAGGTATGCAATCAGCCGGGCTAACGCGTATGGTCCTATCCATCCACAGTACGTATCTTCCGCATTGACGATGTACTGGAACTATCAGGACATTTTCATCATCATGATCAGCATCGGTTTGGCGACACGGTTCCAGCAGATCAACAACCACCTGAAGATACTGTCCGATGGTGTCCTGATACCTGGCGAAGACTTTTGGATTCGCGTACGCACGAATTATGTATCGGTGTGTGAACTGCTGGACGATGTCGATCGTGTTATCTCGTGGACAATGTTGATCTCCTGCGCTACTAATCTGTACTATATCTGTCTACAGATTCTGCACGTTTCCAAGTAAGTTTACTGCAGGATTGAATAGGTGGTTTTATCTTTTTATGGGGTTTTCTACTCGAAATTTCCTGTGATCACTCCTATTAGAAAGCTGGCTAACTCGGTGGAGGACGCTTACTACGGGTTTTCGTTGGTGTTTCTGATCGTTCGCACCGTGATTGTGTTTCTGTCCGCCGCACACATTCACGACTGTGCAAAGAAACCGCTGGAAATCATTATGAAAATTCCCAACGTCGGTTGGTGCGTCGAGGTAAGGGGAAAAAGCTCAAAAGGATCTATTTTCTGAACCAAAAGTGAAATGGTTTATAGAATCATGCATCGATTAAAATTACTAAATTCATAGTCAATTATTCATGTCAATTATTTGCTGCTTTGGTTTAATTTCATGAAAAAGCTTGAACGCTTCTCGACACAGCTGAAGAGCGAAAAGGTAGCTCTCTCGGGAATGGGATTTTTCAGCTTGACACGTCAGCTACTGTTTTCGGTAAGGGAATCACACACTGTGTCGGGATTGAGTTTTGAGCAAAGTTTTGGTTTCAATTTTTTGTTCCTTCTTTCTTCCAGATGGCTGGAACAATTGTGACGTACGAGTTGGTCATGCTAAAGTTCGACGAGGAGTCCGAAAGCCAGGGAAACATACCACTGTGCAGCAAGTTTCCGTTTGAAAAGTTTGGAAATTAATCAAATAAAATCTGAAACGAGACAGCCATGGATGTTTGAAAAGCACTTTGATTGATTCGTTACACCAAGCTCATTATCATCAGTTTTGCAGAGATGTACTCATATCAAACTTGTCTCGTAGCTCACCCATATGTACCACAACGAAGCTTACGAAGGTAGGACCGGTTTACTTATTTTTATTTACTCGCATCAAGTCGTTCTTCAAGACGACAAAGTTGTGTCGATTTTTTTTTACCGGCATCACTTCTTTTGCTTATATTGAGACACACACAAAAAACTAGTTACAGCTAGTTGGGCAACCAAAACTGTCCGCCCCGTAGCTGAGTGTTTTCCTAAGAAAAAGTTTTAAACTTTATTCTAGCCGAACGCTGCGTGGCACTGTGGTTCAAGTGGTGCAGCAATGAAGCATCTTAAGCAATGAACCGGTCCGGTTCCGTACGTACGGATAACTTCTTTTCCAGGGTGATTCGAAGCTGCCGCTTCGAAGAGACGGTACGACCGGTGGGCACGTACTTTGGTTCGTACTTCAATCGTTAATAAATCTGCCGAAGCTTCTTCATTCAGGTGGCCGATGAGTCGGAATTGGCGGAGTGGCAAAGTTCAGCCACGCAGGTTATTTCACGCGGATTCGAATTTTGATTCACATCCAAAGCCGATGACATTTAGACACCGCCAATGGGGCGTCGTGGACCTTGAAGCGTCCGAACGTTGGACACTTGAGACGTTACCTGAACGGTGATTACATTTACCGCTAGGGATGATTACAGATGAGTTGTTTGTTAAACAATTGTTGTTACAAATGGTAAAGTATAAAGGCAAAAGGTCGAGAACCAACTTTCGAGCAATTATAAAAATAACGATGTGAAATTCCGTTTAATATTTTTTTTTTGTATATTTTAAACCACACGTGAAGTTTAAATATTTTTTTTATTATAATATGGATTTTCATCTTTTTATATTATTTATAAAATGTAAAACATAGAAAATTGTGTATGCAAAGTTCTAGGTGAAGGTTAACTTTTTTTTTCATGTACTATGCTCATTTAACATAAATTTGCAAACAAATAATCGCATGAATTCAATGGACAATGTTACATTGTTCCATTGTTGTGTACAGAACGAAAAAATAAAATGCATCGAGCTTATCTTGAAATCATAAATTGGTTATTGAAATGCCTGATTCTGTATAACAACTATCAATGTATGTATTATTATGTGCGACCAACGATGTGTAAGTTACAGGAACTACTATGAACCAGAAAATATATTTATGTGCATCACATGCAATGTGAAATATGTGTGATTTATGCTACTCAGGTTAATATAAAACTTTTAATCTTTAAAATGGCTATATAATCTTTATAAAATCGAGAGTTAATGCCTTTGTTAAATTAATAAGTTAATTATTTTATTGATTTACTTCTATTGATAGTTTTCGTTCTTCTTCAATCAATTTAAATTGAAGTCGTGGCTGTAACAGCGATAATGCTCAATTTAAAAACTAAAAGCAGTAAAAAAATAATGGTAGTAATACTTTACTATATCTCCTGGTAGAAAATAGGCTACACTAAGCAATCATGTTTGGAATTTCGTTTCAGCCGCAACACAATATTGTACTGCCCCTGTTCATTCAATTTTGATGGGTGTTGTGCGTGTTAAACTATCAATTACACCAGTTGTACTCTACTCCCTGCCATCGTTTGCACCGACGGATCGAGTAAACAAATCGCAAGGATTAATTTGTATTATGCGACTCAGCACAACGCAACTGGTAAAAAGCCATAACAAACTACTTCCATCGAGTGCACTTTATGGCGTGCCGCAACACTATTAGATTATTAGGTGGTCCTGATAGTCAAAACAATCCTGGGTCGTCTCACGGGCGCCATGTCCTAGAAAGCTTAACGTGTCGGAAAAAAAATCCCCGCTGGACAGGCAATGCCACCGCCCTAAAATGGAAGCTGATCCAGCGAGCGTGATTTATCATTCGATCGAGTTCATTGCGCCGGTAAGGAACCCCTGAAGCGCCTGATGGCGTCCGGTGCAAGATGATTGAGGTTGGTTTCGGGTTTCGATTACCGCCGGGACCGGTACGCACCATCGCCAAGCAACAGAATCGTTCCAGGTGGCACTGGTTGCGGAAACGCGGAAACGTTACCTTTGTGAGGCCCGCGGAAGAAATCGATGATTGGAAGGAACGGTTCTATCTGGCGATCACATCTGGTAAGCTCGGTTAGCAGTGCTAGTGCTCGGGCCATTGTACATCGATTAACTTTTTTTTGTCATATTTTCTTTGCTTTGTTTTGTCAACATAACAGTGCTTCGCTGGGCACGACTATTTGGTGTGTTTCCGTTGTCGAACATTACCGCGACCGATCCAGATGAGCTTCGGTTTAACTATTTTTCATCCTACATCGTTCTGAGCGCCCTTAGCATTGCCGGCGGTTTGTTCATCATGATCGCCGCCCTGATACGGTTGAATCGCGTTGGCATCAATGCGATGAACATTGCCGAACCGATCTTTTTCGCGATATGTACCCTGTTGCATGTGCTGTTCGTACGGCTTGCGATAGTTTGGCGTAAGTTTATGCTGTTTTGGGCCGAGCGGGAGGAATTATTCTTTGCCCGGCCGTATGGTGCCATTAATCTGCGGCAAAAGGTGATCCGCATGGCGGTATGCATCATTGTATCGGCGTTGGGTAAGAACGTAGTGTATGAATGCTCCCAGAATTGGTCCCGGAAATTGTAGTGTCCTTATGTTTGGTTTTAGTGGAACACGTGATGTACGTCATTAACCAAGTGTACAACGTGTATCAGGAGAATTTAACCTGCCGGTATAATGTAACTCATCCGCTCAAACTGTACGGCACATTGACCTTTCAATCGGTGTACCAATCCGTTCCATACCATCATCTCGTTACGATTTACTTACTGGTGAGCGCTTGATTTGCAACCCTAAACAGACAATTAGTGTCCACCGAGTTGCATATATTTTGGCGCTTAGCCAAAAATTACAAACATATTTTCTTCTCCAGTACACGACGATATCGTTAACGTTCGTGTGGACGTTTACGGATCTGTTTATTATGCTGATTGCCACCGGCATATCTAGCCGTTTCGAGCAGCTGAACAAGCGTATCGACATCAACCTGCAAAACAGCTCCGAAGCGTTCTGGGGTGAAATGAGGACACACTTCGTCGGGCTGATGGAGCTGGTCGAGCGAACAAATCGGATCGTCGGTCCACTGGTGATCGTTTCCTGTGCCAACGATATGTACTTTCTTTGTCTGCAGACGCTCAATACGGTGGAGTATGTGTGCAGAAGAGTTGGTAAGCTTCCGAACGCTCCTATTAATTGCTTTATTGCAGGGATAAACCGTTCGCCATCAATGAATGGTACTTTCGGTACTCGTTTTCCTTCCTGATAATGCGCAGCACCGTGAAGCTATGGTACGCTGCCGACGTGGACGAGAAGTCGACACGCACGCACAAGCTCGTGCAAAAGATACGCAGCGAGCATTACAACGATGAGCTGGAAATACTGCGCATCTGCTCCGGGGCCGGTGTGTCCATCTCCGGCATGGGGTTCTTTAATATTACACGTAAAATATTTCTTACCGTAAGTATATTGCTGGTTTGGTACCGTTTCTTTTTGCTTGATGCGTTTCAATATACCACATGCTGTTCCCACAGATGGCAGGTTCTATGCTAACGTACGAACTGGTGCTTTTGAGATTCCACCGTTCCTCGCAAGGTGTTGGGCAGGAGCTACCCTGTGGCTACATCGACTGAAGTATGGACACGATTAATTGTCGTGGTTTTGCGTTTTCGGCTCGAATTGAAATTCCTCGGTGGAACATTCTCGTACAATGCCTTGGTTGGCGGTGCTCTGAGCGAAATGCAACATAACCAGCTCATAGGTAATGACCGCACCAAGCATCTTTTTGATGGAAGGTTTCGGAAACGGAATGTTAAATTTGATAATAAAAAGAAACTACAGATACAGTTCAATAAAGGCCTACCGTTAACATTGTTTTCTTGGTGAGTCGAAACAGTCCCATCGCGCTGATCGCTATAGAGCTTTTGCGAATGAAGGTGTAAAATCTTTCCAGCTAGAAAAGAAGTTACATGTTGTCTAAAAATAAATCTTTTCGATAAGAATGAAGTGTTGCAAATAGCATACATTCCGGCGGTAGTGAATAAGTTTAAATCTATTGAAGCTTGTAAAGTATGCTATTCGCATTACAAAGCGCTTACCTCATCACACCAGCTAGCCGATGGGACGCGACGGCATAGCTTGATAGGTTTACGTGCCACTTCATGTACGGCTGAGCAGTGATGCAAGGTCAAAAATGTGCGCAATATTACGAAGAACAGTGAGTAGTACGTAAACACGGTCATAATTACAAACTTTTCCGATCTAAAGAAAAATATCCAAAAATGTACATCAAAGTCCGAAAACTCTCACGCAGCACTAAACTTACTCTACAAGATGAAACAGCTGGTAGCAGATTAGGTAGAGATTAGTGCCACAAGAAACCACTAACAAAGGAGAACATATGCTCATGACGTGGTCGAGCAGCTCACAAACCATCACGTAGTCGGAGTGGATTTCGCTCCAGAACTTCTCCCTAGCGATTACCTGTACGGTGCTGTAGAACTGTATTCTAGCATTTAGCCGACCGAAGTAACCAGCAATGGAGTCGCTGATCATGATAATCAGTACATCCTGCACGGTCCAGGCCATAGTGAGGGCTGTATTTGCGTACTGGATAAGGAATACAAAATAACCATTACAGGGCGTTTCAGATAGTTGAAATATGTTACCTCAAGAAATATAAACGCTGGAAAGTTGTAGGGTACATGTCGGAAAATGAACCCGTAAATGCGCAACGCATAGTACTCGTTCAGGTTGCTGTAATCCCACTTACAGTTGCGTCCTTCATCCTCTTTTGCGTATATGGTTTTCGCAATGGAAAGCATATGCTCTGCTATAATGTGCAGTAAATAACACGTCAGCGGATAGCTTCAAGACATTTTAATTGTTACTCTTTTGCCATACCAAATCCCATTAATAGAAGAAGCATCGTCACTGAACGCATTCTGAGCATGGATCGTTTGTCTTGCTGACGTGCATTGTACTGCATCACCTCCAGTGCTTCCACCTGTTCCCATTGCGGTACCATCGTTGACCAACGGGTTGCTACGCGGAGCATAAGCAACATAATAATGATCACATCCGCATAGAACAGTGGGCCAATAATGTTATCCGCGTTGACACCAATCACTAGCAGACGATCGTATTCAACGAAGCACAGCACCAGCCCAACAAGCAACAGCACCAAACAGTGCACCGTTTGGAAGGAGCACCAACGAAAATGCCACTGGGCCGGCTTACGGTAAAGGACGCCGTATAGTGGAAATTGTCCAAACAGCAAAAATATGACCAGGATCGGTCGGATGGTGGAGTGAAAATTCATGACACTTTCGGCCGTTCTGGCTGTTGCCACTGTACTGTCGAGTGCAGGTCGGACACTGTTTGTGTGAGGGCCACTTTGTGCGAAAGTAATTAATAGCACTCGATTTACCACTCGGGGGATGGTTGGAAATCTAGCAACAAGGAGACTTGGTAGCCTAGATTGTAGCGTAACAGAGCGTCGGTAAATTACGATCGAATGGTACATTAGGCTAAAGTATGATTTTAAAATGAGCCCCGTTAATGCCCCTGCTCCAGTTGATACCAAATGGCGATTTGTTTATGTTTTAAAGCTACCAATGGAAGCGATATTTTTGCTGCACTCCATTTTGTTCTAAACTATAAACTTGATAGTGAAACATTTGTACCTGAAATTGCATAACTTTAGGCGTCTAAAGTTTTCGTTGAAACGCACACGAGCATGGTTGCGATGTGAAATACTAATAATGGGCATAGCTTAAGTGTTAAGATGTTGGACGTTTGAAACTTCAAGATCAAAACCGACGCTTGTCTATCTAACGTTCGATAAGTTTTTCAGGCCAACAGATAACACCGACTAGCGCCACTGACTAGCATAATCAATGCTGTAATCATCGTTCAAAGGGAAAACAAAACATATCGCTTATCGGGGCCTATCGCAGAAAATGTAGCGCGAAGCAGTGCGACTGATGTCGAATCGTCTGTTATCTATGACCTAACTTTTTTTTTCGCTTTATCGTTCGCCGGCAAATCGCTGCATGCATTCGAAATCCATACAGCAAAACCGCGGTGTGTTCAGTCTTTGGTGTACAGCTTGACGTTTTGACGCATTCACGGGCAGTGAACAGTGGTCGATATTCGGTGCTAGAATTATATAAACATGCCGGCTCCTACTTTGTACTATTTTCCCATTAGCCCACCAGCACGGTCTGTTTTGCTACTGGTTAAGGAGCTTGAACTGACGGTGAATGTAAGTGTGGTAGCGTTGGGTATGTGATACTAAGAGCTATAGTTCGAGCAAACTTTCTGTTTTTAGCTAAAAGAGGTTAACCCACTCGCTGGTGAAACGCGCACCGAGGAGTTCATGCGCATAAACCCGGAACATACCATCCCGACGCTGGACGATAATGGATTCTATCTCGGTGAATCACGTGCCATTCTGTCGTACCTGATCGATGCGTACCGTTCCGGGCATACGCTGTATCCCAACATTCCGAAGGAAAAGGCGCTCATCAATCGGGTGCTACATCATGATTTGGGTTCGTTCTATCCGAAGTTTTTCGGCACTATTGGAGCATTGTTTTCCGGCGCGGCTACGGAAATTTCGGACGAGATGAAAGTCAAGGCCGACACAGCGTTGACCGACTTGGAGAATTACCTTATCCGCAATGATTACTTCGCGGGCGAGAATCTAACCATCGCCGACCTGTCTTTGCTTCCGACGATTGCTTCGGCTGTGGTAAGCAGCAAACGTTTAGCGTTCGTAAATGCTGTCTCGATCGATTCCAAAAATTAACCCAAGCTTAATCACCTCTCCCATAGCACTGTGGTTTGGATTTAACAAAGTACAAGCGATTAAATGCTTGGTACGAAAGCTGCAAGCAGTTGAAGGGCTACCAGGAAGATCAGGAAGCTGCCAAACAGGTTGGCGAGTATCTACGTTCCAAGTTCCCGGCCGGTTTGGAAGCGTTGAACTAGTGTCACTGTTCCAAGAAAACCATGAGCCACTAATACCGCGGTGTCTCAGAATGTGCAAGATAATGGAAAAAACATACCTCACTGACGTCTTGGGTCATGATGGAAGCAAGATAAGAAGCAGGTGTTGTTAAAGATTTAACGCCACACCACATGCATGTCACAAACGTGTGAGTTTTGGTGCGAATAAAGGTTGGTGTTTGTTGTATCTGTGAGTTACAGTTTACTATCGTTCGGTGACGATTATCTTCACGCACGAAGGTTAATGCGACAGTTCACACAAGTAAGTTTCTTTCGTGGAAATTGATAGTGTTGCTTTGTGACGAAGCTTAAAATCGAAATCGATAAATCTTTAACGATCGGGATTTTAAAATACTGATAATAGCATATTTTTAAAATGGTGTTAGGTTAGTTAGGCAGAATCGATAGATAATACCGAAATTAATGAAAGAATTATGATGAATGAAGCATGAAGCATTACTAAACATAGTACATAATAAAAAAAAATACGAAACGTCAAAAACATCGGATAAACACGTTTCGGTTGCACGTCTGTTGTTAGCTTTAGCTGGTGTAGCAAATTCAGGGAAAGTTAACACTTTTCCCATTTCCTTGGAAAATATGAAACGCACGAAACTAGAGCTTGCGGTTATTAAATGTCTCCGACAGAGTTATCCAAATTTTATATCACGTCCTCAGTTGGCGTGTCGATGATTCCGCGACAAACCGGTTCAAATTCAAACGAACCACATGGTAATCGAGAAGCATGTAGAAGTTAGGATATGTTTTGCAGATATAAGGATTCGGAAATAAACCGCGCAGAAGGTCGGAGCATCGCCACCTGCATATCACTACTATTGCAGCACTGTTATACGGAGAAGATTCATATTGAAATCTGAATTTTACGAATGCTTTTACGCCTTTTACGAAAGGCAATTTTAAGGGTTCACAAAGATGATGTGAGTTACCCAGAATTGTAATTTTACTACCGTGTAGGTTCTGTCATGACAAGAATTACTCCATGGCGGTTTGTTCATTCTAAGATATCCAACCAATCCGTTGTGATCGTACAGAAGATATGCAAAATCTGGAGATAAGAGATGTGTGGAATTCGTTGTAATTCAATAGTTCATTACAATAGTTCGCTTATTGCTCTTGATGATAACTTCAACTTGTTTAGTTAGGAAACAAAAATTAAACGTCATTTTCTTGTACATAACATGAAAGCTAAATCGAAGTATAAATTTTAACACTCTCTATTTACACGACTGGTGACTGGCGTACATGGTGAACAAAACAGTGAGAGAGTTTATTTCATATTTCTTATTTTCTGTGTTGAAGTATATTTTGACTGCATTAATAATATTGATCTAGCCTAAGTAAAAAATGAAAACAAAAATCTTTCATATTTTACCACCTATGAGGAAAATATTTAAGTTGTCAAAACTGTACCATAATTTTAATGGGAACAACATTTATCAACATGTTTACAGCAAAAGAGTCATTACAGGCTCGTTACGAATCACAGCTTCATTAACGGTCACGCATTTTTGTTATTAAGAGCCTTCTGTTGCCGATCGTCAGGTAGATAGCCGAATTGGGGTCGAAGAAACGGCAGTGACATTGTCTAGTTGCATTTCTAGTTTGCAAACGCATTCCTTACCTTTGTTTGAACGTAGCAACAGCAACGGTAGAAAAAGTGTAAATGTAGAGAAGGAGAGCGAGAAAATCATCCATTGAATGAAGTCCTTCATTCATCGCCCCAAAATGGACATCGATACCGGTCACAAGCGAAGGAGTGCGGGTGTCGGATCGTTTCATCATGCCGTTGCACCGGGTAAACCGAAAAAAGCAAAAAAGAAACCCTAAATCCCATGGAATGAAACACTTTTTACTAACGTGTGTGCGTCGGAAACAAAATATGTATTGATATATTTGATCTTTTTTTCGTTCGTTGGTGTTAAAAGTGTTGCTCTTGGGTCAGTGCTTTACGCTGCTTCCGGTGGTGAACATATTCAACGCCAACTTCCGTACGGCGCGCTTCAAGATGAAAAGCTTCCGTTGCATCTACTCGCTGGTGTATCTGGTGCTGACCGGCATTTACTGCAGCCTTTCCATCCGGTGGTACATTAGGAAGGGATTGAACATTTCCTACTTTGGTGTGTAGGACGTGACCGGGAAGGATGTGTTGTTGTTTTTTGTTTCGTTCATACCCTACGATCACGCTTTTCCACCCACAGCTAACTGTATTTACATGGTGGTGGTGTACCTATCGGCTTGGCTTTTCTTTTTCGTTGCGATCCAATGGCATTCCGTGCTGGATGCGTTTGCCAGCTGCGAACGTTCGTTCATGCGGGATCACTATCGTCTACAGAGTAAGGGCCGATTCAGCCTGGTGTGGAAGATACGGTTTGCAGGATTTGCCATCTTTGCGCTCGCCCTGGTGGAGGATTGGTTGAACTACTACTCGGCGTACCAGAGCAACATTGTGCAGATAATTACGTGCAATCGGACCAACGTCACCGTCTGGGAAAATTTCTACTTGCGCGAACATCCGCACGTCTTTCACTTGCTTCCAATCAATTGGTTTACAATTGCAGTTACGGAGGTAAGCTTAGTAACAGTACCTTAATCACTTTTAACTGATCTTGTACTGATGATCGTCCGTGGGCAGTGGATTAATCGTTGTATGCGATACACTTGGACGTATCTGGATATCTTCATCATCTCCTTCTGCTACGGTGCCCAGTTCCGGTACGAACAGATCTTTAGACGCTTGGCAGCTGTCCAGGGTATAGCCTGTCCGACCAACTTTTGGCACGAGCTGCGCATGGACTATGTGGCCGTTTCGGAGCTGGTGAACGCGCTGGACACTCGATTTGGGCATTTGATTTTGCTGGCCTGCGCTAACGATATGTACTTCATCGCAACACAACTGTTCAATGGGTTCCAGTACGCGAACGAGCTGGGTTGATGGGCGTTATGGAGTACTAACATTAACATTTCCAACATTCTAGACGACGAAAGGCAATTGCGAACTATGTGTACTTTTGGTACTCGCTGCTGCTGCTTATGTTTCGCACGGTCATAATGCTTTACGTAGGTTCGGGAGTGTACGTTGCGTCCACCAGTCCGCTCCATCTACTTAGGAATGTTTCTTCGAAAAATTGGGGCATTGATGTGAGTAAATATGGGGATGAAAATCACATATAATCCGGTACAATCTACTTCATTTTTATCTCACCAGCTGCAACGACTTACGGATGAAGTTGCCTCCGGGGAAAATGTACTATCCGGCAAGCAGTTTTTCTTTCTCAAGCGTCAACTAATTCTTGCGGTACGTCTAACGATTGTGTGATAGCCATGCATTTGGTTCACTTCATTTTTAATTCTCTCTACATCATCAAACACGCGACACGAAGATCAACATATCGTATAAACAGAGCTGTCTCTGTGAATTGTTTCAGATGGCAGGAACATTGGTAACGTACGAGCTAGTACTGCTTGACCAGGTGAAAAAAATTCCCGACTCTTCGACGGACTGCACGTACTTTTGAACCTATCAGTGGTGCTTGTTGTGTTGCACACCCTTTATCGCGTGATTAGAAGCTGGAAAAGCTCGTAAACAGCACCTGCCAGCATTCGCACGTTTACTTTCTATCGGCTTATTAATCGTTTGCACCGTTCAAGGCGGGAGAATAATACGTGAACTTGAACGCTTGACTGCAAGCGAAATAGTTCATTTGGCCACAACCTTCGACGGATGCGACGGGCGTGCAGGTTCATTCCGTTCGGCAAGGGTAGTGACAAGTGACTCGCAGTACGTTTGCAGGATGATACATGGTTGGTAATTAGACCGCTGATGCAAATCGGAGCACCATGGAGATGCCGGAGATTGATGACTTCCATCGTGCGGTGCGACCATTTCTGCTGATTTCGCAGTTGTTTTCACTGTTTCCGCTCGGTGGACTGTACGGATCGACGCTGCAGGACATTCGGTTCCGTTGGTATGGGCCGGGCGCAATCTACAGCTTTTACTTTTTCCTCTCGGCGCTGGCCACCCTGACAGCGCACATTTATTACAGCGTTAATGAGGGCAACTTAGGAACGCCGGAAATAAGTAAGTAATGCCACGGAAAACTGAAGGGTTAAGGGAATACAGTACTTTGATGGCTCTCCTGATGTTTTCTTGCTCCTGATTATTGTAAGGTAATATCCTGTACTACGTATTAAACCTGGGCGGAGCAATCGCGTTACTTGTCATAGCGTCACGCTGGAGAACGATCATGGAGAAATGGCGCAGCTTGGAAGAAACCTTCCTACATCCACCGTACGCAGAACGAAGATTTTGGAGCTTGAAACGTGTAATTGCAACTATGGGCACGACAATGTTTGTACTTGCTTTCGGTAAAGTATTCTATCCATCAGGTGGCGATAAGTGCGCACCTTCTCATACCCATTTATTCCTCTCAGTGGAAGACACTTTACATGTTGCCTCGGTGTACTACACGAACCTGCAGTTCTACAAACGCTGTGACAATAGTACAGCCTTCTGGACGCTGTTCTACGAGCGTGAACATCCCAAGTTCTTCCACTATCTGCCGTACAGCTTGCCGGCGGTCCTGCTACTCGAACTAACGCACAAGATATTCCTGTACGTGTGGACATTTATGGATTTGTTTATCATCTTCGTGGCACTTGGGCTGGCACGCCGGTACGAGCAGTTTTATCGTCACGCCGTCCGTTACAAGGGACGTCACGTGATGGGCACGGTGTGGCAGCAGTTGCGGCTGGACTATGGAAAAATTTCCCATCTGGTTGCGTACATGGAGGGCATTATGGCACCGGTCATCATCTGTACGACGGCATCCGATTTGTACTTTATATTCTACCAGATGTTTAACTCGTTTCAGTAAGTTCCAATAGAAGCGATAGAGTGATGCGCCACTTGTACCCCTGCTTTGTTCGTTACAGATTTTCCGCATCGTTGCTATCCGAGGTGTACTTTAAATTTTCGCTAGCCTTCCTAATTTTCCGCACGCTGGCTATGCTGCTGATCGCTTCCAACATACACGTGGCATCGTTGCGACCTCTGGATATATTGCGTTCGACACCGATGAGCTGCTGGACCATAGATGTGTGTAATGTGATGAGAATCGTCGAGGTTTTTCATTCTCCACATTAATAATTCGACGCATTTCAGGTGCAACGCTTTACGCAGGAACTTTTGACGAGTAAAAACTGTCTTTCGGGATATGGGTTTTTCTTCCTAAACCGTGGCGTTATACTTGCGGTAGGTACTATTAAGTTAGTAGCCTAAAAAAACAAGCTAACTATTGTGTTCCCGGACGTGGACAGATGGCAGGAACGTTAATCACGTACGAGCTGGTCATGTTGAAGGAAGTTCCATCGGAGGAGAAGGTTGATTTTTGTGAAGCTGGAAAGAAATTGTATTAAGCAAAACTACTTCATCGGTGGACTAACACGCTGCAATGCTATTTGGACATGCTTAAATAAAATTAATAAAGCTACTGAATAATAAACTACTTAATAAGTAATTAATAAACTACTGATAACAAATGCTTCAACGATTTATACTTTAATTGAGTTTTACGTCTAGTTTCAGTTTGTTCCAGTAACTCATAATAACTATCTGGATACTGATCCCACCAAATGATAAAAATACTTTTTCCACAATTTTTTACTCAATAAAATTTCTTCCGTATGTTTGGTTAACAAAATCTCCACTGGACGTGAGGAACAACGTATGGAACGTATGGAGCAACAAATTATATGCCAATGAAGAAGTTTCTTTTACCTCACATTTTCACTTCTCATCAAGTTGACATAAAACCGACAGGCGTCTTTTTCCTGTCCACATGCCCGTGCTCGTCAGGAGCCTTTATTAGATATTTATAATATTAAATGATTTGCAGATTTCCTTCTTTCGTCGAGGTTGTTTAAATCCTTCTGTTCTGCTATCTTCACTGTTAGTGTGCTTAAGTTACGCTACATGTGCGATGGTGATACAGAAGATTCATCCAGTACAAGACCGTTCAACGGAACGAGGTCTATCAACACTAATGTTGTCGAAAAATGTACACATACTTAATAGTTAGTTAAACGTAGTATAACAAGTTTGAATGTTATGATTTATTTCCTTGAACCGTTCAAAGTAATTAATTGTTTTTCACTAATTGCAGGAGACTTTTACCGTCCAAATCGTACGCGGTTTGTCACGAGTGGCGATCATTTCTGTCGCACTGTGAGGCCGGTGTTGATCGTGGGTCAAATATTCGGTTTATTCCCAGTCGACGGTGTCTGGAGCGGTCGGTATTGGTACCTTCGTTGGCGTGTGTTATCGTTGCGTACCCTGTATGCGTTATGCGTTCAAATTGGTGCGTTTATGATGGCTGGTTTTTCATTCGCAACCCTCTGGCATAGTGGCGTTGAGTTTGCGAAAATAAGTAAGGGTGCAGAGAATGAACGGTTGCGATCGTGTTACTATTTTCCCAATTTTCATTTCAGTGTCTTGGTGGTTCTTTAGCCTGAATTTACTGATATCGATCAACTTTTGTGTGCTGGCACGACACTGGCCACAGCTAATGTGTCGTTGGATGCAGGTGGAGCAATCGTTATCCGATCAGCCAACCCTTAGCGCATCATATCGCAAGAATGTGTGACAAAGCGTGCTGATCATGACAGTATTGCTGACAAGTGGACTAATAGAACATGTGCTCTCGAAACCCGCGGGACTACATCGTGCGTACCGATGTCCGATCCCGAACCTACTGGAGGCACACTACAAACAAGCCTTTCCGGAAATGTTTTCCTTCGTTCCGTACGATCCGTACATAGGGTTTGTGGCTCAAACGATCACATCCCTGCTGACGGTGTACTGGAATTATGTTGATCTATTTTTGATAACGATAAGCATTGGGTTACGGACAAACCTGGCACATGTGAACAGTCTAATCGAAGGTTCAGCCAAGCTGTACCATCGGTCATCCTTTTGGAAGGAACAGTTTGCCCACTATCGTCTTGTAATAGGTTTGATACGCGACGTTAACAGTCACATTGGTGCCTTCATCGTTATCTCCTACTCCAGCAATCTGTTCTTCATCTGCGTCCAGTTGGTTAACGTTTTTCAGTAAGTCGATAATAGATGCACAAGTATGGGTAAAGCGTTTCTGTGTTTAGTTTGGAAGGGAATTTTTTAAACATTTTTAAAGGCAAAATTCATCACTCATCGTTACCACCTACTTTTGGTACTCGCTGTTTCATCTTATTGGTCGCATTTTGGCCGTATCATTGTACGGGTCGGCCATCCACGACGAGTACTGTCGGACACGTGCCCTATTCTACAACCTGCCGGATGGATACAGTTGCTGTGTGGAGGTAGTAGATTTTTTTTCCATTTTATTCTTCAACAAATAAATTCCTACATGTGTCATTATATGCTCTTGCAAGCTTGGATCCCTTTGCTAAGCTTTTGTCGATTGGAAAAGCTAGCAACCACCTATAACGTCATCCGCAACAACATTTCTCTTGCTCTTCGTTACAGGTACGGCGGTTCCATCGGCAGGTCGAGCATGACTCGGTAGCATTGACCGGCTATGGGTTTTTCCATTTGACACGAAAACTCATTCTGAAGGCAAGTGTGTTTTCACCAACCATTTTTCTAGTGTTCCACCCTCTCCCACCAATTTTCCTTCATTCTTACCGTCCATTTTTCTTAACCAAACAAACTCTTTTTTTTTGCCGGTACGTTTCTTTAACTCAGATCGCAGCCACTGTCGTAACGTACGAGTTGGTTTTGACGCAGGTTAACGAAGCGGAAGCCAAAAATGGTGACGATAATCCGTGCACGTGAGAAGCCTACGAAAAGTGTGTCCAGTTACAGAGCTGTCGTGTGATAGAACTCGAAGAACCTGGAGCATGGCTAAGAAGTTGGTCAGCACTGGGCTGGATATTGTTGGTTGGTTACCAGGAAATGTGTGAAAGAAAATAAACGAATGGCATCACTAGGGAAGTTGCTAAAGGTCGTGTGACGAAAATAAATAAAACGCTACGCATAGATCGGTGTATATTTTTGTGCGAAAATTGTGACGGATTGGGTCAAGGGTGATGACAAAAAAAAAAGAAATAGCAAGTCAAATAATGTGGGTTGACAGTGGTGCTACGGAAACTCAATCGCTTTTTAGTAGTCCACTTAAGTACATCTTATCATGCTGGACATTTTATCTTAAATGATTTGCCGAATGTAAGAAATGGAAGGATAAGCTTATTAGGTCCTAATCTAGGTTGGATATTTCACGAGTTTTCCTTTCACTCAGTACTTAATGAACCTTACCGTTAAAAGGTGATTAAATGGACTAGTGCATGTATTGAATGGAAAATACAAATTGATTATTTCAATTGAGCTATTGAATACTCTAACCAGAACTTGATGATGTGGAGTTCAAAATGATTTTAAATTCAGGAAATTTCTCAAAACTGCGTCTAAAATATTATATGCATCTAATATTGCAGAACTAATAGATAGCAACAGGAATTGAAAGGAATTGTGGCGAAAATAGATACTCCCAAAAGTAAGTACACTTTGATGATGCCTAAACACTTTGGTACATACTGCTCAAAAGAATATAAAATGTTTGAATAGAAAAATCCTGACAAATAGACAGAAAAGCTTCAGTTTTTAGTGAATATTTCCATCGTGGTTATCAGCGCAAGTGTGTACATACTTGGAATTTCAGTTTAAATGAGATATACTTGACACCAGACAGTAGCAGTAAGCGAACGAGATTAACGAACTAAAAATATGTATAAAATGGGTAATTCCGACAATTTTCTTGAGCTTGAATAATTCGGATCATAGGCAGATTTCATCTCTCAGTTTTTCGCATTTGATTCCCTTATAATGCGCTTAGAATTCAATGATATCTTGTGGATCTAGACTTAGACTTCGACTTTCCGTGTTGAATGTTGGGGAGCAAATGTAGATATCCTAAACGTATTTTACAATTTCGTAGTCACGGCACCGCATAACATGTAAACATGATCATAATGTGGTTCAGGGTCTAGAACTAGAATGAACTAGATGAACTAGATTAGATCTTAGATACACCAGTTTTCCTACCTCACGCTTTACAGGGTAATAATTAGCTTATTATTTATGAATCCTGAGACCAGCTTTAAAATCTCACACGGTCTAAAGCCTGGCCCAACCTCCATTAGTGTTTTGACCGTGGTTTACACTAGAGGTGCAGCATGGCTCTGAAACTGTTGGAGAACAAACTTCTACTGCGGAGAAATAATGTAATAAGGTACAGTAAAAACTAACCCGCAAGTAGTTTTGTTTTAAGAAGCGTAATAATCCTTAACGAGTTTTCATCTCTTTAAAGCCTTCAAATCGACGAGCTCGTATGTGAGAAACGAAAAAAGATGGGTTTTGCTGCTCTAGAAAATCACGACACCAAGCCACTGTTGCAGCCAACCTGGCAAACCCAGCTGAAGCGATGGTGTGTTTCCTGGCTTCGTTGGCCAAAGNTGCGGAGAAATAATGTAAT
The DNA here is from genome assembly GCA_018908115.1 of Anopheles rivulorum. NCBI lineage: Eukaryota > Metazoa > Arthropoda > Insecta > Diptera > Culicidae > Anopheles > Anopheles rivulorum. Next base: position 11,170,816 of record STHB01000004.1, read on the forward strand.
AAGGTACAGTAAAAACTAACCCGCAAGTAGTTTTGTTTTAAGAAGCGTAATAATCCTTAACGAGTTTTCATCTCTTTAAAGCCTTCAAATCGACGAGCTCGTATGTGAGAAACGAAAAAAGATGGGTTTTGCTGCTCTAGAAAATCACGACACCAAGCCACTGTTGCAGCCAACCTGGCAAACCCAGCTGAAGCGATGGTGTGTTTCCTGGCTTCGTTGGCCAAAGCTACCGCGCCGAGCAGGTCGAGAGGATTGGATGTTTAACGGTACGTTCCACGAAGCGATACGCGGTGTACTGATGATGGCTCAGCTATTCTCCATCATGCCTGTAAGCGGCATCCTGTCGAAAGATCCTCGAAAGCTGCGCTTCTCGTACACGAGCGGTCGGGTGATATATGCGTACTTTTGTGCGGTAGGCATCGCCTTTCTCGCCACCATGTCGGTGTACTTCTTCGCCAGCAAGCGGTACCATTTCCAGAAGATGGTAACGGCCTTCTTTTACTGCTACAATCTGTACGCGATGTATCGGTTCGGTAGGCTTGCCCAACGATGGCACGGATTGATGGTGAAATGGACGCGGGTGGATGATTCACTGCCTCCTCAAAAAGACTTGTTTGAACGGGCTGTGCTGGCGTATCGGATAAAGTTGTGCTCTATTATGGTGATGACACTGTCACTGTCGGAGCACTTGCTGTCGATCGTGGCCGCCGTGCACTACTCGAACAACTGTCCCGCTGTGCACGATCCGTACGAAGCGTTCTTCAAGTCGAACTTTGCGTTCGTGTACTACTACTTCTCTTACTCGACGTTGCGTGGCTTTCTGACCAAGTTCTTCAACGTGATTTGTAACTTCATTTGGAGTTATGTGGATCTGTTTGTGATCGTTGTTAGCATGGGTTTGTCGCATTCGTTTCGCCGTATCAATGCGTTCCTGTTTCTCCACAAACGGGAGGTAATTGCAAATGGAGATGCTGGAACCATAAAGTTTAATTTACGTATTGGTTTTCTTATTTTCGTACAGAAAATGTCCGAGCAGTTTTGGGGCGAACAGCGGCAAAAGTATCGAAATGTGTGCGATCTTGTAACGACAGTGGATGATCATATCTCCGGCATCACAATGCTCTCCATCTCGAACAATTTATTCTTTATCTGCGTTCAAATTCTCAACAGCATGAAGTATGTGGACTGTGGAAGCTAGTACATAAGCTTCATCCTCCTTATGCTTTACTACGTTCAAATTTTCTTTATTTTACCAGCTCACGTCCCACCTTAGTGCACACGGTGTACTTCTGGTTTAATTTGGTGATCCTGATCGGACGTACGCTGGCCGTGGCAATGTTTGCTGCGGAGGTTAACGATGAATCGAAGCGTCCGATTGAGGTGCTGCGTACGATACCGCGCGATGGTTGGTGCTTGGAAGCGAAACGGTTCGCCGAGGAAGTGACCACGGATACTGTTGCCCTGACCGGGCTGAAGTTTTTCAGCATGACCCGGAAGCTGGTGCTGAATGTGACCGGGGCAATCATTACGTACGAGCTGGTGCTGATACAGTTCCATAAGGACGAAGTGTCGGATGTGGATTTGTGTAAGCTTAAGCGTATGGACACGCTGTAGGGCCTGTCCAGCTGGAATGTTCATCGTTCGTTGTTGGTTTGGTTGCTTTAGTCGTTGGACATTGCCCCCTTTTAGCTGTCGTAGTTTGTTCGATGTCGTTCTGTAACCGTTCAGTGTTGAGTGTGAGTGTATTGCATCCGTATGGTACATGCTTCTAACTTTGTTTCCTTTTCCTTTTAACTTTATTACAGGTTTGATTGATCCTTTTGATGAAAAGTATTACTAAAGTGTGTGATAACACACAAACGACATAAATGCTGAGCTTTCAAAAAGATCTTTAGATGTTTAGTATAAGTTTAAAACCAATTTTATTATTACCTTTATAATCTTTTTTCGAATTGTTCGCCCAGTATTGCGTTATCGCTATAACATGAACTACAAATGCAGTGGATCAGTGTAAAAATATTTTCAAGTGTTTTTGATTTTTCCCCGTCAAATCACAGCTAAAGCATGGGTATGATCAACTAAATATCGCTTAAAAATCAATCATCCCACACACATCCTTCCCGGAAGATGTTCTTATCAAGTCAGCTGGCTGCGAGGGTTGAGCAGTATCGAACCGTCTCAGTTTCATCGCTCAGTTTCAACTGCTGGAGAAAAGGGCTAAATGTAATCGATTGTAAACGCTCCAATCGAGCATGTCGGGGTTCATTAATAAACAATCGTCAGAATCAATATTTTATACCGTCTGCCACGGCCTGTCGTCTGAGATGCAAATGTGTGAAAAGAGTGGAAAACAAAGAAAGAAAGCAAAAAAAAAACGTCAGAAGCAGAACTGATTATCTGAATCGTTAAGCAACGAGGCAATGCGAAGGATGGTCTCGTCCGTTTATTTGTCTTCCGATAACTTTATGCAAAGTTGATTCATTTACTGAAGAAAGGCGGCATTTAGTTCACTGACCGAAAATGATGAAACACGGGCACGAGACTGCGGCACAGAGCAACACGTTTTGGTGGAAGGTGAAAGTAGGCACCGGGTATGAAATGGAATCGGAAAATTTAATTAAATGGAAATGAGCAGCAGAATGGCATCAGAAGCATTTGCATTCTGGTTTAAATTCGGTATCATTTCGGGTTGGTTAGGAAAATTTACGCATCAACGCGATGAGTGTGATGACACGATCGGAAATAAATTATGTCTAACGCGCATGCACTGCGAACGTATTTTCGCCGATCGATATTTCGTTTCCACTAAATCTGGGGTAATTTGATAATAATTGACCTGATGGCGTTGATGCGTCGCGTTGCCGAATGTTACGGAATGGGGTGTTTTTTTGGGGGTGAGAGTGCGTTTTTTTTTCAACATGAAGAAACATCCCCCCTACATAGGTCAAGTTTGTGTTTCGCTAAGACGAGGTCACGATCGTGCCCAAAACGGGTTGATGTGAGATTAAAAATAGTGCTCCACTAAACTGTTAATCCCTTTCCCCAAAGATAGACTTGGCATTGGTTTGAATATAGTTGTAGCACAATCGATGGTAAACATTCCCTTTTTAATCAGCGTTTTGTCTTAGTCTTCGTGAGCGTAGTTGAACCGTGTTGTTGTCTATACTGTGTCGTAGTTATCAGTTCCAAGCTCAGTCTTCAACCGTGCATGCACGAGAATGTATAATTCGCGAATTCTGGAGCTCTGTGGAGNTTGCGTTATCGCTATAACATGAACTACAAATGCAGTGGATCAGTGTAAAAATATTTTCAAGTGTTTTTGATTTTTCCCCGTCAAATCACAGCTAAAGCATGGGTATGATCAACTAAATATCGCTTAAAAATCAATCATCCCACACACATCCTTCCCGGAAGATGTTCTTATCAAGTCAGCTGGCTGCGAGGGTTGAGCAGTATCGAACCGTCTCAGTTTCATCGCTCAGTTTCAACTGCTGGAGAAAAGGGCTAAATGTAATCGATTGTAAACGCTCCAATCGAGCATGTCGGGGTTCATTAATAAACAATCGTCAGAATCAGTATTTTATACCGTCTGCCACGGCCTGTCGTCTGAGATGCAAATGTGTGAAAAGAGTGGAAAACGAAGAAAGAAAGCAAAAAAAAAACGTCAGACGCAGATCTGATTATCTGAATCGTTAAGCAACGAGGCAATGCGAAGGATGGTATCGTCCGTTTATTTGTCTTCCGATAACTTTATGCAAAGTTGATTCATTTACTGAAGAAAGGCGGCATTTAGTTCACTGACCGAAAATGATGAAACACGGGCACGAGACTGCGACACAGAGCAACACGTTTTGGTGGAAGGTGAAAGTAGGCACCGGGTATGAAATGGAAGCGGAAAATTTAATTAAATGGAAATGAGCAGCAGAATGGCATCAGAAGCATTTGCATTCTGGTTTAAATTCGGTATCATTTCGGGCTGGTTAGGAAAATTTACGCATCAACGCGATGAGTGTGATGACACGATCGGAAATAAATTATGTCTAACGCGCATGCACTGCGAACGTATTTTCGCCGATCGATATTTCGTTTCCACTAAATCTGGGGTAATTTGATAATAATTGACCTGATGGCGTTGATGCGTCGCGTTGCCGAATGTTACGGAATGGGGTGTTTTTTTGGGGGTGAGAGTGCGTTTTTTTTTCAACATGAAGAAACATCCCCCCTACATAGGTCAAGTTTGTGTTTCGCTAAGACGAGGTCACGATCGTGCCCAAAACGGGTTGATGTGAGATTAAAAATAGTGCTCCACTAAACTGTTAATCCCTTTCCCCAAAGATAGACTTGGCATTGGTTTGAATATAGTTGTAGCACAATCGATGGTAAACATTCCCTTTTTAATCAGCGTTTTGTCTTAGTCTTCGTGAGCGTAGTTGAACCGTGTTGTTGTCTATACTGTGTCGTAGTTATCAGTTCCAAGCTCAGTCTTCAACCGTGCATGCACGAGAATGTATAATTCGCGAATTCTGGAGCTCTGTGGAGCTTTTATACTACTTCTTACAGTAACATGCGCTGGACGACGTAAGTATAATGTCTAATGAGAGATCAAATCACGTCTTTACATCTAATACTGCGAAGACCACAAACATTTTTAGACTCCTTCCGACAGCTATGCATCATCGAGGGTCAACAGCGTGGACGCTGTGTACCAGTGAAGCAGTGTGACAGTGTACTGACAACGCTTCGCAAAGAAGCCCTCACAAACGAAGACATCCAATATCTGTACAGTACGGAATGTGGACGAACACCGGATGGAAAGGCTCTGGTGTGTTGTCCCCAAAGTTCAATCCTTTCTGTCGGTGCTGGAGGACTAGTGAATGGTCCTAATGCAACTATCCGTGTGAACGCCGAAGACAAACGGCCAGCGGGAACGGTCTCAGGATCAGGATCATCTCCAGTAGTGTGTGGTTTCCAATCGGAAATGAACATTGCAAACCATACCATCGGCCATCATCCTTGGACTGTGCTGCTTCACTATGGGAATCAGGGTGCTTAACCACTCGCAAGCTTACTTCACAAACATGATCTTAAACATGACCTTTTTCTCACACAGTACACAACAGCAAGTTCAACTGCAGCGGTACACTTATCGCAGCAGACTACGTGTTAACCGCGGCAAGCTGTGTGGATGATGTGGAATCATGGACTAAGTATGTTTCTACCTTTGGTGTACGTAATGGGCAAGGAATATTATTAACGAACCAATATCCATTTCCATCAGCCTGACAGTGCGACTTGGCGAGTGGGATCTTGAATCTACGGTGGATTGTATTTTGTCTCCGGACAGTGATGATCTCGTGTGTGCCGAACCTTCGTACGATATGCCAGTGACGCAAGTTATACTTCACGATGCATACAGCGGTCGGCGGAATGATATTGCTTTGCTGAAACTGTCCGTACCCGTCGCGTTTAACGATTGGATCTTCCCCATCTGTCTGCCAGAGTCACCAGTGATTAATGAAACTGCGACGTACAGTGTTGCCGGTTGGAACCAGAACACGTGCGGTAGGTGTTGTGTGTGCGACTAAATGTAAACAAATCCGTCCGTTCCTTTGTAGGCTAATTGTGTGTATTTATTAAAATCATTAGAGACTTTGGGCAGCCGGTACAAGCTGCTCACCAACTATAACCCGTTGAATCAAACGGCCTGTCAGCGGTACGTGCCCTCGGTTGCAGGAACATCGTACAACTTCGTGTGTGTGGATTCCAGCGAGCAAACGATCGGTGACGCTGGCGGTGGTTTGACGGGCATGAAAACGATCGCACGCGATCCCCGACGACCGGTGTTCGAGATTGTTGGTGTGCTCAGTTCGCTGTCGAACTGTGCGAATTTTGACGGTGTTTCAGTGTACACCCGAGTCGGACAGTACATCGAATGGATCGAGAGCAAGCTGGAACAGCGGTCAGTAGGGAAGTTTTAAGGTTATGCAACGCGATGAACTAGCAACGGAAAGCTTCACTTAAAAAAGCAAAATCAGCACAGCTTGTACGAGTACTTTGAAATATACAAGAAAGCATTATAAAAGTATACAGAGTATTACAATTTGAAGTAACTAATCATATAGCTTCCCCAAAGACGCCATCCTACGGTTCTAGATTATTGACGATCCATTCGATGTACTGATTGATACGCGTGTACACACCCGGCACACCCTCGAGCCCGCACTGTCGACCGAAGCTAACCAATCCGCCAAGGTACAGCACACCTTCCGAGTTGCGCTGCCCGACGTACATGAGCGGTCCACCGGAATCACCCCGACAGGAATCTTTATTCGCCATTCCGCCCGCGCACACCTGCGACTGATCGATGTTCGCTTCCGGATACTGCTGTCGGCACTGTTGCTCCGGTACACCGGCCACGCCAACAAACAGTTTGTAGCGACTTTGCAATGCTAAAAGATAAAAGATAAACGTATGAATACAACATGCAAATCAGCTGCATTGTGCGATGGACACGGTGACATACCTAGTTCGGTTTGGCCCCAACCAGCAACAACGAACCGCTTGCCATCGTAAGAAATCGTTCGCTCTGCCGGCTCCACCGGCAGACAAATGGGCTGCACGTAATCATTAAACTGAACTATGCCAGTAAGCCGTATTTGTGCAATATCATTCTTTACTGACGACTTGCTGACGGTGTAGCCGGGATGCACTATCACATTCTCGATCGGTATATCCTGGACGGGTTCGGAGCAGATTGTTTCACCGTAGGATATGGTGCAATCTTCATCCGACTCGAGATCCCACTCACCTAACCGGACGGCAGTCCTGAAAAGAGTCCCAGCATCACCGAGCGTCATAATAATGTCTCGTCACGCGCCCACACACACTTACAGTGTCCAGGTACGTTGAATGTTTTTAATGCAGTGTGCCGCCGTCAGTACGTAACGTTCGTTAATAACAGCCCCACCACAGTGAAACTTGAGCTCACCGTCTGCAAGAGGAATAAATGCATCGCCATAAGCCGTACTTCCCGAAATGTTTTTGTTATGCTGGCCACTTACTTCTGCGTCGATGCTGGATCAGGGCGGTCCAGGGATACTCATCGATCTGGGCCCGTTCGCCTCCGATGATGCGATCCGTATACTGGATGCCACATTCGTCGGGCAATAGCTGCAGCTGCTCCTCGTACGACAATCTGTTCCCGGCCGGGCCACTAGCTGGCGGTTGTGTTTGCACGGGTACGGGTGCGACTGTTGCAACCGGGACCGGGTTTTCGGGCGCTTCACAACACACCAGCACCTTTTTGTCGAGTATGCCGCACCGGCTCGCTTCGAGATAGCGTACGATGTTCGACGTTAGCAGCGGTTGATTTAGCAGACGCTTGATCAACGGACACTCAGCCACCGTAACGCAGATACCTGCATTCTGGTCCGGTGTTCGGCACTGGTTCTGATCTGGTGGGAAAATACAAACGTGCCACAGTTGAGCAGCAATTACCGGGTGTGTTTCACTTTGCGTTTATCCCAGGCCATTCCCTGTGGCCAAACCATCCAAACGTAAACAAAGAAAAACCCAACACTCACACTGAGCCGCGCCAGAATGTAGCACGCACATGAAGACGATAATTACCGGCACCGCTACCTGCACACAATCACGTGCGGAAGGCATGTCGTTCGTGGACGTACTGTACACTTGCCGACGAGTTACGTTTCTACACCTGCGTGCTATCCTACACCTGATTGCCTGATTGAGACCAGGTAGGCTCCCTGTGCGTACGGTTCGAGTGTGCAACAGAAACTAACACCGGTTGTACGCGAGCATAAGCAGCTGAACCTTTTCGACGCTCGCGCGCGCGCTACGTTTGGTGACGAACCGATGAGCGCGTACACTACTAGCCGTTTAGGGAACTCCTTTAGGTGGTGGAAACGAGTTTTGTATCAGTGTGTTTTATTGCCACTGAACTACATATTTAGCTACAACCTATGCAATTGAAGATATAAGCTTGTGGTTGTGCTTCTTTATCAAAAACCGCGCAAGGAAGTGTGCCCAACCGGTGGCGAATTTGTTGGCAGGATTTAAAATCATGCTATTTAGGGCTTTTGTAATTTCACGAGCGTTACACCTGATGTTTTTGGGGATTTCCCTGTCTTGCTTTCAGTTTGTTCGACTGCGCCGTTCGTGACTGGAATGGTTAAGTGTTTGGATGGTTAACTAAGCCGGTGCTTTACATTTCGATCGTAAAACCTGTTTTCTATTCCATTCATTTAATGCGTTTCCCGCACTAGAATCGTTTCTTGAAGTTTCCCCGTTTATGTCATCAATAAGTGAGAGGAATTTTGTAACTTGTGCTGTGAAATCGTGTAAATGAGATTCATTATCACATTCGAACAGAAAGACGAAATTTATCAAAAACTGAAATTGCTGACAGCAGCGGAATTTAAATGGAAATCAAGCCGGAACCTGCCTAAAATTGATGGCACACGAAACAGGTATACAAGTGCTGAGAACGAATGAAACATTCGAAGTCTCTGGTCAAAGGAGTGGAATCAAATAGAGTAAAATGTAAAACCGGAATTAATATATCCTTCACACGCTGCAATTATTATCATACTGCTTATAATTTTAGTAATCTTGATATTCTCGTCAGATTTAATTAATAATTCTTAATCTGACCAAAAAGTTCGGTCGATTGTGCACGCCTCTGCGAAACTATTCACAGAGTTGTTTAGATTCCATTCTTGTCGAGCTATAGCCTTGCTCTAATCTTTTGACTTCGGATGTGGAGAACAGCACGTAAGACAGATTAACCTGCTAAGGGTAACTAGAGTAAAGAAAAGCCAAAAATGAGATGGCTTCACCTCTTAAGTTTGTCCCAACTATTACACGACCATGATTTAGATTTACATAGATAGATCATTTATTTTCCTACGAACCGATCGTTGTGTGATATTGTTTCTCTCAAAACAAAACACAATAAACGAACCGTTTGAAATTTCTCTTTTGCCCTCTAGCGTTGTATTTCCTTTACAGGTGTGTTTTAGAAGCTAAGATTAAGGTCCGGCTACACCATCGTCTCCAACACCCAGTCCATGTATTCGCTCATACGCGTGTAGACACCGGGTACACCGTCCGTACCGCACTGCTCCAGCCCGAAGCTAACCACACCGATCAGGTACCAGTACTTGGTTGACGAACGTCCATCACCGTACCGCATCAGCGGGCCGCCAGAGTCACCACGGCACGAATCCTTACCCTTTTCGCCACCAGCACAAAGCTGGGTGGAAATAATATCCAACCGTATCGCACTGAACGCATCGGCGCACGCCTCATTGCCTACGATCGGCACACGCAGGTGTAACTTTTTCGTGCTCGAAGTACTGTTCTCCGTTTGTCCCCAGCCGGCAACGGTTGCGTACTTGCCGGTTAGATTTGCTTCACGGCTTTCCGGCGTAACCGGCAAGCAGATCGGGCGAATAAAGTCGCTAAATTCGATCACTTCCGAGATTTGCAGCAGTGCGATATCGTTGTAATCGGCACCGTTCTCTTTGTAGTACTCGGGATGCACCACATACGCACTGATCAGTGCATCACGCACCGGATCAGCGCAATCATCGTTTACACAGTCAATGTCGGTCGTTGTGTCATACTCGCCCAGCCGGACCTGATATCTGTTGGGGAAAGATAGATGAGTGATTTGGTCGCTTTTCAGCATCCGAGCAGTACACCTACACGATCCAGCTTGATGGTACGCCGTCAATGCAATGGGCAGCCGTTAGAACGTACTGGTTGTGGATGAGCACTCCGCCACAGTGGAATCCGTACCGATTATTGCCTGCAATCGTAATGTTATGTGAGCGATTAACGTGACAGAATTTCGCCCACATCATCCCTTACCTTTGTAGTACTGAATCCTTGCCAGCCAAGGGTAAGCGTCTATTGCGGCCGCTTCACCACCGACGATACGGTCCGCTTGCATTTTGCCACACTCACCCGGTGGCGGTAGCTCAACCGGTGCGTCAAATCTTCCGCTCAGCTTGCGCACGAGCGGGCAGCACACAAGCACCGAACGGCCCTGCTGGCCACAGTTCGAATTTCGCACAAATGCCCGATCTTCCGGTGTCATTTTCTCCTTCAGCAGCAGCAGCTTTCGGATCGAAAGGCACGAACGGATGAGCACACATGTGCCCGCATTACCGTCCGGTGTTTGACATTCATCTTGTAGATTCACTGCAAAGGAAGCAGAAACGATAAATTGTTAATGCATCACTCGGAACACGAGATCCCATTTTGGGAAGTGCCACACTAACATGCCACGGATGATCCGATCGCGCCGATAACGCACACCAGCACCACCAGCACAAACCGTCCCGCGTGTGGTGACATTTCGTCCAGGATGCTGCGAGGTACAAGCGATGAAAACAAAAACACCAAAAATCCTACAGCGTAGATCGTCCAACAGTGCCCGAAAGCAGCGCACAGGCGTTCTGTTTGCCTGCCACGAGCTGCTAGTGTGTTTCGTAAGCCCGCTGGCACGGTTATGTTCGGGGTTCGTGGTGCACGCTGTACCGAATGCTGCCTAACCGGTCCAGTTCTCGATGAGGCTGTGCGTATGCGTGTGTGTGAGCGGTGTGGTAAGAGCCGTGAAAATGTGACGGAATCTCCTGATACCGCGCTGCACATCCTCTGATCGGTGGAGGACATCAACGGTAGATGCGAAGATGTTGAAAGAGAGAGAGAGAGAGAGAGAGCGAGAGCGCACAAGCGTGACTGAGAAAGAATGAGAGACATTTGGTATTATCATTTGTGCCGGCAAAATCTGGAACCGCTGGAACCAATACTAATTCAGGATGCTGCGTATGCTATCAGTATCGTGCCGCGCAGAGGTCATTATCGAGGTGAAGTTTAGCGATTTGATTGACCACAAGCACGGTGGCACATATGAACACACAGATCTTGCGCTGGTGGCAAAACCCGTTCTGGTGCACGGTTTGTTTGTTGTGTTGTCTGTTCAAAGAAAAGAGTCAAACAGGGAAACAAGTGAGCCTACGTTTTGTTACTTCTAACGAAGGTTAACCGGTACCCTTGCGATTAGCTTACCGGAAATAATTCAACTACTGGTAAGCTGAAAATGCAGTCCTTCAACCGAACGACATGAGAGATGATACAGTGAGGAAAAATGTTAAAGATCTCACTTGCGTATGCGTAATGTAGATTAAAATTGCTGTACAAAAACCATTTTGCATAATTAAGCCGGTAATGAATGATTTCTAGTAAACAATTGGTTATTTATTTCAACTGTTTAAATATCAGCTAGTAATGTATGTGTTTTTTTTGTTTGAGGAATATTTATTCCCCATTTTCGATTACATTTTCCAAACAATCGACTATCTCTTCTAAAACAGCAAGATTAGCATCGATTAGTTGAGAAACAACAAAACGTTGATAAATCAGTTACACGGTCTCGGGAAACTTGGAGATTTTGCAAAAAAACCCCGCATCCAATTGGACGTACAAAGAACCATCGCAGTTCGTCGGCAGGGTGCGAACTCATAATATAAACCATTCGGTGGTCAAACGGAACCGAAGCCGGTTTCGAGCGAGCGTTTTAGTAATCAACCGGTGTGGATATTTGCAGTTTGGGAATTCCCCGATCCAACGGTCGACGCTCGATCGCGTCGCGTACGCGTAAGCACGCGTCCATCGACATGCAACATTCGGAGAGAAATGATTAAAAGACACAGAGAGAGAGAGAGAGAGAGAGAGCGATGCGATACATAGCACAATTTGAACGGGAATGGGGATAATCAAGCGTAAGAGTGTAAGACTGTCGCGCGGTCATCGTGGTCGTCGTAAGATCTGGATCCCGGCAGGAACAAGTTTACGCGTTAGGCCTTAAGCTCGAGGCCAATCTTCCAAACCATATGTTGATGAGTGTCCCGTCCATACCCGCCATCGCGCAAGCGGCTGAAAACAAAACCTGTTCTGCTCCGGGATGAAGATGATCGCTGGTGACAAGCAACAGCACGGCGGTGATTGCGATTGTGTTACGGCGCGGAATGGTTTCACCCCGGGAAGGGAAGGTTATCACCGATTGAAGGTTTTTTCGGCCGTGCGGGCCCCGTCTTGGCGGTTTAGCCGGTCGTGTACGGTACGCGGTGGAAGCTGCGATGGTGTGCGGAAGCTGCACTGGGGGAGAAAACAGAGAACACCGAGCGATCGTTGTGGTTGTGCGGTAGTGTTGCGACTGAATACCTTAGAAAATAGGCTGATAGTTCTTGCCGATACAGTCCTCCGCCAACGCTGAGGAGCAACGGTTGTGCAGCAAAGATACACTCCAGTGTTGCTGTAACATCAGTTCATTACGGGAAATCGAATCGATTGTGTCTGTGTAGGAACGGAACGATCGTTCATCGGTACGAGAGCAAAGATGACCGGCAAACGTGCGATGGGTATGCTGATTGCTGGCCTGTTGGCATTGACATGGCACAGCGTTTCGGCAGCAGGTAAGATGGAAGGATGATGGAAACCGAGATTGGAAGCTGTAATGGTCAATTGTTTGTTTGCTTCCACCATTCCAGAGCTGGGTCAGGACTGTGTGAATCCGGTCGGCGAGTCCGGCAAGTGTGTGTTGTTTAGAGAGTGTCAACCACTGATCAACATCTACAACAAACCGGTCAACACACCGGACGATACGCAATTTCTGACGGAAAGTCGCTGCGGCGTTTACGAACGCAAAACTTTGGTAAGTTTTACGTGGGATACAAGTTGGCAGTACGCCGTGTTTGTTTTGCTGCAAACAGCTGCTAATTTAGCAACGGTTTGCGATATTTATTTGGTAAATTAACTGCCAGAGTTCAGTCCTGCCGACCAGCCATTGGGGTTTGGCGGTTAGACAAAAGCTTTAAATATATTTGTCTAGCTAATGGGTTGCTGGAACCTGTTTTACGTGAATGTCGAGATGATGTGCGGATACAGTTTGTGCGTTGTTGTTTACACACACTTTAACCCGAAATAAAAACAGGTATGCTGTGCGGGAGTAAAGAGTTCAGAAAAATCATCACTGCCCGAACCACCGAACTGTGGTATACAGCTGTCGGATCGCGTCATCGGTGGACAACCAACCAAAATCGACGAGTTCCCGTGGACGGCATTGATTGAGTATCAGAAACCGGATGGACGTTTCGGTTTCCACTGTGGTGGTTCCATCGTCAATGAGCGTTACATCGTGACTGCCGCACACTGCATCAGTTCAATACCGCGCAACTGGAAGGTGTAAGTATGATGATAACTGATCGACACGTCACGAAACGGAACATGCTAATCGTATCGTATGTTTGCGCCCACAGCCACCGAGTGCGTCTGGGCGAGTGGGATCTAAGCTCTTCCAGCGACTGTGAAGATGATTTCTGCTCCATTGCACCGATCGATCTGGACATCGAGAAGATCATTGTGCACACCGGTTACGATACACGGGACAAGAGTCACCACAATGACATTGCGCTGATTCGCTTCACTCGCGAGATTCATTACTCCGAGACGGTACGTCCGATCTGTTTGCCACTGTCGGACTCGCTGCGCAACCGCAAGCATGCCGGCCTGTCCAGCTATGCTGCCGGTTGGGGTAAAACGGAAACGGCCTCGGCTAGTCAGAAGAAGCTGAAGGTGGAACTGAACGTTAAGGAATTGCAGGAGTGTGCCCCAGTTTATCAGCGCAGTGGCATCTTCCTAGATTCTACGCAAATGTGTGCCGGTGGAGCACGGCTGAAGGACACGTGCAGCGGTGACTCGGGTGGCCCACTGATGCGTCAGCTGGCCGGAACGTGGTATCTGATCGGGGTGGTCAGCTTCGGGCCACAGAAATGTGGCACTGCTGGTGTGCCGGGTGTGTACACGAACGTGGCAGAGTACGTTGATTGGATACGGGACAACATCTACTAGACCGGTAGATGATATATTGCTATAGCTAAGGACCGCGACATATGGCGCTTCCTTGTCAGGCGTATACAGACAGTAACGAAACTAAAACTGTTGAATAAAATGTTTTCATTAAAACACAATCAACAATCTTTTTATTCTGTGTTTAAACGAGAAATTCAGCACAGGGAATCTATTTCAGTTTTAAATGAGTCTCAGCTCCACACAGATCATACGCAAAGTCTCATAATCAGCAATTTATTCTTGTTATACAAAATGTTTAGTACAATCATTCAACCAAGTATTAATAAAGAAACCCAGCAAAAGAAATACAAAACTCATATTCAAAGTCATGTACAAATCCTACAATGCTTCATGGAATTGGTCAATTGATCGTGTCAGTTGGAAAACCAGGGTAAAAAAAAGTAGAAAGCATCAAAACACTATCAGAGGTCAAGCGAAAACAAAACTGGTCCTCTTACAAACTGGTTGTTGTTGTATACAGCACATCATGGGTAATCACGCTAAACCGTGTTGGTAGGGGTGCCGCGAATACTCAACACTTGGTCATGTATTAAATATTTGCTTCACAATAGTCTTCATCCATCGGTTGAACGCAACGGTGGTGTCAGCAGCATAAGCGTAACAATTTATTGCACGATGCTGTTTGGTGGTTCAATCCTGTCCCGAAGGAGTCTCTCTTTGGCGAGTCTTCTATGGTGGACTGTGCAAAGTGTAGCCGCGCTCGGTATGCATAAGAAATAGTTATATGCGTTAGGTGCACTATATTTTAATTTCATTTTATTATTATTAAAATTTGCCAGAGCTCGGTGAAAGTTGTGTAAATCCTGCGGGAGAAGCGGGCAAGTGTATTCTGTTCCGGGAATGTCAACCACTCGTCACCATCTACAACAAGCCCATTAACACGCCGGAGGATACAGAGTTTCTAACGCAAAGCCGGTGTGGTATGCTACAACGGAAGACTTTAGTGAGTGAGATTTGCTGTGTAATTATTTACTCTATTGAACGTTTAGTGGCTCATATTCCCTTGAACTGTAATGTCCACAGGTATGTTGTGCAGGGTCCGAACAAAAACAAGTAAATTTGTTGCCAGATCCTCCACACTGCGGCACACAACTGTCCGATCGTGTCCTGGGTGGGCAGGCTACACAGATCGATGAGTTTCCGTGGACAGCGTTGATCGAGTTTCAGAAGCCGGACGGAAGCTTTAGTTTCGGTTGCGGAGGATCACTTATCAATGAGCGCTATATTGTAACTGCTGCTCATTGCATCAAATCGATTCCTCGTAGTTGGAAGGTGTAAGTATGAAGGAAGAGCTTTACCCACTATCGCATGCTGTTATTATGAAACTCTTATCAAATCGTTCTCAACAGGCATCGTGTACGCCTTGGTGAGTGGGATTTGACAACGGCCAATGACTGTCAGGATGACTTCTGCTCCAATGCACCGATCGATCTGAACATTGAGAAGATCATTGTGCACAAAAATTATGATTCGAAGGATCAGAGCAATGCCAACGATATTGCGCTGATTCGATTCACCCGATCGGTTAGGTACTCTCAAACAATACGACCAATTTGTCTTCCATTGAGTGCATCATTGCGCAATCGCAATCATGTCGGGCAGCCAAGTTATGCTGCCGGTTGGGGTAAAACGGAAACCGAAACGGCGAGCGAGAAGAAGCTGAAGGTTGAGATGAACGTCAAAAGCTTGCAGGAGTGTGCATCGTTTTATCAGCGCAGTGGAATTTTATTAAAAGCGACCCACATGTGTGCCGGTGGTGTGCGCGGTAAGGACACGTGCAGTGGTGACTCGGGCGGACCACTGATGCGTCAGATCGCAGGTTCGTGGTATCTGATCGGAGTGGTCAGCTTCGGGCCACAGAAATGTGGCACCGCTGGTGTGCCGGGTGTGTACACTAATGCAGCGGAGTACGTTGATTGGATACGGGACAACATCTACTAGAATAATAAGCAATGTTTGATTATTATCAACAAAACGTAAAGATCTTGATAAGTGAGGCGTCGTTGTCTGTGCATTACAAGGTTACTATATCAGAATATTTAAATAAAATAATCGAATGAAACACAACTCCTGCAAACTTTCGAAAAGTATGTAGTTGAAATCATATGTAGTATTGAAAGAAAATTGTTTTATGAAGTATTGCCTAAAATGTACCCTATGCCAGGTTAATAAATTGAACGGCTATTCATCGTACGATTATTCAACAATGTCTATGAAATATCTTCAATGTACAAACGAACAACTTTGAAATGTAATCTAGGCGTTACAACTAACATATAATATTTTAAAAACATGTCCCACAGAATTCTTATTAATTGATAAGTGACGCACCACTCAACCAAACACAATGATGTTAACAATTCTCATACGTAAAATCTATATAGTAGTACTAAGGTTTATTGCAATGCATAAATACGTTGATGTTATTAATGAATAACAGTTACCAACTAACGATTGAACACGACGGTAGTCAGTAGTCAAGTTATTACAGCAAACTGTTTGGTAGTATGAATCAGTTCCAATGGAGTTTTCCTTTGATTAGTCTTGCCTGGTGGCCAGTGCAAAGTGTGTCAGCGCTCGGTATGTATAAGGAAGAGAACTGAAGATGGTGTACAGTTTTCTTAATTTGAATATCGTGAAAAATTTGAGAAAGAGCTGGGTGATAGTGTATTCTATTAGCCGATTACAAATCGTTGAACAAAATTCACAATTAACCTGTGACGATTTGTTATGGCAAAGCCGTTGTGGTTTATATCAACGAAAATCGTTAGTGAGTTAATGCTAAACATTTGTAACATTTGGAATCGTTTGCTACTGTACAATGTTTATATTGCAGGTGTGTTGTTCGGACCGGCAGAAAGATTTGCTGCCACAATCACCGGACTGTGGTACACAACTCGCAGGTCAAGATTCTGATAGTAGAGCGACGCAGCTTGATCAGTTTCCGTGGACGACGTTGATGGAGTTGCATTAGGAGGACGGAAATTTTGGGTTATATTGCACAGGGTCACTTATTAATGAGCAAGACGTTGTTACTGCTACCCATTGTTTACGCTCGCTTGGACGAGGTAAGTAACGAATGCCGGTGATGAGTTCAACGTAAAAATTCTACCCCGCAACAGCCATTATGTACGTTGGTTGCTACATATATTTCTAGCTTAGACCACAAGGAGTGTTGTTAGATGCCAGCTGACATTACCATTCGAAAATTTAACAGTTAGATGCATAATAACACTCGCAACGTTTTGCCGCATTATTTGTGATGTTTACAGTGATTTAATATAATAATTGTATAATTGTGTAAAAAAACTGGTATAACGTATTTTATCGTGGCCGATGCTCGCTCACTGCGAAATATCGTGAAGGTCGTTGTGCCTGAGAACATTCCTGCCGTGCATGGACAATTAGTTTACGACAATTATTTATAATTAATACAATATTGTCAAGTGACATACCGTGAGATAGAGGTATTTTTGGGCATTTTAGCCTTCATAAGCATTAGCATTAGACATTAGCAGTAGCTTGCAGAAACATCTGGCTGTACAGAAGTTTTGTTCTCGTTGGATCCCGCACGATTCGACAGAGCGAAAAAGTACGAACACAGAGCTTCAAAAGACGTTTTCAAGATCGTCACGAGTATACGCATATGAGCCCGAAATACAACAACAATTAAACGTGAGAGTCTTCGAAGATGCGCCACGAAAGTTGTCAGAGGAAGAAACACTACGGAAGCGAATGATCGCCTGTTTCTTCAGGAAAAATTTGTCACCTTTTCAAAAACCAAAACAATTGAAAGCGTTAGCGTTAAAATCATATTTTGAAAATGTCTCAATTGGAGTGGAAAAACTGCTTTGGCTATCGGTTTGAACGCATGCAATATCATACTCTTTGTCATATACTTTGAAAAAGAATAAATCGATATTTGTTAATAAATACTAGCAGTTTCATTGACAGGTTAGAAAAATATACAGCAGACTCCGTACATCTCGGTGACCGAGATGTGATCGCTTACAAAAATTATGACGCATTAATCAATGTGAAGGTGATGGAGGTTATTGTGCATCCCAACTATGCATCGAATGGCAGAAGGAATGATATCGCTCTGGTTCGCCTCGTTCGGGAAATACGCTACTCCGAGACGATCCCGCCGATCTGCCTTCCATCGAATTCTCTTTCTTATTCGTCCGAAGATACGGTCATGCCTGTTTTCGGTTGGAGTGTAGTAAGCACAGCCTCACCTAGTCCGAAAAAGAAGAAATACGAGCTAAATGTTGTGGATCAGTTTGCAAAGTTGAATATCAGAATTATTTAATTATAATGTAACCCCCCCCCCCGAATATGTATCAGTGAAGCTCAGTTACAGGATATGTGTAGCGTACGCTATACTACATAATAAATGCGCTATACTATATAACATAATAGTATGCTATACTAAATATATCACTTACTTTACAGACATAATTAAAATAAACTAGAACGATGCAACATTCCTTACACCAAATGTTTAGAGATGTATCGCCTTCACGTTGCCCTCCGCATTTTATCCTTCCGGACAAAGCTCTTTTATTTAGAAACCAACCTCAAACGCATTAAAATTGTTTTGTTTTCTTGCTTGCAAACGACAAACTTGGCACAAAAATAAACAAACAAACGGAGCTATTTTTAAATGCCTGGGCTTTAATCTGGATTTCCCACATGTAGCATGTTATGAGGCGATAATTGTTGTACCTATAAAAGCATCGATGCTGCCGATTTGAAGCAGTCGCTTAAGCGAGTTTATTACGCCTAGACTGTTGCCGGATTGGAGTGACTTGGAACAAAACTGCGCTGAAGATGTTTGTCTTAAAATCATGTTTGGTTCTTGTGATACTTTGTTCGCTGTATATAGAAGCTGCTGATATCTCTGGTAAATGCAGGTTATGAACATAAAGTACAGCTTGTCAGGATAGTAACAAAAGAAAATTCTTTCTCTTTAAATTGCAAGAAACGACACAGTTGGGAGCATTCTGTGTAAATCCTGCCGGTGAACCGGGAAAGTGTATACCACCGAGGGACTGTGAGGTACTGCTACACATTGCTGGTCAAGCAATAGTATCAACCAAAGAAAAACAATTCTTGTTAAAGAGTCGTTGTGGTACCCATGAGACAAGACCTTTGGTAGGTTTGAGATTATCATGATGGTTAGTAGTAAGATCACGTAACATCAAAATTCCTTGTAGGTGTGCTGTTCAGGTCCACCACCAGACCAAAGTACCGAACTACCATCACCGCCGGAGTGTGGAGTACGAACTTCAAATCGCCTTATTGGAGGCCAGCTAACACAGATCGATGACTTTCCGTGGACGGCATTGATTGAGTACGCGAAACCAGATGGTAGCACCGGCTTTCACTGTGGCGGAACGCTTATCAATCGAGGGCACATCGTGACCGCGGCCCATTGCGTTAGCTCACTTCCTGCTGGATGGAAGGTGTAAGTAGACGAATAGAATACAGTTCGAGTGGCTGATTGAATATTTTCTTTTTTATTCAATTTTAATTTCCAGGAATGGCGTTCGGCTTGGCGAATGGGATCTTTCAACGACTGATGATTGTGAGCACGGTTATTGCAATAGTCCTGTTGTTGATGTAAAGATCGCTAAAATCATCTTACATGATGGGTATGATGTCCGCCACAATACCTTCAGTAATGATATTGCTTTGATTCGCTTCGACGAGAATGTGAATTTCACCGACACAATCCAACCGATCTGTCTACCATTAGCCGAATCGATCCGTAGCGAAAATATCACTGATCGCTTCAGCATCGTAGCTGGATGGGGACATTCTCCCAATTCCGATGGAGTTTCCAAGAAACTACAGGTAGATCTTAAACTGACGAACGCTCAGGACTGCTCTTCGATGCTGGAACAGCGTGAAGCGGGCTTTCCACATCCATCACAGCTATGCGCTTTAGGGGAACGATCGGACAGGGTGATCTGCAGTGTTGATGCTGGAGCAGGCTTGGTGCGGTTTTTCTACGGCTTCCACTATCTCATTGGGGTTGCTGGTGTGGGGCAGAATAAGTGTGGCACGGTTAATGTTCCCGGGGTGTACACAAGAGTGTCTGATTACGTCGACTGGATTAAAAACCACATCAAGTAGTTTTGATGGCATTTGTTTCATTATCAAATTTGCGCTTACGGTCTCAGTATATGATAAAAAGTTGTTAAGTGATGTCTAAACTTTGTACATCTTCATTTTTTTTTATCATTACCAGTTGAAAATTGATCGAGCACCTTCGATCTTAGCCCCCCCCCAGGGGATAATATCAGCGAGGCTCGGTGTTGTAGTTTATTGTGCGAAATTAAACAAATATGTAAATCGCTTAACATGATGACGCCTTCACAACCACCACTTCATGAGCCACCATACGGAGAACCCGGTTTTATTAGCTGGAGGCAAGTTTGTGTTTATATTTATTACACAGAAGAAAAAAAGATCTGTGCATCATCGCCATGTGCACACCAGAGCTGTTGGTATTGGTGTAGTCAAACAAGTTCGTAAAATACGCTTCTTTAGTTTGTTTTCCAGCGTTCCGGTAGTTCTTTTTAACCGGCAAAAGAGGGCAGATGTGCCGTAATCGTCGTCATTCGGCTTGCGCTCGCGGGATAGTAATCAAGTAAAACAATGAAGAGAAGTAAATTGTATCGGTGTCTGCTGCTGCTGCTGCTATGGGTACTAGCAACAGTGAATGTGGCTGTAACGTTAGGTAAATATGTGCAAAATAAAATATCATTATTCGTTTTTGATCCAACGCTTTCTTCACCAGAACGTGGGCAAAAGTGCGTGAATCCTGCAGGGAAGCCTGGTACATGTATCCCGTATCGAGAATGTCCACCGCTGCTCGCTTTGTACAGCAATTATTTTATAACTCCGGAAGAGTCGAGGTTCCTAGCGAACAGCCGCTGTGGAGAGCTCGATCGTCGTTCGCTGGTGAGTTGTACGATCACGTGAGATACACGGTGCATCTCAGCGTATATAAAAGGGTTGAGCGATCTGTCGATTCCCAGGTGTGTTGTGCAGTGACTGATCATAATGGACAACAATCTACCTATGATGAGCTTCCGGTACCACCGCAATGCGGCATTCAGTTGTCTGATCGTATTGTTGGAGGTCAAACAACGGAGCTAGAGGAATTCCCATGGTCGGCTCTCATACAGTATCGGAGACCGGAGGGTTTCTATCAATTTCACTGTGGAGGTGCGCTAATAAACCCACGCTACATCCTGACAGCAGCGCACTGCGTTCATCTGCTGCCTCGCGGATGGCAAGTGTAGGTATGGTTCAAATGGTTGCGTACAGCTAAAACAATCGATACCGTTCTCTCAACCACAGACATAAGGTTCGGCTTGGTGAGTGGGATCTTGCCACGGAAAACGATTGCGTGAATGGCGACTGTTCGCCATTGCCGATTGATCTGGACGTGGAGTCAGTCGTTGCACACAGTGGATACAGAGGAGAAGCCAACAGCTATGTACACGATATAGGACTGATGCGTCTCGGACGAGACGTACCTTCGTCCCGAACGATACGACCGATCTGTCTGCCGGTAACGGAATCGGTACGCAACCGTAACTTCGTAGGATTGTCCAGCTTTGCTGTCGGCTGGGGTAAAACGGAAACAGCCTCAGCTAGCGAGAAAAAGCTAAAGGTCGAGCTGAATGTGCGAGATCTACCGGATTGTTCGCTCGTATACAGCGGTATTGGTATTTCGTTGAAAGCAACCCAAATGTGTGCCGGTGGTGTACGAGACAAGGACACGTGCACCGGTGATTCCGGTGGACCGCTGATGGCCAAGGTAAAGGGTGCCTGGTATCTGATCGGAATCGTTAGCTTTGGATTGAGTAAGTGTGGAACTCCTGGCTACCCCGGCATTTACACCAATGTGGCGATGTATATGGATTGGATTGAAAATAATATGTTTTAGGCTAAAAATTATTTGCACTTGGGTAATTAGGATGAGTATACATTTCAATGGAATACAATAACAAAACAAAAACTCTATGAAAATAAAGTTAGTTTTGTTCTGGTATGATTATTACTCATAGCAATGGTAAATTTGAAACTTTTTGCGCCGACAGTAAGATTATCAATATACACAATCAATGTTGTTATTTCGGTTTATCCCATCGCATCGCATGATCGTTTTGCAAAAGGTCTATACAAAATAAAATGAGTATTATACATAGACAGACACTGAGACAAAATTACAGTCTTACGACTGTATCACTGTCACTTAGTGTGTCCGCACCGATTATCGGCGTCACGGTGTACATATATTTGACTTAGACAGTAATGTATTAACATTTCTACTAGTTTACAGGTAAATAATGCGAGTCGTGAACTTGTTATTGACTTTGATAAAACATTATCATAAATTTTAATGTCCTGACCTGAGTCTTATTTGTTCTTATTTGTCGCTTTTCAGATGTACAAAGACGATGATCAATGATGATTTTAAATACATGGTTTGAATGTCGTTTTTTTCATGAAGTTTTGTTTTTATCTTTATGTTGTAATCATTTATATGTTTTGTATTGTTATGGGGTTTTCTGTTCATTGTGTTTTGTTTTATTTGTATTAGATCGAATGTTATAAGACATTGTGTATTTTTACAGTGTATTTTTAATAAAACTTTAAAAACAAACACATTATTGTTGAACTTTTTGTTCAAAATCATGTGGTACTTGTATTCTACTTTAAGTTTAGATCCCAATTTCAACCAGTTAGCAGCTAATGTATACATTTTACTAATGTGGCGTGTTAAATTTTTGTGGATTGTAAACGAAAGCTCTTTCGAAACCATCAAAAGATGTTCGGGATGTTGCGTTTCGCTCGATACATTCATCTCATTTTAAATTTCATTTATATTTTTTTTGGTGTTGAAAAATTATACTCGTTACCGATGTGTTACTTATGTTGGTGGTGCTACCAGCTTATTTTATTCTTTTCCGTAGCTACCGAACCGCACGCCACTGGCTAAACTTTGCCATTTTATTTTTGAGCTTCTTTGAATCGTCGGCCAACCATCAGCGGTTGAGAGATCGGCAATAAACTAACGCTCAGCAATCATCGGAAACGAAGGCATCGTAAATCTTTGCCCACGTCTGGTAAACATTTTTCCAGCTATGGTGCGCGCCGAAAGCAAACAGCAAAATCAAATGGAAACGAGTATAGACAGAAAAGCTCTGTTCAAACCACAGTGCGTTCCCGATGCAACAGGACAAATAAATCTCGAGCGTTAACAGGGAGGTGATTTTACGCGTCAAGCACTAAATTACAACATTTGCTGGAGGAATGTTTTGTGGGTTATTCGTTTGGTATGAACGTACATTGGCTGTAGTGGAGAAACAACGCAATGGGTACACTTGCAAAATCTTTTATTCCTCTGCGTTGTGCTCAAACACAACGCTAACAAATATTTAAAATAGGATAAAAACTACTAACATTGAATAGAGTTATCATATAATATGTCGGCATTGCTGACAAATACTTGACAATATTCCATAATGTTTTAAATCACATAATACATTTTCAGCTGTGCGGTTCAATTTTAGTTTAAATGCCTAGTGCTAAGCAGCATGAGCACCAAAATTGACATCTATTGCCGCTGAACGACAGCTTCACACTCCCAGATGCTCACAGATGTGAGTGACGACCACGCGCCTCCATCGACGGTGCTCAGCGTCGCTCAGGCAGAGTGGCGCTCAATGTGAGCGCTGGCAGTCGTAGTCAGCACGGGCCGATAAACCACGATGGCGATTGCGAAAAGGCAGTTATCATTCGCACCGGCGGGCGTACGGTTCACCCGGTGTATGGTTCTGTGGTTTACCTGTGGTGCGGTTATCGTTTCACTTTGTACGATCGGATTGCAAACCCGGTGCTAACTCTGTCCGTTACGAAGCGTTACATACTTCGGACCATTTGTAAAAAAGGTAAAAATTAGATAAAAAAAATCACGCCTTTGTGGTAGCAGCTACACATTCGAATATGATTGTTAAGTGATGTGCCGTGTGAGAAAAAATCTTCCAAGTGGTGTAATGTAAGTGGCTGTGCTGCATTAATTAAATTATCCCTGATCCATACCGGCACGGGTAAGGCGTGGATCGCATGCAGCTAGCGTACCGATCTTGTTTGGATGAGATCTAACCAAACTTGGCCGTGCGGTTTCGCGTGGGAAGTCACACTTGTTGAATTCATCAGACCAATTGAAGAGGTTGACCATTTGTTCAGCTGCACGGTGTAAGATGTGAATCAATTTTCAGCTTAATAATGCAAAACGTTAGCAGAACGTTCCGGTGTACGGTTTTTTATTTGCTGAGTGAATGGCGCCTTAATTGGTTAAGTATGCCATCTGAATGCTACTGTGTTAAGTGTTTTTTTGCGTTTTTTTTTCGCAAAAACGTACATGACAAGTTATAGTAGCAAACAAGTTCTAGTAATCTAACAACTAAAACGTTATCTAAAGTGCTAAGAAGCAATACTAACGATGGCTACGTGTTTGCCTGTGTGCTTATGTGGTGTAAAATCTTTTTCGTTGTAATAAAAAAAATATATAATTCCATCCCTCGTCTCGAAGTGTAGCGTAAAGATGTGCCAAAATCGGTATAAATTTCGTGAAAAGTGTTACCCTAAAAGCTAAAGTAGTATATTTGCATACATCAGAAAAAAACGGAAGCATTAGCAGCAATTTTCACCCCGTTTTCCAATCAAGCGAATTTGGGGTGGAAATGTGGAATAATAATAGTCACCCAAGCGTGCGCATGGAGAGTGACTGTGTAAGTGCAAATCACGGAAGTGTGAAACCGAAATTTGAAGATTAATTTAATTCCATCGAACGATGTTTGAAGGATGCATTTCGTCAATTATCGATGGATAATTGGAAAGGAATCGATGGAAAAAGGATTAAACAAAAACACCAGTAATATTCATGACAAAATGACAAAAAGCTCTGTTTTTATTGAATTGCATTTGTGTAAACTGTTACTACCCTTTTGGTGTTTATTCTAACGTATAAAGTTTCCTCCAGAAAGTGTTATTTGTTAGTGTTCTGAATCCATTTATGCTACTCTTCGCTTAAATAATTATTTAAATCATCAACAAGCATTAAACTGCTAAACAAAACCACCGCGTCTGATCAATGAAGCTGTACAGTTGTAGAAAACAAAATTGTGACTCACATTCCATCACTTTTCAGCTGTACGAAAAGAAGGATGCAAGGAGTAATGTAAACAAAACAGAATTCTTTTGTGTCCAGTGTGAACACCCCGTGATGGGGTTGTTCAACCGTGTATAGTTCGGTATTGTTTTTGATGAATACAGCACAAACGAACAGTACGTTTCCAATGGTGAATGTTGGCTACTGTTAGTTTATCGTGTTAAGTGAATTGTTTGTACAAGGTATTAGGTTCGGTAAACAATGGTCAACTAATTAGGGTAAGGTACAGCTTGTTTGCACAGAGATCGGCGACACGAGGACATCAAGGTTAGGGATAAACAATCGATGTTTGATCCGGACGTCAAAGGCATGATATGTTAAAGTTGGTATTGGCGATAATTCAGCTGAAACGACCGTATTGTCATCCGGAACAAAGGTTTTCGTGAAATGTTTTTTTCGTTAACAATACAATTGATAATAATTTTATTCTTTCTTTTTGGATGTTTTGGGTTTTTTTTTATTAAACGGAAATATACTGACAAATTGTTTGTCTAAAACATGCTTTTACGACAAAATCTTTAAACCATTTTGTAATTGATAACACGATTTATTAATTTTTCAAAGATACGTTATCTATAAAAACGTGGTCAACCTTGAACATAACATACTTTCTCATAAAACACTCTCAATTTAAACAGAGTTTAAAAAATTATGAATATAACTCTTTTTTGAGCACTTGGGTGCTAATCTCCATTTACGAGCTATTTAGTAAGTTAGTCCAGCCTTTATTCACCTTTTTGAGCTTTAGTGTGTTGCGTTCAGCTTTATACTTATAAAAGATTATTTAACAACTATTCGAAACGTTGTTTTAATTGAAATTGTTTGTGAAATTGAACAACTCTATTTGAAACTATATAAAATTATCAAAAAATTAAATGTTTTGTTCAAAATTTATTTACATTTTTACTTATTGAAAGCGCTTTAGGATTGTCCTACTCAAGCTACTGTTGAAATTTCTAAATTTGATTTGATTCATATAATTTTGAAACGGGGTTGGAAAATGGCTCACCATGAAGAAATTGTTCTATTCAAGAGGAATAATAAAATTACACAACAAAGCAAATATGACTAAACATTTTAACCGTGTAGAGAAGCGTAACACAAACCTTTCAATCATTTTGCAATACCAATCAGAAAAAAAATATAACACAATCCAAAGAGCATTGTGCTTCGGTCGGAATGTTTTCAATTTCGTCTCAATTTCACTAATGGCCAGACGGAGGTGCACCCAAAATCACTCGCATTATCACGCTTGCCACGCGCTCAATCGACTCTCCGTCTCGGTTTCGGGGCCATAGTGCGGTAGAATATTATATTTATTTTTCCACAAAGTAAACAAAGTCACACCTTTGGCCGCCCTCGGTGGAGGAGTTTGGGCGGGAAATAGCAGGCGGGGTAGAAAAATCATTGGATTAGAAGATGATCTGTGGAGGAGTGAAGAAAAGACGAACCAAAAAAAAAAGAATAAAACTGTCTGTCTCTACGAAGTGTTAGGTTTAGTAAACATATCCATGGTTTGTTTGTGTGTACAAAAGATGGAAGCAAAGTAAAAAAAAACCAGCTGAGTGGATACGATAATTTGGGTGAGAAAAATGTGTTAGCTTTGCAAAATGGAGAGGGAAAGAATAAAAAAAATCAAAGTAGAAGAAAAAAAACACACACAAATAATAACGCATAAAACAATCTCATATTTTTTTAACATTAAAGAGAAAAGCTGTGCGAGAAAACAGGCAAAAATGTGCGCAACTTCACCTGCTGATAATTTTTATTTTGTTCAAACGTTCCCTCCAGCACTGTTTACACATGCGGCAGGACAATTGTGATCCACCCGTGAAGAATTTCAAATGAATGTCAAAAACTTTTCCACTTTTTCCCACTCGTCGCGTCGAGCTGCCCTTGAGCGTGAGGGAAACCATCGCCGCGCGTAAGCGTCTAAATCATGTTTCAAACTCAAACGAAGACGGTTCGAGTGGTGATCCAGGCTCGTCAAACTTAAGTCAGCCCGCTGCATTTGGGGGTGGGGGGGGGGGAGGAGATGTAAGTTTGTTTGCCGATGGGGTAGGCACCGTGCTGTAAAGAACCATTTCCTGGAACACGCTGCTTCAGCAGCAGCTTGTTTATCTGCGCGTTACGTTCCTTTTTTTTTTATTTATTTCTATTTCACACCAGCAAAAGTTTCACTCCACTGTTCACTCCATGATGGAAAGTTAGATTCCGGTGTGTGGTTATACCAAAATGGATTTTCTACTTCAGGATCGTTCAGTGCAAAAGTTCGTTATTTATTTGGCACATTACTTTAGTGGAATTTGATTGATTCAAAAGTGTTACACTGCATGAGTCGTCCTTACAGCTCGAATGCAATTATGAATATGATGATGATGTCTTCCATTGATATTGATAACTTTTGCATGCTGACAGGAATGCCGGATGTTAAAACAAGCTAAACAAACAACCAAAACTACGGTGCAATGATTTCCATTGATATGCTAGCGTACCGGTGCAGAAGTTCAACTTTAATACCTTAAGATGAAAGCTAAAGCATTTTTTTTATGCTAAAGCATACCTTCGAAAAGAAGCACCGAAAAGAGATCCTTCCGTTTTTACGACTCTAGCTTATCTGACTAGCGGATGTAAATTAACACACATCTCCACCGCTAGAGCGTGGTGCAGTATTCTTATTTAAATAAAAACGTTGAATACTAAAGCAACGACCAGAAACCGGATTGCCCGAACCACACGCATACACAAAGCTGGAAACCACCGAAAAAAGGGCACGTTTCGGGTTGTGTAAAGTGAAGTTTTTGCTGGTGTTTCGCAAAACCAGCATCTGCCGGGCTGGCAGCTTGCAAAGCATGGAAAGCTGAATGAATTTATCAAGCGCTACCTGGCGGAACGGTAAAACCCTTGAGACTGCGGCGGATCTTCAGCGCCAAGTTCACCCAACCAAACAAAAAAAAAAGGAGTCTCCATAGATAACAGATCGTAATTATCTGCATGCTGAAACCATGGAATGTGTGTTTGTTTTGTTTGCCTATTTTGGTGTTTGTTTGTTTGCATGGCATTTAGGTTTTCATTCTTGAAAACTTCCACTCCATCCCACTCTGCAGAGATACACGGGCTATCTGATCGTACACACAAACACTCGGCACACACCCACACATATATGCGTCTGAGCATATCTTGGTGACCTAAGCAATGAGTGACGCTTATTTTTTATTAAGATGATTCTAGATTCAGGGATGCAAAATCAGACGTCAAACAAAGCTTATGCAAAAGAAACGATTATTAACCTTAGTGAGAGGTAATTTATTGCTTCTTTGGGTAAGGATGGATTATTTAAATAATATTAATAACAATCAATAATAATATTAATGATAATTACCAAATTTAATATGGTTCTAACAACTTTTGAAATCATTTTTTCAACACTTTCTATGCCCTCAAAATCATTTCTTAATCACCATGATTCGGAACTGAAGAATGACAATCTCATTTCACTTGCGAGAATAATTTTGGAGTGAGAGTGATACATGAAGGACTTATCTCTTTATCTTACTTATAAAGAATAAAAACATATAGTTTTAAGCTCCAGATTGAAAAATCTTTCTCATTCATTGGATTCATTAGATTGAAATATTTGTACACAATACAATTTGTAACTATTGTTGGTTTTAAACTTAAAATACTTCTATTTAATTATTAAAACATTTAGCAATAGAAATCTTTCAATATACACTACCATCAATTGCTCCAACACTGCTTAGTAGTTGCTGACCCCTGGTATAGCAGATGACGACTGAGCAAACACTGTACCCTGGTTGAATGCTCACGTGAATGAAGCTGATCTGAAGTACCTATCTTCTCGCCATCTCGAGCGAGATTGCTCGCTGCAGGGACAGTGAGTACTTATCATTCTGCTGCCATTATCGTGCCATCTTCCAAACCATCGCTATTATGAGTGGTATTTGATCGAGATTCTCAAGGTTAATTAAAGCTGATCAGCGCGTCACATAGATTGGCTAATGTCCGTGACGTAACATCCCATTCCAAACGCTGCACTATTTGACCGATGGTTCCAATTATCGGAACCATCGCCTGTTTGAGTTTCTTACTCACTGCTAGTTCGGCGGCAAAAACGACCGGGTTCGATGGAGCGTTTTGCGTTGCTTTTGACTTTATCTCCTTTACAAAGCATAGCAAACAGAATGGCAAACAGCGTCGGGAGAACAATGTCAAAGTTGTAAAGAGAAAACAGAACCAATCGGCAAACGGCTAAACAGGCTAATAGCTGAAACAGAGTAAGTTTTGCCAAATTACGAAACTGGTGGAAAAGATTTGCTGAAGCAAGCCGCTGGCTACCGTGCCCGTGCGGTAAAATGCGAGCGTTCTTGAACAAAGTTAACAAAAACCCCACCCATCTGACGCCCCCTTTAACCATCCCTCTCACCAGTAACCGATTGAACTTGCACGAAAGCGTGTGGACACAGTTTGGCAAAGTGACATCGATTATAGGTTAGCAAAATTAATTATGCTTATCGTAGTGTTCGTGTTTCGTTTAAATAAAGCATCATTTCGTAGGACTTGCCCGCCAGTGAATGTTGCTTCTGTCGTTGGTGGCCTTTGGAAGGTGAAAATTAATTTCCAAACCTGTGATTTATGCCATGTCGATGTCGATACGGTTCCGAAGGGTGGTTATGTTTGCGTTTATTGCTTTTTGCTAAAACACTTCACCGGCAAGCAGAACACACGACGAGTGGGCGAATGTCTTGCTGCTGCGCGATCAACGACGAACGCTTGTCATATTCGACACCGATAGCACATATTTTCTGCCGGCAACCCATCCATTTCCATTCTTAATGATGAACTTCTCGGAATCCGCTTACACACTGCAGCGTGTTCTGTTCGCGTGCGCTGGTTTGTTTAGCGATACCCGGGCGAACCCGGGAAGCTGCTATTTTCCTGCCCAGCATCCCTTTGGTGTCGAACATTTTCGACATAAACCTACTTAACGCTGCTGAGCGCTGTATGAAGTGTTTCCCCGGCCACTGCTTCTTAGAGTGGCCAGCATTTGTGGTACCAAAGCGCCGAAGTAATGGTTTCCTTTTTGCTTTGTTTGCTTTGTTTTGAGTCTGCAGCCAAATAGAACTGTGGTGTTTTTTTTTTCCTGCACAAGCAAAAGAGCATCTTCGGTGCTGTTTGGTTCGGTTTTTGCTGAGAAAAGCTAAACCTGCACCGCATAAAAAAGCACATTAGCCTATAAATGGCCCAAAGGAACAAATGCATGCTGATGAGTATGGAGAATTGATAGGTTCGCTCTGTTTTTCTCAACTCTGTTTTTCTATTCCATCGACATGTCTGGTGCGTTTGTTACTTGACAGCACACAGAATTGCTAGCAATAAAGTAAAAAAGAGCCAACAAATAAAGAAAGCTATAGACTTGCCACCGATCTAATGGTTTCCCTTTTTGGTAGGAATGCTTGGAAGAGAACAAAAAAATAAATAAATAAAAGCAGACATAATTTCATTGATTAGAATTGTGTGGGTGATACTTTGATGGTAAAGTGAAGCACTTGCCAACACTTTTTACTTTCATTCTATTTAACCATCCATCCCGGGCCACCGTTCCGAAATGCTTTCGGCGCCCAATATTTATGCGTACCCTTGCCAGTTGTCACGCTGCTGACACTGTTGATGATAACCCATTTTTATCGTTCCCCATTTGACTCTTTGTCCTCGGAGTGCTGATGGGTGATGGGACAAGCAGAGAGAAAAAAAACAACAAAAAAAAAAACATTACCCAAAAAAAGAGGAGAAAATAATAGAAGATAAAAAAGCAGCCCTTCGTTGAGCAGTTCATTTTCTAGCTATCGTCTTCTGGCCATCATCGAAGTGTCGCTTTTATGGAAATGCTTGCCTGCTGTAAGGGCAGCGTTTAAAAGGTTGATGCCACATGGAATAGGGCTGACTGCAGAGGATATCGTTTGGGGTATTCATTTTCGAATAAATTTAACCGATTGTCATGGTAGAAAGGAGACGGACTGAAAGGATTCTCCGTACAGTGGATCAAATTGGTGTGCACTGTCTGTGTGTGCGTGTGTGCGTGTGTGTTGAGGTAAATATTTATAGAGATACAATCTTGGCTGAAGATGAAAAGGAAACCAACAAAACAACACAGTACGCATAAAGCGGCCGGAAATCATTTGCGATCCCGGGATGGTTGAGGTGGATTTAGGGCTTGGGAACAAAATCTGAATTTTAAGTGAAATAAGCAAAACGCATTATTATTGCTGTTGGTGTAAAAAAAGGATCAAGAATACTGTAGTACGAATGTTCATAGCAGAGTGTGTGTGTTTGTGTACATTAAACAGTCAAATGAGACGCAAAAGGATTCCGGGGCCTTTGGATAACATTTTAATGCAGTGTCACGTAAAGTGTCTATTTTTACACATAAACTTTCGGATAACAAGATAAAACTGGTCGGTAAATAATTGGGGTGGTTAATGTTGACGCTCGATCTCTAGCTGTGATTAGGGGTTTAGATTGTCCAGCAAATGTACTCGATAAAAGATATCTCCCTTGCTGCGAAGGATGTATTTTGTTTGTAAAAACAAACTTGAACGTTTTTCTGTCCATTTTTCGATGTTGATTTTTGATTAAACTTTAAATACGATTTTTTGTTTATATTTTAGATAATTTATAATAAACTAAATATAGTTCAAGAATACACTAATCCAAAAGTTTGAAAGGTGTTTAAAAATGCTTAAAACACATGTTAGGCATAATGTTACGATTTTTAGCGGAATGTTCGAGGTATTCTCAAATGATGTGATAGTAGACTTCAAAGTCGACTTAGTCGACATAATGTGACTGCTTACGGTCTAAACAGCTTTGATTCGATCAGGACCTTACGAACGACTTAAAGTATCTGGAGCATTATTTCCCAAATATTTAATACTTATACAGTCTTTCTTTTTCCACAAATTGCTTTGTTTTCAGGGACAAGTTAAATATTAAATAAATTTTTCCGCTAAATTATAGGAATACGATATGAAATATTTTCCACACACCCAAATTAATTCAACAACAGCAGTATGCCATATTTAGCATCTTTATTCAAGACGATCGTAAATCGCACAGCGAAAAATAAAGCATAAAACAGATTCATTCTACATAAGCCTTGGCTGGTTAATATTTGGCAGTTAGAAAAATGGAAAGAAGCAGGTGCAATGAATCATTTTAAAAATTTAATTGCATACATTTGATTTAATGCCCAACACTTACAGGGATACTGCTGTTTTACACCTTCGTAAAAGGCGCCAGACATTGAGCGATAACATGTGTTATTTTTGACTCATGAAGATTTCTCTCCAGCTAATCCTGCGGAAAGCCAGAAGGATTCATGGGTGTACTGCATGAATTTATAATACGCACTGATCCTGGGACACTTTTCCGACAGTTTTTACTTTTTTTTTAGCAACCAGCCTCTTTTCTCTGGAAGCTTTTGCAAAGTTTAACGATGATTGCATTTATTTATTACCTTGCAAAGTAAATGAGATTAGTATAATTTGTTCCTATATTAAGGATATGAGCTCTTTCGTACCGTGCTTAATTTATTTAACATTTTTTCCAAGTGCTTTGTAATATAATAAAACCAAAATGTTTTAAGTAGATTGTTTTAAACAATTTTGAATGAATTGTTTTCGTTTGATTTACCTGCAAGCTAAACAATTTGGCAGGCAGAGAAAACTGCTCTATAGTATATGGTAAACAAGTTCTGCAGTACAAAACACGTACAAGTTGAACTTGACAGTGGCGTCCATCCCCAGCGAAGGTTGCCGTCATTATTCCGGTTGTGGTCACGAACTGGTCGCTGGTGTACTGACGTCGGCAGTACCTGGAATGTGGTCAACTCTTGCAGGCCTTTAAGAGCGGTGTCCAAATCGCAACAGCACGTTGACGCTAACCGTCGCTGGTGGTGTGCAGTACGGTCGGTTTCAATTCCACCTAGACCGGTTCTGGGTCTATGGACTCATAGCTTGGAAGTTGCCACCCATATCGGCACAATCGACAGTGGGTGGATAATTTCGTTGCACTGCAACTGGGTGGGATCGGAAATCTAACGCATGTAAAGTTATTCTCTTGCGCACGCGGAGGCTATTTAAAAAAAATGGTTGCATTTTAAAACCAAAAAATTTGCAATGCATTGGACAGCTTATGAAGATGAAGATAAATGTCAAGTAAAG
The DNA here is from genome assembly GCA_018908115.1 of Anopheles rivulorum. Taxonomy (NCBI): domain Eukaryota; kingdom Metazoa; phylum Arthropoda; class Insecta; order Diptera; family Culicidae; genus Anopheles; species Anopheles rivulorum. Next base: position 11,204,275 of record STHB01000004.1, read on the forward strand.
CGTTTATTTAATTGGATAAGTTTGTTTCTATTGTAATTAAATAAATGGATATTTTGTATTAGATGGTCATCTGGCAAATGTTGCCCACTCAATTCAAAAATCAATATTATTTTAAATCTTATTGCTAGTCCAAATAGGACCTAAAACTTTGAACTCGATTTATAAAGAAATATAGGAACAAATAAATATATGCAAAAATATACAGTACAAATAAAAAGAATGGTTTCATTTTGTTCCGTTCATGACGTCAAATGAATGATTTAGTTTAAAGTATTTAAAAAGGGGAAAAAGATCACTGGTTTACCGAACTACAAACGATACCAATGTTTGTTTTGTGCATATTTATAAGTGTAAATAAATCAGGGCTTTTTTTTATTTAAGCGATAGCAAGCACCATCGTCCCGTAAGATACTTTAGAATGTTTCCGTCACTTTTCATTTCCGCATAAATTGCATATTGCCAGCCGAAGTTTTTGTTCGAGAGAAAATTATAGTTACATAGCGCAAGAAAGTTAATCGTTAGAGTGGCGAAACTTTGGCTCGAACGCTTGCCATTCTTCGTTCCGAAAGCATTCCATTCGAAAGGTAGCAGCAATGCAAAAGAACAAACGTGAACATTTCAGCAAGTTTACGTTTAATTTATGACTTGGAATAAATTTTACCACTAACCGTTTGAATCCGATTCTGTTTCAGTGAAAGCAAGGGAAACGTTTCGGGAAAGTTGCCCTTTTTTTCTATGTGCTGAACGTCATTGAAAAAGCGACAAAGTCGTCTAATTTTAAATTGGTTTAGCCTTTTTACTGTTTTATAAGGCATCAAAAATGGATGTAATGCACACTTCATTACCGATAATTAAGGACATACATTCTTTCAGTACCGTTTTAAAGAATTTTCCCAGCGAAGGAAGTCTAGCTCAGAATACTTAAACATTCGCTTACAGCTTGGGCGGTGGATCAATGGCAAAAGCTGGAATAGTAAACAAAATCCATTAAACCACCGTGTCCCTAACGGAGGAGCGGTTGACAGGTTTTAATGGGAATGATACGGACGCTTCGTATTAGGTTGCTCTTTGATCGAGTGATAATTAAAGATATCGCACATCAGCACGATGCTCCATATTTGGGCACTGGCTGCGCACACTAGGTGAATCGGTGGGATCTGTACAACGCAGCCGTAGGTTACGGGGAATTGATTTCATTTTATTGGCAATTAATATTCAAATAGCGTGGGCTACACGTCCCTGTCGTAAAAGTGTTTTTTTTTTTATTAACTTTAATTTTCCGATATTGATTAGATCCATGGCAACTAATAGGCTAGAGCTGTGGGCGCATCAGAATCAATTTAGCTTCCTTTGTTGGATTGGGTTCGAGGGTTTTAAAAGGTATTTTTGACCATACTCTATGGATAGTTACACATTATTATGAGTCAAGTAAGAGGATTTCGGTGTTGGAAAAGAAAGAAAATCATTAAAAGGTTTACACTATCACAACCATTACCTATCTCATCAAATTCCTGCTGTGCAATGTTACACACCTACGTTACTGTACAGTAAATTTGAGTTCATTACACATATTGGAAGCTTTGGTACTGAAACTTCTGAATCACTTTCATCGAGAGTGCAAAAGCACAAAGAAAAACCTACAATACGATCGGTTGCTGCTGCTTGTACAACACATGCAGCACGGTTGAAAACATTGTTGAGTGTGAATGCATCTGCATTCACGGTGCAACAACTTACATCCGTTACCGACCGGATACTGCCATAGTGCTCAAGCCCGGGGAAAAAATCGTTCGCAAAAGAAGAAAGCAAAAATACAATATCGAACAAAATGCAACAGATGCATCTGGATGCAGACGATGTAACCTGAGTGCATCGAACGACGAAACCTAAACGAAGCAAACCTATACCCTGCTGTGCAGATTGCACTATCCTGCTCAACATCGTTCGCTATCATCAGGTCCGTCAGGTGTAATATGAGGAAAAAAAAACACCACAAAACCCAGCGCACGATTGCATATTTACATATACAGGCTATCGAATGAGAGAGAAAGCATATAAATACCGGAGCAATGGCACTGTTTATTGCAAAACATCGATGAGATGGCCGTGCAGCGCTGTTGCAGTGAATAAGGAACGCGTGGAAACATTTGAATTGCAATCAAAACGGTGCAATCGTTGAGGAAATGCTATGCTTTTCTCTCTCCTATATTACAGTAATACACTTTGGAATCGACAAATCGTTGAGGGGAGGTACGAGTCATACATTACCTTCAGCAACATAACATTTTATGATGCAGATTTTGCAAATTTCTGCTGCATTACGCTAGAAATGAGAATGTATCTTTTACAAATTCCCCTGTACAGTTGTAGACACAGAGGTTTTTTTTTCGCTTTACTTGCAGTTGTTGATATAATGTCTTAGGTATGATTTCATTTTAATAAACGAAAGAAATAAGTTTGATGCATTTTCTTCTTATCAATCATCGAAAAGTTGTTTTATGGGTGAAAAAATATTATTACTAGTCAAGTATTACGAAAAAGTATTAAACGGTAATAGTTATTTAATCAAAATTTTCTTCGGCAATGTACATGAGCACCTTTTTAAAATAAAACTTTAAGATTTACATCGTCTCAGTTGGTTGAATGTGTGATCTTCATCTTCTTGGTGCGACCTATAAACCTTGGAACTAGCAACCTCCATTACTTGTTGCTATATTGATCACAATAGCCTCAGTTATACGGTTGACAGTTTGCAGGGAACGAATAGGTGTGATTATTATGCTCAAACTTGTCAATTATACAATTCGTAGTAATTAATCTCTTCTTTAATTTAACTTTACGCACCTATCGTTTTACGTCTAAGTATCGATAACCTTTACAGTTCTATGTATGCTGTGTTCTATGTATACTGTTTATATGTGATCGTTAGCGTTTTTCATGATGAATTGAAAGCTCATCTTCCTTTAGCAAGCTATAAGAAAAAGTAGGCCGCTGTAACGGTTCTTCATCCTTATTCTAACCATATTCTGATTATTTTCTTCATGGATGGCTCGAGAAGATTTTTACAACCACCAAAACTTTACATACCGGGGCGGCCCGGTGGTGTATTTGACAACGGCGCTAAGTCCCTAACACGACCGGACCGGGTTCAAATCCCATTCGGACCGTCCCCCCGTAGCATGGTCTGACTAGCCTGCTACGTGGTAAAATTAGTCTAATACGGCCTGTTCCGTTCTAACATAAATAAAAAAAAAAAACTTTACATACCCTAATTGTAGTTTATTTTACCAAAGGTAAAAGTTCCGGAGTTATTATACCCTAAGCCACATAAAACGGTCATTGTAATGGTGTGCTTGTGACATCAGAGTGCATGTTTGTAAAGAAGCATGTCTAACGCAAAATGATTAAACATGCGCCTATACATCTTGAAGATGTACGCCGCTTGCCTTCAGAGAGCTCAATAAAATCAGGACCTAGAGATGGCAACAAGGAATCCACCAGAGATTATGCGTGTCACACAAATTCTGGCCAGAAAAGCGTGAGTAAATTCGGGAGTGAGAATGATTATTTACGTCAGTTGTAAAAGTACACCCTCGGAAGTGCTTTTGTCGATAAATTCATCCATTCCTGTCGTGACCGATGATACCGGTACAAGCGCGAATCCGTACGCTAAGGTGTCACATCAAACGAGTGATATATCAAAAAAGTATTTTGCTCTCCAAAAAGTGTAAATAAATGGGAAGAAAAAAAACGTAAACGTATTTTGAAAAGTGAAGTATGTTTAGTAAACTATTAAATTAAACTATTATAAAATGAATTAGAAACAGAGCAAACTTTTCGATTGCATTGACCACGCAATTTAAAAGCGGTCTAGTGAAATTTTGCACATTTCTCGCTCGGAACCAAATTTAAGCACCATTTTAATATGACTTTTATGGAAATAATTAATTATTGCAAAATACTTGAATTATTCGTTGCCAAACACTTCTTTATAGCGTCGGCGAGCAAAGCGCTTCCACGGTGTGGCGGTAATTGCTGTCGCATAAAATCCGCCTCGTTTACAACCGGTGCCGCTTCCCGAAACTCTACCATTACGGAGGAAAAGGGTGCCAAATTCATCAAGCAGATTTATTTATGATCTACTTTGGGTGAGTTTACAATTTCTCAAAACGAGCCCGTAAATCCTTCATTTGATTCCGCGCCTTTACGCCACTGTAGTTGCGAAGCTTTAACGGGCAAGCTGTCGCATGACGGGATTTTCCAACATTCCGTGCCACGAAGGCGAGTGAAGAACTGTCCAAATGGTTCGACGGGTATGCACTACGAACCGATGAGCAGTGGAAGATCTCACTTTATTGTATTTTCCTCGCCCGTTCGGTGCGCCCAAGTCTCCCAAGTGCGCCTCCGTTTTTCGAGGCTCATTAACTTCCAGACGAGGTTTGGTCGCAGGGGTTGTGCCAGTAAATGAAACTTCATGGCCCGGTCTTGATGGTGAGTTTTGGAATGAGACAGCGTGATATGGTTCCCACCCACCACCAAACGTCATTACATCCGCTCCACTCTTTATGTGTGTATAAGGCGTGGATTTTTGGCGTCTTTTTATGCGTGTCAGCGCAGCACGATCGATTGCGCGCTGGTGTATTGATGAAATTGAGTTTATATTATTTTTGCTTTCGGTATGCGTGTTTTATCATCTATTGACCGACCGGTGGCAAATACTGACAGCCGATCGATTAGAGGTTAATGATTTATGCGTCCAGGGGAACTTTTATCGATCGAGTAGCGGAATGGATGCTTTAGATAAAAGCACGTTCAAATCGTTATTACCGCGTTTTTGTGATCGTAGGGGGAATTAGATGCCTTTCTAGAAGTAATGTAAATTTGAAGATGTTCTTCGGTAGATGAAAATATAAAGGAAATTAAAGAATAAATCAATACTCCTTTGGTGGTGCCTGGAAAACCCATTTAAATGAATTATTCATATTAGAAATTGAAAAACAAATTATATTTTATATTTCTAACAATATCAAATGTTAACAGCAAATGCTTTTGATACTTAAAAAAATGAAGAAAAACTCAGAACACGGTATGACTAACTTGAAGGACTAAAACTGTTTGCTCAACGATTGAACACTTCAAAGTTCTGCTCCAACGCACGTTACGTTACGTACACTTACTCTGATATGACTTTATCTGATATGACATCCTTTTTTACAACCTGTGGACTTAATGGTTGATAATTTTTGTCAGATTTTCTTTTTATACATACATGACATGACATTTATTTTTAGTATTTATATTTTTGTTTCATTTCTCCCGGAAGAATTTGATGCTCATTAATTTTTTTAAAATTGATTTTTAATTAATTTTCAAATTAACCCTGATTGTGAACACTCTTTATGTGAAAGCAATCCCAATTCCAAATTTTATATATAATTTTTCAGTTTCCGCTCCAATAATCCGTTAAAATAATTTTCTCGCCTTCTGATCTCATCTTAAATCTTCTCTTCAGACAGTTCGTAAATATTGAACATAAAGCTAATTATGCGGGTATAAATAAGACCAAACTGTTTGATGCTTTAATTAACAGCGAGTTTATTGTCGAATGTCACCCTACAACGATTATGTAAAGAAATGATATAACTGTAACCAAATGCACGCGAAACCCAAAACAATTTATGTAACCAAAACCTGTACAAAGCGTCTACAATTAGCTTCACGGAGCTATTAAAAATCCAAAATGAACAATCGGTGTCATTTTCATGATCACAGACCATGACCATTACAACTGCATGCGGCAGCGTAAGATCACAGGAGAAGGTTCTAATTAGAATCCTACCGAGATACATTAGGAGGATGAAACATTTCTTTTCCAACACAAATTAGCTACCGGCTTGCAGGTACCGTACCGTGTCCAGAACCAAGAAAGCAAGTAAAAAAACAAAACACAACAATCTAATCTGTTCTGTAAGCACTAGCAACGCTAAGGCACACCGGGGACATTGTATAATCGGCAAAAATTTTCTAAAACTAATTACCTCAAACCAATTCTACGGTAATTCCATTAGTGCACCAGTGGCCATACCGAGAACCGAGCATGGTCTGCTGCTATTTGTGCTTCCGTTTTGTAGCCCAGCGGCTGGTGAGTTCTTTTTGTTGCTTTTACGGTAAATTAGCACCACCGGTGATCTTAGCGAGCGATGGAACGTTTAGTGCAGAATTGCGGAGCACACAAAAAAAAACGTTAAACCGTACGGAAGCAAGTAAAATGATTATGCAAAAGAAGAAAAAAAGATGCACTAGCTGTGCGAGAGAAAGCAGCAAAAACCCAAGCACGACACAAACGACGCGAATAAAGTGTCAATTCACCGTCAGCCATCGTTTTGTGTTGCGTGATGTTCATTACAACAGCTTCATACACAGCTTCATACCACCAACGGTTCGGGTGTGTGTTTTCGTCGTTGTTTTCTTTTTTTTTTCTTCTGTACTTTGCTTACGCTGGTCGCGGAAGAACGTTTGTCCGTCCGGTATCACTATTTATCACACTGCGGTTGGATTAAATCATCAGACAGGGAGGGAACGATCATGCCCGTGTCGTCCTACGCCGTCTAGCGCGTTTGTGGTTAGCAAACGTCCAAAACAAAGCGGGCAGAAACTAACCTGACTTTTCCTAACCCGTAGCTATCTACAAATCCGTCCCTGCCCTGCCACAGCGTGCAAATAGCACATCTCCGGCATCGTTGGCGATAAAACGGGGTAAAGATGTTGGTCGGGTTTTTGAAATGCAAACTTTACACGAACCCTTCCGGCCATGGGCAGGCTTCCCTTTTTGCGAGCAACCTTTCGTCAGTGCTTGATGAGCCCTGGCCCTGGCGCTAGGTATTAGGGGGGGGGGGGGACGAATGCGGTGAAAATTGAATGAGGAACGACAAAAAGAGCTAATGAGACGGTTTACTGCTGCCGGTACGGATAGCGCATACCCGTCGTTTGTCCGTAGATGGCGAGTGGATCTCTTATCTTGGCTAGCGCACAAACGGATGAGAAGATATTAAACGTATAAAAGACCAGTACAAATTGAAGGTGCAAGCGTAGAAAAGTGACGTCGAACGGAATGGAGAGACAACATTTTTAGATAGTGCTTGTGCTGCAATGGTGCAATGATGATCTTCTTTCAATTTGTCTACCACCGTGATGTCATCGTAATGCTTCGGGTGCTAAAGCGAAATGTTCTTAATGTTCCTTTTTTTTACTACGTGCCTCTAACTACGTGGCATTCGTTCTACATTCCTAGACGTGTTTGCTGTCGTTCGGTTCCGGTTTGCAGCATCCGTTGAAGAGTGATGTGAGTGGCGTGCAAAGCTGATAGCCTACCTTCCAGGCGCACGGTATGGTAGTGATGCAGGGTTAGCGAGCGTAGCGCCGAACGATGCTTATCGCCGGCTCGTGGTGAGTACGATGCACAGATAATAATAAAAAAAGTGGTGCCAAACAAGGATATGCCATCGCTGACGGGGATGGTGCATCGGAGTGCAATATAAAAATTAAACGACAATGTTGTGCGGTGAACCTGGCTGGCGTGTGTGTCTGTGCGTCTGTGTGGGAAATGCAATTGACATCCGGTGTCATTGGCATGCCGTGCGATTGTTATGAGCGATAGCGCCCGGTACGTGACGGTTGTTACTGAGTGTTTGTTAGTGCTGTGCGGTTAGCGTCCCATATCTACATTTTATGGTAATTCCGGCACACCGTGTCCACCGTTCGGGGTTTGGTGCGCCGAATTTTGTGCCTCTTCTTATCAACGTGCTGACAACGGTCTAGGTGTAACGGCTAATTGCCTCCAGCAAAGATGACGATAGACACGAATTGTTGCTAACTGCAGTGCTGCAACCAATAAAGAAAGAAGGCCTTTCGGGAAGGGGAGAAAAAAAGCACAACATGCGTGGCGATGAACACGTACGGTCATGAGAGAACGAACGATTGCTTAGAACAATCCGCCAGCATTCTCCACCGGTGGGCAAGCCGTTGTGCGTAATCTAATCGCACGCCAATCTATCGAATACCACCATGGAGTCGAGCGTGGTGAACGCGACGTCACTCGCGTGGTCATCATCGTCGGCGATGCCGGCGATGCTGCTACCGGAGAGTACCTACGGTAGCTTTCCTACCGGTGGCGTCACCATGTCCCTGGATGTACTGCTAGGGTTTGGCCTGTTCGAAGCGAACGGTACCATTGGTGATAATGCAACTACCGGTCCGACCGAGCTGCCCCATCCGTGCGATCCATCGAGCGACGATTTCGACTGTTCCGTGAAAGACTTTCTCGTGTACGCGAGAGGTCCCCAGCGGATGCCACTCTTCACTGCGATGCTGGTAAGTAGGCGTCTCTATCTTCTCCAAATGCCAGGTGAACCACGACAGGTGAACCGTAAATTGGTGTATTTAAATTTCCCCTAATTAATTTCCGTTTCGATTAATATCGTCTTAATTAACGCAAACACATTCTCGTCGCACCGGGCATCTCCCGGTACGGTACGGAATCGGATCGGTTCGGTAATTGTGTCTACGGGGACACACTCCCCTTCCGAAGCAACGTTACCATTTTCACCACACGCCGTGGTGATTTCGTTGGTGCCGTATCGTGTCCGTGACAAAACGCTATTGAATTAATTTGATTACGGCCAGGGAGAAATCGCTTCAATCGCTGACTTTGGGCGCTTTTTCTTTCCCAGGCCGCAACGCACCAACAAACGACGTGAAGTTAATCTTTCTGGCATGAAAATAGCAACGAGCGAGCAACTAGCAACATCAACCGAGCGCAAGAACGAAAAAAAGAAAATACCACGAAACGTAGAAGCATATAAAAAACGATAACCTGCGCTGTAACATCACTTCGGGAGGTTGGAAAAGTTTTTAATAGCTTTCGGAATGAGTTCAAATTAGTTTTGGCCTAGCATGGATGAACAGTGCTCTGGTGGAAGAAACGTGAACTTGTGCCGGTATTTGGGTAGAATATCTTAAGCAAGCGCGAGACGAAAATGTTGCGAAAATAGAACAACACACAAAAAAAAACAGATTCTTTCCGTAAAGCCTATGGAAAGATTATGGAAGGCAAATGTGCTTCTATTAGTTCCATTCAGCGGGCGAGCTATTGCCCGAACTAGACGGTTCCATGGATGGCATAACCATAACGACTCCATTCCATCCCAAAGCTCACTCACAAAAGTGCCAACTGATGATACCAAAAAACCCTTAAACAAAATGTTCAACAGAAAAATAGCAAACCCTGCATTACGTACAAATAGCGTGCCGCCGAGTGCCGAATGTGTTCGGGCGTTTGTTTGCTAAGCTCGCTTTCTCGCAGCGAAATCCGGTGAAGATTTCAGCAGCAACCGCATATGGCTAAAGGCATGGCCGGTAAAATCGTCCACGACAGGTACGACTCGAGTCAAATCGCTCTACGGGGAGCACTGGCGTCCAAGCTTGTGCTACGCCAAACAGCTTCCACTTCACGGTGGGCCACATGCTTTTGTCCCACCACCCGCCATGCCAAAAGGAGCAAATACTTTTAAGGGCAAATGATAACTTCACACCCGTGCGCCCATTTTACATGCGGATAAGCGTACCGAATAGCGTACCAATTCTTACCGTACGTTCCGGCTGCGGATGATGCACTTTGTCCTTACGGCCGTGCGTGGGAAGTTTCGGCAGCAATAAAACTGGCAACCGTGTGGCGTGGTGGATATTTAAAGTCCCACACAACCGCAACCGTGCGGACAATGCTGCAGGCAGGGAGTAAAGCGAAAAATTATCGACACAGCCAAAAATGCTACACCAGTGACGCTCAAGTACCCATTTGTTCGTAAAGCGGATTTAGTTCGTTACGGTGGCGAGTAAAGTTTTGTGCGTTAAGGTTTTAGCAACGTCGGGCGTGATGCGCTACTTGCGCATGGAAAACAAACCACCATTACATTGACCTTTTCTGAAGACATGTTCTGGGTTATCTTGTAACAGTTGTCTATTGTGTAAATTATGGTTAAAGTTGGGGCATCGGTTGATAACTTTGTGTGTTTAACATTGGGCAGATGAACTTTTCCAATGTTTCCTATTGTGTTTTGTCACATGTAAAATGTTTTGGAGAAAAAACATCAAACAACAGAGGACTGCACGTAAAATGTGATGCTAATCACATATAGTTCACAAGTAACTAAATTTATTCAAACTCGATGGTTTGTTTCAAGTTTTATGTGATCGTTAACATATGATATGGAAAGGTCAACTATAGCGTTAAAGCAAATGAATAATACAATGAAAACAAAAGAGCAGCACAAGTTCCTAGCGGTATTTTTACACGACTAGCTTCTTGCACATTGAGAATAGATCACAATAATGAATGGTTAAGATTTATCTCGCTATAAATGTCACAAAATTAGAAAAATACTGTTAAACGTAGTAATTAATATCATAAATAGGAAAGAAACCTTTGGGTAGATAGCAATGTCATTATTGATGTTTCAAGTTGAGTTAAAAACTATAGGCCTTACGATCCTACAATTTATAAAGATTAAATCTTAAGACAATATTTATCAAAAACAATCAATCAAATATCCAGCGATTAATTTATACCAGCCTGTATCAAGTTTGAATTTTTTTTTTGGTTCTGAAAAAATAGAGACAACACATATAGCTTAATTGCTAATTTAAGAGAAAAATTAAGGTAAATTAGTAGTCGATTATTAAACCATTCCAATAGTCTGCTCTCGGATATTTGATATGATATGTTTCGTTAGATTTACAGATTTTTATTTTTTTTTAATTTAAACTCATCATCACCTTGAAGAATGTTGTTCTAACATAGTTGATGTATCCCCAAATATGACCCTTATTTAACTTCATTGCTTTATTATTCATTTCAAAACATTTTTAAAAACAAATATTTCAACGAATCTGAATCTGCTTACTCGAGCAAACAGGATGCAGTAATGTATAAAGTTGTAAAAAATAAATTTAACAAATTCCCCTTAAAAAAAACTATTCAAATGTAAAAGCCGGAGTGGCCAACATATAAAATTCCTAGGAAAGTATGAACAGCGTGGTCGTATGATTTTTCCCTTTTTGTTTAACAGATAAAATCAACTTTCATAATGTAAGCCTTGCCTCAGTGCGGGGCGATATTCACCATGACCAATGGGTGGGGCGTAAAAACATGTCTGGCAAACTATCACGACGCTGTACTTCCCATGCTAATTGCTAATCAACAAACGGTTGAAACAACCGCAAACCAACATAATTAACTGGGAACTCCTTTGTGACGGGCGTTCCATTTGGGCGTAAAATAAACTCCGGGTCAGTTCGTACTTGCTTGTGGGACCATTGTACTGCCGGTCTGGAGTTTGGCATTTTGCGCCAGCATCTCGTAGGGGGGTCTCGAACGCTAGTTTGCCGAGAAAACCGAAGCATCCGTATCACCACCACCGTATATTTTGCAACCAACAGGCAGGAAACTGTTGGTAGGTGTGAAGAGCCACTTTGCATAACACGCTCCGAACATGGTGCAGTAGACAAACAAGGCAATGAAACTCCAACACAGAATGGTTCAATAAATGCATTATGGTGCAGAAACAATTAAAGTGAAACCATATCGTTCCACGCCGGGGTATGCAACGTTCCACTCCCGACACTAGCCACACAGCTGGTGAGGTTATATTTATGAGAAAATGGGAAAATTAATGATGATCGGCTTTCGGGTCGAAAGCACACCGATACCATGGTGACCTGAACCATCCGAGGGTGCGCCGATGGCAGAGAGGTCCTGTACGGTTGGATGGTGTACAATCTCTTCGTCATTATTCCGGTTGTTGCCCAACTGACCGAACAGTGACTGTGAGTGCGGGCGTTGGGTCTGATGCAGTTGCAGCAAGGACAACCCTTTCACACGCGGGAGTGGTGAGAGGTTGGCTGTTGACTGTAGATAATGTTATCAGGCGACCTCGTTCACTCCGGCATTATAATACGTGCGGTCCACTTTTGACGACCGATCTACTATGGTTAGGTGGTAGCATACTTGGCGGTATTGACTGCAAGGCCCACTTTTGGAGAAGACAGCAACCAAGCAGCGAAACATTTATGATGGTGATTATCAACGAGACGGGCAGTTCATTTGGAGCACAAGGACAATACGGCCCCAATCGGTACGAGCAGGGATTTACCTTGGTGAAGCTTTAGTGCAATCGTTATTTCGGCTGCTGGGAGTAATAAAATATTATGACAAAAAACATTTGATGCACCCTTAACAGTCGCAGTATTAAGCAGAAAAGGTTTTATCTTTCAGTTAGAAATATTAAGGAGGTAATGCCAACAGCATCGAGGATTTCACCATTCTCATTAGTTCATATAGTTGTTATCATTACGTTAAATTATATTTTCGAAGCTTTTTTCGTAACTGGTAGAAATTGTGGGATTTTCTACTTCTATTGTAATTATATTTGATATTTTAAATTGTTCATTGATGAAACGCTTCCGTTGCCTTGTTAGTTACTGCTTGTCCTGAAGCGAATGATACACATTCACTAACACTATTGCAAAACAACCCTTAAACCGTCTCTATCTTACTGTGATAAACACATCACCTTCAAACACATTCGCCTTCCGGTTATTAAAGCTCTGCGATATGGGATATGCGTTCATGCCAGTGACTGCACATCGGTTGTGAGTGTAGCATGGAAGTTGTTGTAGTTCAAATTTTAATTAGTAAAGTTACGCCTTACACAATCCCTTCCGGCGAACGGCAGTGAAAACTCGCATAGGCATCCATGCCGTACCGGTTGTGGTAGACAAAGTGCACAAAGGAGTTCTCGTCTAATTGCAGTTCTTCGTTTTGCCGCCTGTGCCATCAACGGTTGATGCGATTGATTATTGCATGTGCAGTTAAGAGTACGCTATTAAGACTCATTATGAACGCTTTAGCGCACAGCATTTAGGATTTGAAATAGTTGTTCAAGCCATATTTTAACATTTTCATGGAAATATTGTAAAGCCCATTTGCTAAGGCTAGGATTCAAAAATCAGCGATACGGTGCAAACTGTTCAGTAGCGGGTGTGCCATGCGGCTTCAACGTCATTTCCGATGTAGTCGGTGTCATCGAACCGATTATGTCCTTTAGGGAGAGATTACCTTTTTGCTATTTGAGGTCCAAGTTAGAAAATCATCTTAGCAATAAACCTTACTTGTTAAGCTATTGGTAGACTAAAAGCTTATTCTTGACTTCATACAAGCTTACTACTACTCAATACATCTGTTTAATAGGTTTAGCTGCACTTGAAAATCTATTGATCAATATTAAACCTGTAGGATAATAAAGGATATGTGAGAAATTCTCACGAATGACTGGTTGAAATAATCCGCGGTAAGAAAGTGTAAATGAAATCCGTGCAGCCCTGTTATGTTTGAAACTGTTTATTCATCTGTCTAAGTTCATTTCACGTGTATAGTTCATCCTTAATTCATCTGCTTACTTATACTTGTCAAGTCATCTAAATCGTATAGTGTCAAATGGTGTGTTTACATATTCGGTGTCAGTTCCATCGTCGTAGTTCGTTTGGGGAATTTATGGAATTTTTATTATTAATAAAAAACAAGCAGTAAATTTCACAGGTTATAGTACTTTTAACTATCCAGTTCACAAATTACATTGAAAACATAAGTGCAATGTTATAAACCGATTGGAGTGTGTTACATTTTTTGACAATGTATCAATTTATGATCTAGTTCTCTTATAAAGATAGCTTAAAATATTATACAATGCAGGCAATATGATTACTCATTTTAATTAACGAACTAACATTAAAGATGGCATTATATCTATACTTTAATACTTGCTTTAAGCAGAAATCATAGACAAATGGACAATAAAAGTACATAATAATTGTGAGCCTAATGAAATCAACGTTCAATATATCAACAAGCAGTGTTTTAGAATGATCCTGTCCATTTGGAATATTTTATTATTGCTAATTAAAACACAGTTTGTGTGTGTGTGTGTGTGTGTGTGTGTTTGGTGGGAAAAATGCAAAATTAAAACTCTTCTCCTTTATTCTACCGCACACGCCAATCTGCTGGCACCTACCATTATCAGGAGGGGAGAAAAAAAATTCCCACCCATAAAACAGAACTTTGCTCCATTCGAATGGGTACTGGGTGTGATTAATTTTCTATTTCATTTCCCATTGCCAACTTTTCATTTGCACGGAAAAAATCAATTTTCAAACCAGATGCTTTCACTTCGGTACTTTTCCCCTGGTGAGATGGTGTCGGATTGAAGAGCACTCATCGAGCATGATTGAAAGCGTCGTTTGTTTTTCTTGTTGCTCACATTTCTTCAATCGCAGGAGGGAAAGAGGATGAGATGATGGTTAAGCTGCGTCCGCTTCTTGCACTGTTTCTGGCGAAAGGTAATAAACATAAACTTGTGCTGCTTCCCACAGTTGGCACAGATTGCCTTCATCGCGTTCAATTACGGCTTACATTACGGGTGAAAGAGTTGCCATTGAATTGTCGAACATCGCCAGGAATAAAGCGAATCGCGCGCGCTCCAAAGCGTTAAAGTTTTCTCGTAACAATCTATCTTGCAAGCAAATGTTGCTCTGCTCTAATACCGGATTAAGGGAGAAAAAACAAATGCCAACCTCCGGAATGCTCACTTCAAGTGGTGAATTTAAGTGGCTTTAAAAGACATTTCAATGTAGCAGCGATAACGCGATTTAATGAAGTGAAAGCGTAAATGATCTTCTTTATAGGCAAGGGTTGAAACTTCTGTTGGAGGAGAATGTAACAAAGAAAACAAAAACCAAAACAAGGGTTTATTTCTAGCATATTGCACAACATCGCATTCCTGGGGAGCTTTTGGGTTGATTGAAAAGTTTTGTTTTGTGTGATTATATTTAGTTCTTCGTATTTCCGTGTGCGATACTAATGCATTTTTCTCGTTTGCTTGCAGGTCACAATCCTGTTCGTGGGCATCCTGGTAACTGGTGTGATTGGAAACTTGATAGTGTGCCTCGTGATCATTCGGCATCCGTCGATGCGTACCGCCACCAACTACTATCTGTTCAGTCTGGCCGTGTCAGATCTCATATTTCTATTGCTAGGTAAGAAAGAGCAAAGAATGTTCAAAACAAAAAAAAATGTTGGTAAGAAATTAAACTTTTTACAATTATTTTGTGCATTTGTTTATAGTTTATATTATTTCAATTAAAATTCTAATTGAAAGCATAACTAAACAAATTGTTCCACTTAATGAAATGAATATCGATTTTGAGGGCGGCTATCGTGTGACTACGTTATACAGATAGGTGTTTCCATATTTCACCCTAACGATGCATCTTATCTGTAACTGCATAATTAATTGCACCATTGCTCTTTGTTCGTCATTATTAAAGTGCATTTTTTTACTCTGTACAAAAAAACATCTCCCCATTGTTCAATCCGTTGCCTCTTAAAAAGGATAGAAAAGAGCAGAAATGCTTATTCATCATGCGCACTGAAATGGATGATTTATTCGCCCCGTCTGGCAATTGAAATTGATTGAATGGAGCAGCAATAATTATTCATCGACGGAAAGAAATGAGCTGCGAACCGTAAAAGGGTGTAGCAGGGATGGCAATTACAGAGCATCCCAATTATGGGACAAAAATCTCTTACGGTGATCAATTGGAATGAATCACCAAATCGAAATTTCTACTAAGTTTTACTTTTTATTATTCGCTACAAATTGATGTATTTCATCCGTTTTGTAACAACACCTAATAAGTATTCCATTCCCGAATGCAATGGGATATAAAGTTTAATGCAAAAACAAAAAAAAGAGGCAAAGCTCCTTTCACTCTAAACCGTGTTGCAATTGTTGACCGTTGACTGCGTGTACGTCGACTTTTAAGCCCCGGCCATTGCTGGGGCGGTCCGCAAAAAAAAAAACAACGAATTCATGATCGTCGTGAAACGGTTTTACCGGATGTGACAACTTTTCCCTCAGCGTTTCGACTTGCGAACCAACACCCTCTAAACGAACGTACCCTCATCAAATTGAGTTATGCTTCACCGGTCGTGACCTGCTGCGAAAAGCTGTCCGTACATAAACATTGGCACGGATGTTTTGTTTTTATTCCCAGGGCCGAAAGGGATTTAGTGAAGGCAGCAAACACAACAAACAGAAGTAAGAAACAAATCCCAACGTCCACTCGCACGCACCCTTCGGAGAACCGAACTCCGTTCTGGCGGAGTTTCTTTAAAGCGGCTTTTGGTGTTTCCCGGCGCACACCGAGGCCGACCTTTTCGGGTCGAATCGTACGCAAGAGCAAAAATCACGTTTCATAGTGCGGACGTTACTTTGGACCTCGGAAATGGACCGACCGGAAGCCTTCCACGCGGTGGTTGATGCTGGATTGGGGCATGATATGGAATACATGATACCGGCGAAGAAACAAGCGAGCAAGCTGACAGACGACAGTGAACAAATATTTTGGATTTATAAGCTTTTGGTGGAATGAATGTTTCTTTTTCTATTTGGTCCCGCACGCCAAGACGTTCTAGTGAGGAACCATCAGGAAGCAAACAGCAAAAGATGGTAGTGAAAGTTGTAGTGTATCGAGTGTAGGATCTGTGCTGCCTGCTGTCAAACAGTATCTTTCTCATGTGTGCAGTGAATTGTTGGGCACGGCAATACCAACACTACAAATCTGATCCGTGTTGCTGATAAACATGTTACTTTGTAAGTCTACGTAAAGCTTCACTGATACCTTAAACAGTCCATGTCTAGCTTAGGGTCTGCCCCTAAGCTTACGTACATACTTCTAGAATGGAGAATGAATTAAAATACCATTCCTTCCATTTTCATTAAACAAAACAACATATTTACATCACGCGACATAAAGATGTGTCTGGGTACTGCAAGAAGAAGAAAAAACCTTTAACCCCCACTATGCAACGCGTTCCGTTTGCCATTTGCCCGTGGAAACGATTTCCTGCACGCAAACTTTTCACATTTCGCGCAGAACCGACAAAATTAGTTCCCAGAATACGATCCAATATCAAACACACTCGAAAAAACAAAAAAGTTATGCCGGGTCCGGACAGACTTTATTCGCGGTTCACGCGTTCGTTCGCGAGTGGCAAACATCGAAAATTGTGACCTTCGGATGGAACCATGGTGGCACAATAAATGGTTTTGTAGAAAAAGAACACGATCTACCGTTTTGGGAAGCAAATGATTCGCATTCGCCGTAGTGGGTCGCTTTTTTAATCAAAGACAATAACCGAGGACAATGCACTTGTTTTTTTTTGGTCAGGTCTTGTTAATATGCCAACACCGATTGAATTGGCTTTTTCAAGAAATGTTTTTGAAGCCATTGAAGTTATTTAAATGTCTGCAATGAATATAAATGAGAAAGATGAAATATGAAATATGAATATAGAAGAAATATGGACCGAGATATCCGTTTTGGAGGATGTTATAAATTTAAGCATAATTCGTTCATACCACATTTTTATGGTAATAATAACTATCTTAAAATTATTGATCCAGAATACATTTACAAAGTGAAGCCACAACAAGCTTTGGTTAGTGATGATGGGAAATTCCGACAATTTCTATTCTTTGACTTCAATTTTTCAATGCACTGATTCAAAAGTGAACATCTGCTCTGCTAAGTGAATTTGTTCTTATGATATGTTTAAGTCAACTGAACATGAAACACTATCGGCCACACATTTAACGATCGAATAAATAAATAAATATAGTCTAATTCCTCACGAACTTCACGGCCGATTTGAGCTGCACCCTTTGATCGACGAAAAAAGTACCCTTTGATGGCTCATTGCCTTTAATGCACTTTCAAGAAGCTTAACATTGTGCTTTTGTGGTTTTGTGGAACACAATAAAAAACATTTCAAGTTCATTGTCAAGATGGTGAAGAAATTCCCACTAGACACAACCGGCGTCATTGTTACATTCACCAATCTGATGGTTCATTTTCGAGTGATGCGCTTCCTCCAGGGAGAATTGGAAGAAAAATCAACTTTAAATTAGTCTAAAAACCGACCTAACCTCAAACCTATTGTATTGGGCAAAGTTCTACCTTTCAAACCCCGCAAGCGCGTAGGCCGGCCAGGTAAGGCAGGTTTCGTATCTTGCCTTTAAGCCAACGGGCTAACCACAGAAACCAAAAGGCAAACGATGAGTCTTGCCAGCCGAAGTTAGCGTCGGTCGGTGCCACCGGTGTGGTCGGTTTCCTGTGCGGTTTTTTGCATCCAACACATGAGTCCAATCGACTTATCGGCTATTCACTGCCGTCCCAGACACACACACAGAGTCGGTTATTTTGTCTGGTAAATGGTTCCCAGTTCTTTCCATCTTCCTTTCTTCACATTCCCGACCGCGGTCAAAACGGCCAGCACGGCGAGATGGTGAACTTATAATAAATTGAAGCTCAACGTTTTATGCATTCGTTGGGTTTTTGTTTTGTTAAAAAAAATAACGCCTCCGGAGGTTCCTAATGCGGCTCAAGCCCTTGTCGTGGTTGAGTGAGTTTAACGAACTAGTTTATTTGCAGGTGTAAATTGACCGATGAAGGTACGGATTATGCCAGTCGCCTGATTCATCAATTAAGGTACGGTGCGGTCTATGTGATGGCGGTTCTTTTGTTTATTTGATTTTTTTTTTCTCCGGCAAACCTTTGTCAGTTCGTGTCTAAAGGAAGCCACCAAAAAAGAGCTTAAGAAAGCAACACGAAGGAAGGCTTCTTAACAGTTTCTCTTCCCTAAATGGATTTGTTCCATTTGTTCAGGGAGATGTCCAAAATGTTAATCATTTTTTATTGTTTTGTAGTTAATGAAATGCTGCAGATATATCTATCTTATGCTTTATAACATGATGACAGTCCTTTATAAATAAAACCTTTAAAAAGCATCTTATTCATTGTAACATTGTAGCTAATGTTACACATTAGCAATGAAAAATTTATTTGATTATCATTTCTTATAGAAGTTTTGCTCTTAGTAACGTTCTAAAAGATTTAATAATATAATATTAAGTAAGGAATAAATAATATAATATTTAGAAATCAAGGCGATACAGTAGAAAATTGAACAATTTAACACAACAACGATGACACTATCATTCTGCAACTAATCACACCCCAAACATGGATTATCCATCTGACTGCTTTGCAAACGCAACCGTTAAATAACCACATTTCTACTGATTAGTTTGATAATTTCATTTTACTCGACACACCTTAGACCCGACCCGCTGTATCCCCTACTTTTCCAATACGAGGGCTATTATTTTTTAGTGGCGTTTGTCACACCGTTACACCATCTGTTTGTCGTTTGAAAAAGTATCAATTATTCAACAACACAAAACTCATTATTTTGAGCAACTGCGTCACCATCGTACTGTTTTCGTTGTGCCCCTAGTTCGGCTGGTGAACTAGCGCTCGGGAGACATTGCCATTAATGGCCACCCGATTGCCGGTGTGCCGTCGTGTCGCTGGCAAACACTTAAATCAGCAACCACAGCTGCTTTCTCGCCGTTGCTGATCCCTAATCGTTCCGCCATAGCCGCACTAATTGCCCCGAACAGCTTTCGGTGCGACTTAAGCAACGATTAATTTTGCACCACTCGACCACCGTCTTCGATGGGCTTTGATCCTTCACCTTCGCAGGCAGCGACTAGAGCGCCCGGGCAATCCCAAAGCGTACGCCACCTGAGCATGCCTGTCGATGCTCGGGGGATTCCGGCAAGGCTGCTTTTCTTTTTTTTCTTCCTCTGTGGATTTTGGATTGCGTACCAACCACAGTCACGCTAGCTTTAATGCTGAAGTGTGCCCTAAAGCTGGTGAATCATCCTGACAAGACGCTGATGAAGCCGATAATGAAATTGTCGACCTTCCGGGAACGATAGCCGATATGCCACCGTCCCCAGTGTCGTCGATGGCACTGATGCCAAAGACGACGATGTCAGGCTGGACGATGTTGGGCCAGACCCTTTGGAGAGTTTCGATGGTGGCTGCTGGCGTGCAAAAAACTTCAATCCGTAGGGCGCACATAATTGATCACGTCTCGTTTACACGAACAAGACCGCCGTAGGTGACCGGGTGACGGTACGGTTATGGTTTTCGCAGGAACGGGCTTTCGATTTGGTTTAGAAGCTTGCTCATTGTGCATGCAACGTGGGCTTTGGGCTTTGTATGGGTAAATGAAATCATCAACCCTGGCTGGACCGAACTGAACCTAACGAAGGTTCGGTTAAGTGTGTTCAATGTCAGCAGTGGGCGTATGGGTTTTAAATTGATTTGCAAGGGGAGGCTTTTTTTATTCGTTGAATGTTTACATGTGATCAAACAATGATAACGGTTAACAAAAGGGTAAAGTTAATGTAGTTACGTATCGATTATGAAGTTGATGCTTGAATGAGTTTTTAATGTAGATTTGTATTTTATTTTGTATTACAAATGTCAATCACATATTAATTTTAGTGACTATTTTATTTCAACAAAACGTAACTTAATTCATTACTAAAGAAAATCCTCTTTTATTTCCATTTTTGAAAACCCGACTTTTTTCTCCCAAAGAGAGCGCTTTTGGCATTTGGTTGATCTGCCTAATGATGTGTGGCAATGTCGTCTCCCATATCCTTAACATCCTCGCATAACACATTCCAGTGTTGGATCGACCCACGTTCTCACATTCAAATCTACATTCTTGATCCGATGAAGTCATTTCATGGCGTCGTTCGGGCTCGGTCAGAACGTTCAAACGTCCATTCGGCTGGATCGGGTAGCTCAACAGGTTCATTGTATTGCCACCATACGACCATACTCGACACAACGATTCCGATTATCATTCCCACCGGGCCAGCCAAAGTGAAACACTGCGCAAGAAAGACGCCCAAGATGGGAGCTTCAAATTTCGTGTCACAGCTTGACACAAGTGGGAAGATGCGCACAGCTGGTCGTACGGGCCGCTGGCCCTTAAACGGGTGCCGATCCTTCCCTGTGCCGAATCACGAAGCGCACTTTCACACTCCAATTCAATTTTTCCACTTTTCATTTTAATGGAATGGCAACTCAAAAAACCACGTCCCGGAAACACTTCTCGAATCGCGTGTCCACAGCGCGGTGCCATTGCGTGCAGGATACGCAGGATCCATTTTCAATTTTAATTGGAATACCCATTCATGCTGAGGATGGTTCGGCTTGCCTTCCATCATTCCATACGCGCGTCGAGGACACTTCAACGCCGCTCGTACGTCAGCTTTCGGGGCTAACGTTTCCGGTCGGATGAACATCAAACCGATGGTAGCTGCCGGACGTCGTAAGTGAATCCTTTGCCACGCGGAGCGAAGACTTTAAATTGTGGGAAAGGGACATCGTTTTCCTTTTCTCGACAGCTTTCGTTCCGCATGGTTGTTTACGAGACTAAACGCCCACGGGAACGGTTCTTGTAGAGGGTTTATGGACTTTGAGACAAACGCAAACTGAAGCTCATGCGTGGCACTGTATTAGTTTGCTGTGGAACAATAAAGATCCAGGATTTTTTTTGTGTTTGAGTTGAATTTTTAGTCTTTTTATTGCTTTGATGAATTGAAAAAGTATGAAAATCCTATCCAAACAAACATATCTGAAACCGTAGCTTTCCTGATGAAACATTTTATAGTTATTTAAGAGATTTTAAGAGAGTTCTGACGGCGCATTTTCACTTTTCATGCCTTGTACATCACATCATGCTGTCTGTTCATGAGACTCCATCGGATTAGCCAGTTGCAGGAAATTCTTTTCTCCTCTGCAGGTTAACTACCATCATGCTTGTGGACACAACAAAACAAAACTGAACCGAAACAACAACATAAAACTTCTCCCAAACAACTCTAACAAGTAGCAGTACTTCAGCATGTTTAAACTTCAAAGGCATCCAGGAGAACATGACAGCTGCTACCATCAGTGCAAAGTTTCGTTACATTCGGCTCGACAACGAGCAGCTTTTTAAGCGTTGTACGGAGGCTTAAAAACAGTAGGAACCGAGTGAGACGCTTCCCGAGCCAAGTTTACACCGATTGGCTAAAAACAGCCACGCACGCATAATACACCGGTGCTTGTGTGAACTTTGCCTTCCGGATGTTAGAGGAGCTCATACATGTTTAAAATACAAAAAAAAAGCTCACACACGCACGAAACGCACTGAAATGATACAATCACTCGGGAAAGGTCTATAAGAGATGAAAATGAAAGATTAAAATAAAAAGTTGTAATCTTTCACATGCGTCGTGCGACGACGGAACCGGTATGCGACATGAGCCCAATTAATGGAGCACCAGGCGTCTCCATCGTATTAAAGGGAAATGTTTTTACATTTTTTGACGCATAACGTTGCACTTGCAACAGAACAGCAATAGCCTAATAAAGCATGGTCTTGTTCTTGGAAACATATTCAATACATTAATAACAAAATGGCGATGTCATTCAAAAGATTTAAAAAAATAGTGTTTAAAGTTAAATAAGCTTAAGAAGCAGTAAGAGACGGCCGTTTAATCATCCACAAAATCCACCGAATTAATCATCCACAAAATAATTGACTACTGGCAGGATGAGTTAACAAAAGCAGAATATGTATATATCGCTGCAGTTTTAGCTTGTAAAGTTTCTTCAAGCTTTAATAAACCCGATTAACTAGCGAAACTGTCAATTCTGGTTGTCCTAGTTCGACTTGTGTTCAGCTTTAATAATGACCAAAAGCAACTACTGTGGTGTACTTCAAAACATTATATATCCCAATCAACCTATCAGCTATTGATGCAAATGTTACTCTCTAATCCTGTCTTTGGTATCTTTACAGTTGTTTCACACATCTGTTACCATTTTGTTTGCATTTGAATCCATCCTATATGCACGAAAATCGAGACCAGTATTGAAGGATATTTGGGTACGGGAAATGTTACAAAAGCACATTACGCTAACATTATCGGTGATGTCGCACCATTCACTTCCCCTGCAGCCAGCATGCATACATTATGACACCGTGTCACTCCACTACAATTCAACCCAAAAGACAGGCAACATCCCGAGCGAGGTGCGCGACTCGTAACGCGTATACATAAATAATCATGCATCGTCGATGGGACGTAATCAAATAACGGCTTCATGCTATTGAATGCCTTCCAACGGATATTGAAAGCAGTTGGTAGCAAATGGCAAATATTCCTGCTTAAAATTTTGTGAATTGTGTTTCCCGGTACATCGTTTTGAATTTATTTTCGCTTGTCTGGCACACAAGTCAAGACGTCTTGGAAGTAAAGTATTGCGTACCACAAATCCCACCAAGCCGGAAGCAAACAAGTTCCGGTAATCGGAGCGGAAACATGTGGGCTTAGACAAATGGAATCAGCTGTTGGAATGGGAAGGTAAAATGATTTGATTTGTCGCAAAGTAAAAATTCCAAATAAACAACAGTCTTTCGAATCGGTGAATGACTCAATATTGTTTTTTTCCGTGGGATACGTGAATTCACTTGCAAGCTAGCATTGGAAATGTTATTGAATGAAGTATATGTATAAGTCTCAAGAGTTTTGTTTTATATTTATTTTAAAAGAACCTCTGTTTTTATTATTCATGTTCAATAGAGATTTTTTAGGAAAAGACAGTTTCAGAAGTGATTTTGTCATACCGAATGCAATAATTATGATCGTAATTTAAGCCGCTGCTCGTCGCTGAACGAGATCTGGTTTCGCCACTTGTTGCCGTGAAGCCGGCTGTCACAGTCAAATTGACCGTTGATATTTACCAATAAGATCCAAAACAAAAACTACAATTTAAATTTGTTTAAGATTTTTTCCATTCACGTATAGTTTAAAACAAAAGGAATTGTGTGCATTGTCCTTCTTATCCATTTATTCGGTTTATAGATCAATTCCCGATAAGCACAGATGATCTGTGTTTCACTGTTTCATTTTTCGTAGCAATATTCTGCTTTATCAATTTCAAACTATATTTCACTTCGTTTAACAAATCTTGTTTGCACATTGCACTACCACAAGCTAACGATTGTTTTCTCACCCGTTGTATTTCACTCCCTGCTAGGACTTCCGTACGAGATTAGCCTTTACTGGCACCAGTATCCGTACAATCTTGGATTACCATTTTGCAAAATCCGCGCACTCATCTCGGAAGCTTCCACCTACGTTTCGGTGCTGACCATCGTCGCCTTCTCGATGGAGCGCTTCCTTGCCATTTGCCATCCGCTGCATCTTTACACGATGTCGGGCCTGCAGCGACCGGTTCGCATCATTGCCGGACTGTGGATCGTCAGCCTGCTGAGTGCGGTCCCGTTTGCCATCTTTACCGACATCGATTACATCGTTTATCCGCCAAGTGGGTTTGCGTACCATTTCCATTCCTTCTGCCATTCGCAATGCAGGCACTCCACGTCTTTACTAAATGTGTGGGTCCAACACACGCACAAACATGCGCCTGGAACCATTTGCACCCCGTTCGCGTGGTTCCGGTTGGGGGTTGCGTTGTGTTTGTGTTTGTTTTCTGCTTCTTTTCCACCACTTCACAGCAAACGAGAAAATTCTCGACTCAGCGTTCTGTGCCATGCTAAGCAATCCGGAAGGATTCCCACTTTGGGAGCTGTCGACCTGTCTGTTCTTCGCCTTCCCGATGCTCATCATGGTCGTGCTGTACGGGCGGATGGGAATGCAGATACGGTCCCGCACCCAGCGAACCGCCGAACTCGGTGAGTCTCGGAGAGTCGTACCGTGGCCCTTTTTCGGGTTCATTTCAAACCAAACCAAACCAAGCGATTGCCGAATCGCTTCTCAAACATGGAACCTTATTACATTCTCTTTCCTGCAGGCGTTCGCAACGGTTCGGTTAATGGACCGTCGAGGATATCGCAGTCACGGAAAGCCATCATCCGGATGCTCGGTAAGCAAGTCGTACAAGTCATTCCGATCATGCCCATTTCCACCCATTTTTTCACCTCCCTCCTCCCCTTCAATCCTGCACCCACACGCTTCATTACGGTCTTTCGCCGGGTTCACCCAGGGTCCGTCCGTCGGTAACATTTCTCACCAGCAAAACAGGTGTTGGAACATGAAGANAGTGGGTTTGCGTACCATTTCCATTCCTTCTGCCATTCGCAATGCAGGCACTCCACGTCTTTACTAAATGTGTGGGTCCAACACACGCACAAACATGCGCCTGGAACCATTTGCACCCCGTTCGCGTGGTTCCGGTTGGGGGTTGCGTTGTGTTTGTGTTTGTTTTCTGCTTCTTTTCCACCACTTCACAGCAAACGAGAAAATTCTCGACTCAGCGTTCTGTGCCATGCTAAGCAATCCGGAAGGATTCCCACTTTGGGAGCTGTCGACCTGTCTGTTCTTCGCCTTCCCGATGCTCATCATGGTCGTGCTGTACGGGCGGATGGGAATGCAGATACGGTCCCGCACCCAGCGAACCGCCGAACTCGGTGAGTCTCGGAGAGTCGTACCGTGGCCCTTTTTCGGGTTCATTTCAAACCAAACCGGCAATCGCTTCTCAAACATGGAACCTTATTACATTCTCTTTCCTGCAGGCGTTCGCAACGGTTCGGTTAATGGACCGTCGAGGATATCGCAGTCACGGAAAGCCATCATCCGGATGCTCGGTAAGCAAGTCGTACAAGTCATTCCGATCATGCCCATTTCCACCCATTTTTTCACCTCCCTCCTCCCCTCCAATCCTGCACTCACACGCTTCATTACGGTCTTTCGCCGGCTTCACCCAAAGTCCGTCCGTCGGTAACATTTCTCACCAGCAAAACAGGTGTTGGAACATGAAGATATATGGACGATATTTCATCGCAGATTATCGGCGGTACCGACGTTTCTGTGCTGCTACAATCCGCTTGCGAATCATTCGTTTCATTGCTTGCGGGATAAAGGTGAGTAGGAGCTGCATGAGCAGCAGCAGCAGCAACAGTAAATGTGCGATTTCCAACATCGGGATCAGCTTGGCTTGACAGAGTGCCGCACCCGTAGTCAGCAATATTTTTAAATTGAGTTTTACATCATCAAGGAAGCTGCAATTTGCGGTGAAATCAAATGGAAACAATTTCACTGATGGATTGCTGATGGGAATATAAATACTCGTTTTTTTTCGTTATAAGAAATATTGAATGATTTCACGTGCGAAAAAACGTTACTGAAGCTGAAACGCTGTTGAAACATTGTTACCATTTGGCGTTCATATTTATACATGAAATGAAAGTTTTATAATTACCGTGAGCTGCGAGAACAACCGTTGAACGAATTCATTGTAGTTTAACTTCAACGTATGAGCTAGTTAACTCAATCTTTCCATTTATTAGGTTACGAGAAGCTGAATCGATTTTTAAAAATTATGATTAATTTTCAAATAATTTTGTGTTTTATCATGTATGACAAAGTATTATTTAAAAAAATATCATTTTATTCGAAATGCGTGGTAATTGAATTGAGAAGACATATTTTCTATTACAACTTTACCAGGTCATGAAGTTAGAAACGATATGCCTTGTACATGTTAATTTGGCTTTACTCTATTAACATGCTAATTGCCTACTTATAGTTACCACGCAATTGATCACGCAATCGTGCAATCAACTAACAAACACCCAATTGTCATGGTATTTTTATCTTTCCATCAGCTTGTTAACATCTTTGTAGAACAAACACAAACAACGTTCAACTGGATGGAGTAATTGGTTGATAAATAAAGATGGCAGTGCGGGATTGGACATTAATGGGTTCAAAATTTGCAGTTGTACCAAGGTCAACGGCGAGGTTGTGACCGAAAGAGGTGGTAATGTTTTATTTCTCGCAAACAGCACCGTTTATGTGCTTAATAGCTAGTCACTCTTTGAAAGAGGTTTTAAAAAGGAAGTTAAAGGCTCAGGGGGGATCCTGAATGAAGGATTTACATTTTGGCGAACAATTTGAGTTTACATCAACCGACGCCTTAAATATTCCCAGCAGCGAAGATTTTCTGTCTGTCTTGAGTAAGTAAGTCTTGAGTAAGTAAGGCTGTCTTGAGTAAGTAAGAAGAGTAATCTTATGTAAGCTGTGCTTTCGTCGAACTCATTAGCACCGGACTTGTGACAACTCAAATCGAATTTAACTTATTTTCGTAGTTATTTAAAAAAAAAGCCTTATAATTGAACAAATGAATTTTAAGTTTCTTAAGGTAATCCTTGATGAAAAGAGGTTTATGGCGTCCTATAGATCCTTTACGTATGACGTTTAGTTAGAGGACTTTTCGAATGCTTTAAAGTTTCTAATTTCTTAATAAAATGATGAAACATTCATCATTTATAATAAAAAAGTACAAAACGTCAATATTGACGATCATCTTGCAATGACCAGATTGAATCATCAAATTTAAATTAACATTTATTAGTCACTTTTCGTGAACACTTCAAATTAATTATCTCAATTTCAAAGTGACATTCCAAATGAAATTATAACAGTACCCCTAAAGGTTCACAATAAAACGCTCACAGTCACTTAAAAGCTTAAAAGCTTTTTTTTATGATTTTTTTTTTCAAACCCCTTGCCAAGGGATGACCATGGGCAAGATAATAAACGGTCATAAAGGAACCATTTTTTAAACCACGCTACGTTATCACGTTAGCAACAGCACATTCCATACCAGTTCATTCCGTTCCACCTTGACCAAATTCTATTAACCGTACGCCAACGTGCAAATGGTTGCGAAGGGTCAGAATGATATAGAATTTTATTTGCCAATGGCCTAAAGTTTTGCTTTTTTTTATTTGGTGAGAATATTTCTCCTCCGCTGTTAACGATGATGCTGTCTGTAATATGGCCATTAGTTTCAATTGTACCGACAGTGAACGGACAGCTTTTTGAAAGAAATCTCTTTTTATTTGCTTGCTCCATTTAGGTGAGTGTCTTTTATTATTGTTTCGTTGGTAAAGTTGATCAGTTAAAGGTTATCAGCAAGTTGTGTCCAGGTGTCTTATTTGCTGCAATGAAGCTCGATACTATTGAAACATGAAACGTAACTTTACTTGAGTTCGTTAACCACATTTGGAAGTTGAAGAGAACAAGCTTTAAAAAATTGCATTCATAATATTGTTAATGTGATTTGATTATGTTTAACGTCTTAAGGTGATTTTATGTAGAACAACACAAAAATTACTTTAATTCTATTCCGTGACAAAGTAATGTCGCGTGCTGATAAAAAAAGTGAAACTAAAGCACCACAGCTATCTTCACGATTTCTCATCATTTGCAGCAAACACATCTTAAGCACGACCGTCCCGAACGCAACATTTTCCTTTCTTTCGATTGACACGGTTGGCCTTCAACTCTGCCAGGCTAGCACTCTCGTCCAAGGTGCTTGCACTTCCCTAACACACGGAAACGAAAAGTGTGCTACTTCCCATACATGCTTCAGTGAATGCATCGAACGCGTTAGGGCTGTCGTCAGTTGTCGACATAGTAACGAAGCTTCCCAGAGAGCCCCAGCATTCAGCAAGGGGACACGTGCTGTCCGTATCACGCACACAGCGACACCCGAAACCAGGCTTTAGATATAATATCCTGCCCAGTTAGGGTTAGGGTTGATCAGTGCGACAAGACAAGAACGCTCCCCAGAACCTCAAGGTGCAAACATTGAATAGACGACATAAATCAAGCCCGGGCAACCGGATCCCGGAGCCCGGATATGACCTACGGATCCACTGGATGCCATGGTTGCCATGCGTTTGTACCGCCAAGCCAAAACACCGACGATGACAAATGACAGTAATTTCGGGTACGTCACTTTGCTTCCTTACGCCAAAGCACGACATCCGGTTTGGGGGGGGTGATCGCAATTTTTGGAAGTCGACGGTTCTTCAGCAACTTGCCTGTCGGTTGACGGTTGAAGTCGACCATCTCGTACGGTGCCATACAACAAAGGCATTAGTGTTTTCGGGACACTGTACCATCCTTCCAAATTATTATTATCAAACAATGGTAACGATTGACAAATGGTGTCAAATATGGAGCTCCGTTGTCGTAATTTTCCATTACGCCACTGCGGTCAATGGGACGTTGAGCTTGGGGAACGAATTTAAAGTCAATCTACAGCGCACAGTAGTTAAAGAAATTCAAATAACCCTCGAAGGAAACATGGGAAGCAAATTGAAGGCCGGAGGCCATCCTCATGAGCTTAATAAATGCAAATTGTGTGTCCTTCGAGAATGGAGCCGATCTGTTCTGTGCTTTCTGCTGTCACGGTGTAGCCAACACAGCAAACAAAAGAGCGAATGACAAATGATGCAGTTCACTTTTACAGCTAGTACAAGCAAAAATTTTAATTCTCCATTCTCACTCATCTGCCATCATAAGTTTGTGTCTCGCACTCACTACCAATGACCACATTTAATCAACTCGCAGCGCTTCACTGGACTTTCGCAACCGGGGCATCGTTCAACTTTGTTCATTTGCCCATCTTTCCTGTCCCTCTCCTACACATTCCCATTCTCCGCATTCTCAGTTTTACTCCCGCATTTGGGTGTAATAAAGAGGGTGGGATTTTTTTATTATTATTGCTATTTCGGGATTTTCATCACATTTTCTTCAATTTTTTTTTTCATATGCTTATACCCTGTGCTTTACAATTTCAGCGGCCGTTGTGATTACGTTCTTCGTTTGCTGGGCGCCCTTTCATGCGCAGCGGCTTCTCTTTCTGTACGCCCGCGACTGGCAACACTTCAACACGGTCAACACGTGGCTCTTTTCCGTCGCCGGTTGGCTGTATTACGTTTCCTGGTGAGTATTACCGTATACCATTTGTTACATTTAACCTCGCAGCCGTAGAAAAAGAAGAAAAAAACAAGCAATGACAACAACAGCTAGAAGTCAATGTTACTCCCTTCCACTTCTTTTTCCACCCTTCTCCCCCTTGTCTTTCCACCCTTCTCCCCCTCCTCCTCCTCCTCCTCCTCCTCCTCCTCCTCATCCTCCTACTTCTCCTCCTCCTGATTTGCTTCGGGGAGTGGAAGAAGAAAATAGGGACATTGTTAATTGTTTTCAACCAAACCCAATGTTTGTTCGCCATTATGTTGGCTGTGCCAAACCAAAGTCTGTTGACTGGTCTGTAGCGCGAAAGCGAACGAAACCGACCAGCTCGAGGTGAACATTACATGCTAAGTGAGTCACTTTATCACAGGGCACCGCGGGCGAAGACAAAACCCCCCGGGTGACATCCTCTCCGGGCGAAGTCAGCGAACCTTTCGAACCCTGTCCGTGCATGGTGTCTGCCCGTTTAATGCGTCCCTCCATTTTCCGGGCCGGGTGTCACTTTTGTGATGGAAGTACGGTTGATCTATTGCCTATTTATCTACCCCGGACATTAGTGAATTACGGGTACGGTCCCGATTTCCTCGGAAGCGCACACTGTTATTAGAATGCCTCGTATTGATGTATTTTTAGATGAAGCTTCCTATTATTTGTACTACCCAGGAGGTCCCCAAAGGTTCACCTTAGGTGGCATCCAAGTTCATTTTCTCTAACCCGCAAGCTTTCTCGCTTTCTTTTGCTATCTTTTTCTCGATTCCATTTTTTGCACTTGATGGGATTCGCTGCCGTGCAGGGAAAGACGCATACACACGCACCCTTAATGCGACTGTATCGAAAAAGGGACAATCAAACACATAATCAATGTGTGCGGAATTTATATCGGGTTCTCGGGTGACCTTCTACAGTGATTGAAAGCTCTTTCAGCTGCCCGGGCCTGGCAAAAAGGGATATGTTTGCTCAGGTTCCCAAAGGGACATGCTAATAGATTTGTTGACCTTCGTATCATGTGCCATTTCGAATCGCTTCAACTATTGCTGACCTTCGAAATCGTTGCAGATTACGGAGGAATTTTATTTGGTATCTGACTGTTCGCTCAATAGTGCGTGGTAGTGGTATTTAAGTCACAATGGATAACACCATTAGGAACTATCAGGAAAGCTGCTTGTATACATCAAAGCAGTTGCTGATGAATACATGGAATAGAGGGGACAGGTTTGTGAGCAATTTAGCATACTTCTGCAATGTTGGGATCATTGCCGGAAGGTCAGCATGTGAATGCGATCAACACCTTACAAACGTTAACAAATAGTTATTGGGCTAGGAAGTTAGCTTCTTCATTGCTATGTATTTTGAAGAGCATAATTCATTAAAGACATTTATTCTAACGCAATCCATTTGTTTTATATCATTCGTTATTAATTTTCTACACAAACTTCTATTAAAGAAATTGATCAGTTTTTTCGAGAAATCTAAAAATATAGCAATTTTCTAGCATTTTGTTTGTTTGTTTTTGGGACGTTAAAAATCCAATAATAATTGACAATACGGCAAAAAAACCGTCATAATAAAAACCAGTTTAAAGTTTTTTTTATTAAACCAAGGTTTTATCTGAAAATATCGAAACTGATTATGTTATGAACAAATTTGTATGATAAAAAAGTCTTCAAATTTAAGTTTTCTAACCTTAAGTATCATAGACATACTAAGGCTTGCTTTAATGAAGTACTGAGCACCTCCATCAACATAATTTCTTATTTTAAATGTATATCCTTCCTTTTCGGCCAAATGCCGGGGGATAGAGTTTTTTCAAAGGCATATTATTGAATTTGATTAAATCGTTTTTTGGCCAAATTAATTCAGTGACCAAAATAATCAGCAGTTTGATCAAATAAATTTCTTTACATTTTTTATCTCAAAAATCTAAAGTAACGCTTACCAATCTTTATGAGTTTATCATTAACATTATCATTAAACGTACATTTAAATTTGTTGGTTAAATTACAAACCACAAATGACACACAACACGTACATTGTAGCCGAAAGATTTGTGAAATCTTTATTTGAACCGGCTTGTTTTTCATTCCTATCCCGGCTTTGAACGAACCCGTAATCATTCTATCAAGGTTCTTTAACGATCATCTTTATTATGGCCGCGCGCGCCATCCGCTTCACCGTCTGTTTTCTCCACACTTTTCGGTTGAGATGTTCAGATAAATCTCATTACCATTTCAATGGGAAAACTTTTTCTCACGTTTCACGTCGACAGCATAAACACATCAGAAGCGTAAGCGATGTTGCGCACCGCCCCACACCATGGCAAGATATGACATTCGTCAGTGCTTTCTCTCGTACGATTCTTGGTAGTGGTGGTGCGAAAAATCAGGCAAAAGCAGCACTCCCGGAACAGGCATTCCTGGAACAATTATATCCTACCGAAAATCGTGTACACAGCGCAGAACGCGCTAGATTGCATGACGATTGTTGATCATTCAAGTGGCAAATCGTTGCCTTCAATTTTCGGTGCCGCACCCGGTACGGTGGCATTTTACGCTGGTTAAGAATGTTGCTTTTGTTTATTGCCAGATTTTTCGGATTTGGTAATGTTTTTTCCTTCTTGCTTTGTTCATAATTCCACGATTGCTTGCTTCCTTTCGTTTCCCAGTTTCAATTACTACAAGAGTTTGGAAAGACATGTAAATAATATCGTACCCATTGGGAGTGACAAACAATCTCGACAATGGCATCTAGAAATTGATTTTTCCACGCAAGAAGACAAGCTTATTTTGCTCTTGGTTTGTTTTCCGGTACGCTACCTAAATTTACTGTGCCATCAACTGTGAGAACAATTCCATCGAAATTCATAGCAAAACACCGTCAAAAAGCAAAAGACATCTTTTTTCGGAGGCACGAAGGAACGAGAAGCAGAAGAGTGGTTGAGTAGGTCCAAAAGAAGTAAGAGGAAGAAAAAAGTGATATGAAGAGCGATAACAAAGTACAATCAAACAAGTTTGGATGTCCCGAACTTTACAGCATCTGTGGACCGTGTGGATTAAACCGAAACGACAGCAAATAAATTCCAACTTCTTACGGGACGCAGTTCGCTCGACATCCTGGCAATCCCCGAAAACAAACTGGCTCACTGGTTCAGATGATGGTGTGATCACTGCATGATTAAGCTGCTCGTTTTATTTTTGTGCAAGTAGACAAACTTCGCTTTACAAAAGTGTCTGCCTGGGCCTGTGTGGATTTTCCATTCTTCTTTCTGCTTTGACGGGGCCCATCGCTAAATTCACTGAACACCAGCACACGCACACACAAACCGGCGGATGTACTAATGCAGTTAAGTGGTGCCGGAAGGATACCGACCGACACTGCAACATCTGGTGAAGGAAATACTGGTGAAGGAAAACAGAAACAAAAGCTGAAACGATTCAAGCGACCGTTAATACGGAAAGCTGTTATGTAGTGCTGGACGCAAATTGCTTTATGCAAATGAGTCACTTCATCATCGGGGGCCCTTTGGGGAGGAGAGTGTGAAAAAAAACAACAACATCCTTCCTCCCCCACCACCCAAACAAATCGGACCCAGCAGTCAGTACCAGCTTACTTCTTACCCTTAGCTGAATGGTAGGGCCAACAATCTAGCATATATAAAAACTTTTAGTATCACTTTCGGGGCCAACGCTGGAGGGCAACAAGCTGTCGGCAGCTCCGGCGCCAGCGGCAGGCATGACGAAAGGTTGCGCCACGAAGACACATTTGTATTACCGTTTTAATAGTAATAATAATCATAATAATAACAATTCCTAGTACATCCGGTTCCAATGCTACCCCGCATTCCATTAAGCCAAACCAAGCTGGGCTGGCATTTTTTTCCGAGAAATTTATCCTCCTCCTAATCCTCGTGATTGGAAGCCAGCCGGTCGCGATTATTTTGATCAACAATTTGCGAAATTTGTGGGAATGCCAACGTGGCCAATAAGCGAGCAACAACAGCAAGTCTGGTTGCAGATGTGAATATTGATGGCAAATAGGCGTATGAATCGGTCACGCATCGTCACGTCGAATGAGCAAACTTCATTAGACGTGATGACATTTTAGGGTGGGAGAAAGGGGAAGGAGGAAGGACAAAGATGAGGAATCTGACCGTTAGAAGCTTATGCGATGCTTAGGGCAATGATTAATTTCAGCGTTTGCAGACAGTGACAGTTGCAGTGGCTGGAATGTGATTTGTTTGCCCTCGGGGGCTGTTTCGACGAAAGCTTCCCATTTCCTACTACCAACCAAGCTACAATTAAAGTGTTTTGCCGCTGCTTATTGGTGGGTGTAAATTTAAGGAACTAATTTAGTAGATGCAAGCTGTGATTTAAGGAGTAAAAATGCATATCCGTTTAGAGTAGTAATTTCAGGCATGATCCGCTGAGACGGATATTAACTTACGTAGATGATGAGTTAACCTCACGCGAACGGAATAACATCGAGCAGAGTGTATCAAATACTTTTGCAGTAATTAATTGCAGCATGTCTCATAATAGATGTTCCTTTGCTCCATATGATTTTGCCAAAGATTGTATCTACTTTAGAACGATTTATTACTGGTAATCTTGATTAATTCTAAATCTGGAGCTACTTTTTGCCCGTATCAGCAATATCTCTCAGGTTTTAGCTTTCATATTCAGGGATATAATACTTTGAACTAGCTCTTCCCTAACTGAATGAATCGATTGAGTTCAAAATTTTAGCAGATCTTTGTCACCTTTATTTAGCAATTTTCATGGATTTTTATTTTTAAATTAGTTTCTTTTTGTTTTTCTTTTTTCGCAAAAAAAAAAACTGTTTAGCAGGGTAATGAACAGCCAAACGTAAAAAAAAATCAAGCAAAATATGCTTTTTTTAATATTAGACTTTTATTTTAATTTTAAAGTTTTAAATGTTCGTGTTAAATAATAAATTCTAAATCTTGTAAAATGATGATACATACATATAAATATGGTTTCACACTTTTATTTGAACAAAGTTAACTTAAATTTAGTCAGTAAGAAACCTTAATTGATTTAAACTTAATTTTTTTAGTATGTTAGAACGGACCAGGCCGTATTAGACTAATTTTACCACGTAGCAGGCTAGTCAGACCGTGCTACGGGGGGACGGTCCGAATGGGATTTGAACCCGGTCCGGTCGTGTTAGGAACTGGCGCCGTTGCCAAATGCACCACCGGGCCGCCCCGATTTAAACTTAATATTGATTCCCGATTTCCACGCATGTATATTTTCCAATGTTTGACTCTTTGCTCTCAGAAGTTTACCGACCGCTCTCTTACAATATCCTCTGACCTTTTATGTTTCATGGCAACCATGTCTATTATCTTGCAAACAATATTAATTCCTCTCTGCCATAGAAAATATGTATTCCCCTGCTCAAACTACTTATCATATTTCTGCGGGAACGGAACAACATCCTTGGTAGGGTACGGTCCGTGTTCCAAAAACCAATCCCATTTCCCATTTCGTACGAATCGATTGCTTCTTCAAAGGCCCCAGAGATTGGTCTCGGTATGTCATCCATTGCAAAACTTACCTTGAGGAAAATCTAAAAATAGTTGCCGCTCATCCGATGTTTGAGGCAACCCGTCCGGTAACGTACCATCATTAAAAGGCAATTTTCTTCGACAACTGATCAGCCCAAGACCAAGCCTTACGGTCTCTGCATAACGTTGCATCGGTGATGTCAGGAAAAGCTATGATGTCGCGTGTACTTCAAACTCGAGCTCATTGCAGGCATCGCTTTATTTTTATTGTCTTTCGATTTCCCCAATCAGTGAAAGCCGTAGTTTTAGAAAGCATATTTTATCCTTTATTCGCTCATGCTTTTCCACTAGACTAGGGGCTAGATTGTGAGATTGTGCCGGTAATACCGGTTAGAAAATGTGTGTATGTTTTAAGCTGTTTGTGTTTTCTTACCTTTAGTAATACTCATCGTGCCACACGCTCTCGGGGAACCATTTTCAATCTACATTGCTGCACGTGGTTGAGCTTTTTTTTGTTATCCTGTTGTCCTTAACTTTCTAGCTAATTTAACGGGAATTGAAAACGGGGTTTTTCGATTATTATTCTTTATTATTATTATACTCTATCCGGCACGGGAATCAGGGCGTTTCCACGTCAGCACATATCGCGCAAAGTTGGAAAGTGCACCGGCAGCTAGGCGTTTAGTGTTTGCTTTGCTGCTGCTGTTGCCGCTACTGGCAATTTCCCATCCAGCCTCCCCAGGAAGTGGCAACCGGAAGCGATCTTTGACGAGGCACAATTTGGTCTGCCGGCATCGTCATGTGTCCCTTATCGACACGATCCAGCAGCAGCAGCACCAGCAGCGGATAAACGGAAAAGAGATAAGAACGGTACGGTGGCTTTTCGTGCCAGGAAGGATTAGAATATCCCGTTTTTTCTGCTTGTGCTCCCTGCGCCACGATCTTTCGGGTTGTTTGTTATCTGTGCTGTTTTTTTTTGTTTTCCTCTGCACCATTTTTCTATCTCCAGCCAGCCGAAGGAAGGTCTTATCCGAAAACATTCAATTTATTCGCACTGCACGGAAGAAGGGATAGAAAATTGCGTAACCATATCCGGCGTTGTTCGCTGTTGGCAGCGACACGACAGCGAAACCATGAAATGAAAACGAAGCACGTAACGGAACTCTTTGCGTTCCGCGGTAGAAATAGAACCATTGTCAAGGTGGAATTATGCAAACGGGTTTGCATGCTTGGCTACGGAGGGTGAGGAGAAGAACGCGCACAGAACGCATAAAAAGGGTGGTCAAAACAACCAATAGCGATAGCGACGAATTGCTATATGATCCGGTTAAAAGATACTGCAGTGAGGAAGGAACAAAAAATTCACCATCTCCTAATAGAATGAGAAACAGCTTTAAAAGCTGTAAAAGCAGAACTGTGTGAAAGCGTCTGCGAAGGTTGGAAACTGAAATTCCAGTATAGCCAGCTGCCCGGCCTTGAAAGTCAGTGGTTGGCAAAATGTCTGCTAGCAAAGGTTACTTCTTCGTGAATGTAAACGGAGGAGTTGTTTTTGTGCGTCCTGTTTGTCGAACGGATTGCATAACTTTAGGCAGTTTAAGATTTCCAGACAAGGGTTTAAGACTGTTTGAAATTTCATGCTGAATTATAGAAACGTTTAGATGGGTTTCGTGTCGGTGCTTTTTCTGCCGTAGGAATAATAAACGGCGCATTGTTTATTTGCCTTTGGTCGACATGGCAATTTTCATCTCAGTATAAACATGACTGGAACAGTGTAGGTTACATGAGGACGGTATGCTTTTAGGCATTTGTACATACACCACTCATCGAAACCTTAAAGCTTTTGGAAGAAGATTGTGTAACTATAATCATGTGAAGGTAGAAAACGAAATAATCAAGACAACGCAGTAAAACGCAGTTCTATCTGATCATTTGATATTTATTTTGAGTAAAACATTAAAAAGCATCCACAACTCGATCGTCCTATTGGTTGCATACTCCGCAGGGGTAACAAATATACTGACTTCAATTGGGCAGCTGAAGCCAAAATATCAACACTTTTATTTAATTTAACAATTTATTTCATTTATTCATTAATTTTGTTAACAAAAAATCTCACAATTATTCTCCCACTTGCTAATTATTATTACGATTTATTTCAAAAGATTAAAAAAAGATAAATATAATTGAATTTAATATTCATTTTGTGTATACATACAATATGTTGTCAATACTATATCTTTAATCACTTTGATCAACGAAATTGTTTTTCACAAATTTATTTCAAAATTCTTACTTTAAAGTTAGTAAAGGTAATGTTATTGCTTAGTGTTTTATTTACCTAATATTAATAATATTAGTTAAAGATTTCAACAGTTAGCTCAAGTTCTAGCACAATTCATACGCCTTTATTATAGTATGCAACTGAACTGTACGATCACGTAGCAATCTTTTCGAGCACTTTCTAATGTTTTCTCAAATTTTGATATCTTCCCAAACGAACCGTACAATAAACATCTATTATCAAATGATTCTAAACACTCGTACCCTCTGTGGTGTATTTTTTTCCTGATGCCCAGAGAAAAAACGATAAGGTTACCCGACTGTACCGTTTGCCACAAATGGAGCGAATGTAACAAGTAACCACATGTATTGCCCATCCCTGGTCCTGGAGTGCAAAAAAAAAAATCCCCCACACTCTGGAACCTTGGGCCAAACACGTTGGTGTTGCAATCTAGCTAAGTTCATTCACTGTTCGGCGCCATGTTGTACGATTCGCGCGCCCCTTAAAATGTGTTCCCCGATACGTTTGATTTTTTATTTATTTTCCATTGCAAATAGTACGACACATGGGCGACCGGTGGCGGTTGAAGCGATAGCGGCAGCGACGAATAAACTTTTCTCACTAAACGAAAACCAATTTTTGAAGCCTTCTGCTCCACCTGCCCTGGAGTTGGTAGCTCCGTACAACATATGTGACCGTTGCTTCCTTCATCGTCCCAACTTTTCTCCACAAAACAGGGTCTGCAGCGTTCAGGTCTGGTTGATGCTGATGCAAATTTCATTCAAGCAGCGTGGTAAGGATTTTTTTTTTTTGTTGAGAAAGTTGCCAAACAAGATATGCGATCTGAAGGCATTCGTAGCAGCACGTTCGCACCAGCGCAACCGTCACCCGGTTGGCTGAAATCCTTTTGAGACTCGTTAAGCAGCGGCGGGCTTGACGACAGAAAGTGCACAGCATTCCGTCGCTTTCCTCGTGGCCGCACCTGGCAGCGAACGTGAGAAAATCGCATCCTTTTATTTACATTCCATTCTTCGGTCATGATCTCGGGGAAGCACCAACCCACCACCCATCAACCTGCCAACCTGCCTTCCTTCACCCAGCAAGGGTGAATCGGAAGCATAGGTTGTGCATAGTTGTAAAATTCTTTACCTTTTTCTCACACGTAGCGCTTACCGGTTGGTTGGTTTTTGAGGGAGGAAATTTAAATAATGGACAAATTGCTTCAAACGTACCCACAGCAAAGTTTGGCCATAGCAACGTTTAGACCACAGGGTTGTAGATTTTTTGTTATTGTTGTTGCTCCTTCTGGCGAGCGTGTGCCGCTTTCGGAATGGAATAACAATGAGGTGAACCTCAGGGAAGGAAGCCTTTCTTTCTTGCTGCTTCAACGGAAGGCATTATCGTAGGGATCCCGTACACGTTGTGCGGTGTGGGTATGCTTTTCAACTCGGAATGTACTGCCAGTGCCGAAATGGACTAGTTCCGGGCGATAGCGCATCAGCAGATAGAGAGAAAGCAGAAAACTTTTTCAATCGATTCACAGAGTTGAAGCACCGGAAACTGATGTTGGTGGTTTTCGTTCGGTTTGATTAGTTCAATATGGTTTCGATATGCATTAGCGGTTTGATTTGAAATCGTGTTCGCAGCTATTGATTTTCTACTTGCAAGGAATACCTAATTAGTTGCGTTGTGGTTCATGCTTGGGGTTTTTTCCTTTTATGAATGCTATTTTTGTGGTTTTTTGTGTTATTGACTGTGAATCGGCAAATAGTATCTGTGACATTCTATTCTGAAGACATTATATTCTTGGTTAATAGTTCCTTTTTTAATTCATAAAGTAAAACCATGCC
Source organism: Anopheles rivulorum (assembly GCA_018908115.1). Classification (NCBI taxonomy): domain Eukaryota; kingdom Metazoa; phylum Arthropoda; class Insecta; order Diptera; family Culicidae; genus Anopheles; species Anopheles rivulorum. The sequence continues at coordinate 11,243,812 of STHB01000004.1, forward strand.
GTATTGCTTTTAATAGTTTTCTTCAAACAATTACATTTAAATATCCTTTTAAGTTTTTTGTACCACGTTTTTGTTTTCTACTAGATAACTAATTTGATGTTTACTTTTTATGTTTGACCGTATGTTTTGAACCATTTTTTTCATTAATATTTCGTTTATGATATTTGTTTGCTTCTCTTTGTTGTTGCTTTGCATAAATCAGATTAGAATCAGAAATCCTATTTTCTGACGAAATTGAGCACAACATTTGAAATTGCTTGCAGTTTTACTCATCTCATGTTTCGTACCACTCTTATCTTATTTCCTTCTTTCGATATACAGTAAAGTTCCCATTATCCAATAAAACTCACAATCATACAATTCGTAATAAATCGACCGTGCGTTGTCGTTGGCGGAGAAACTACGAAGGAAACGCCATCCTGCCAACGCTTAGGCCTTTGTTACGTTTGTTGCTCTCAACCGAGCTACCGGGCGATGAAAATGCTATATCGGTACATCCTCCTACGTACCGTTGATTGCAAACGATATTACAATGTCCTCTCATAAAGTCACTCTCGAACGAATGCTGGAACGGATATCTCGAAACATGAATCAAAGATGTGAAATGAAATTTATCAACAACGGACCGTAAAAAAATGTATCTTTTTGGCTTTGATTATGGTACACACGCATATTTCGCTCCAAAACCGTTGATATTACAACTCCTCTGAAAGCTGACGACACGATCTGGAAACGGTCACACATCACGCTACCATCATGAGTATGGAGAGGAGTTTTATATTACGCTACACTACACATATCTCTGTTACTACTGGTATCCTTTCCTTGCTTCGTCAATATATTTTTCTTACGACAATACTCTTGCTGTGACGTGTTGCTCTGTTTGTCTCTCTTTGCCAGCACCATCAATCCGATACTGTACAATGTGATGTCGCACCGGTACCGGGTAGCATTTCGCGAAACTCTCTGCGGACGGCGGCGTGGTTTCGGTGCCGGATTCGCACGCGATCAGTCCAGCTTCCGGGAGACGACCATCGACGTCAATATGGCGGGCGGTGGCAATGGCGGTAGCAGTTATGGTGGCTACGAAAGTTCTCGATTGGTAAGTAGAATTCCGCCGAGCCTGTATTCTCGCACCAAAGGTTTGACATTTATCTCGAACGCGCCAAATTGTTTGGGTTCCTTTCGGGGCGCGCGGGAAATTAGATGATTAGCAAATTCCAGCTGGGAAATGCCTCTGGAAATGCGACCGGCTTACGATGAGATGGATTTTAATTAAAAACTACCATTGGCACAGTAGTGTTCCGAATGCATTGCTGGAGGGCAGGAATTTAATACTAAAGCGCATTTAAACAGCAATGCTTCGTTTATCCCAGTTAGGTGTCTAATTATTGATTTGCTTAAATAACATCACATCACTTTGCATCACTTTGAACTCTGGAATACGTACAAAAAATGTACAATATTACGTATTTCAAATGCAGATAAAAGCCATGTTTCTGCTACACAAAATTAACAACACAACCCTCCTCACAAACAAATCATCTACATTCATAAAAGATTAAACCAACTACACCTTAAAGAGCTTTCCCGAGTCCATTACTGGCACCTGGTTTGGTCAACGTCTAAAAAATAACTAACTCGAATGCAAACGCAACCGTGCAAACGTTCGCATGGGTCAAACCCGATTTTAGTACACGTACAAGTTTACCTAAACCGGTCCGATGTGTTGGCTTGCGGTTGTGAATTTCCTCCAAAGCAGATTAACACATTAGCACCCTGCTGCTAATTGAGAGGTTTTAACAACGACCAGGCGCCTCCATCGGGTTTATGGATCTTGATCTCCACGCCGTGCGACCCGTGTGGCCCGGGTTGCGAAACAGGACGAGAGTTATGCGAAAAGTCCATTATGTTTTAATACTCGTTTGGTTTGACGAGAAATTCGCCAATACGTACATAAACATTCAAAAGTGTTGCAAAGGAACGTTATTTCCATGATGTTGTGCAGCTTTTTAGAACGCTTTGGAGGTGTTTCCTGTCGAAATGGAATGGATTAAGGACGCTGATGAAAAGTGTTTAATTTTCTTTTACAAAACACTAAAAGCGCTACGCGGCGTAAACGCTTGTAGCTCACTTCTTTCTTTCGCCAATTCAACATTTCCTTTTATTGTTTTGGCGTCATAAATTAGGCAAAATTTGTAAACTCAGTGAAAGTTCACTCTTTTCTGTCTCATAAACGAGAAAAGTGCTGATTGTCTCCTTCTCATTCACGGTTTTTGCGTTTCGCGAAATTGTTTCACTCTGCACCATAAACCCTACAGCCCTTGTTCACGCAAATCAAAACCATCCTGACTACTGACTACTGAGCGAGTGTGCGACTTCACTGGAAAACCGTTTACCCTTACGGTTCAGAGGGTTGTAGACCTCCGGTTTTCGAGAACGGAAGCGTAACGTATAAGCAGTACCACTTCCCACACGCAAAATGGGCAACCCACCCATTTGTCATTGGCAAGTGATGGGTTGGAAAATTGAATTTAACAATCCCACGGCCACGCGGTCACGGTGTCATGAGGTTTGTGTGTTTTTGATGCTTGAACTGTACGGTTTGCTGTAGCGAAATGTTTTTGCTCCTGGTTTTTTTTTTTATCACTTCTTCTTGTACTGTTCCCAGTAAAGAGATATTATTTTTATTTCCTTTGGTTGCTTTTTTTGACAATGCCGTGAAGATACAATAAAACAGAACAATGCGTTTTTGCGACTTTTTGTTTGAATTTCATCCCTCGTTTCCCTTGAATCATTCACACTGGGGGCGTGGGGTTCCCTAAAGGGTATTTAGACACCAAGTCTGCAGCAAGTCTGATAACTCGGTAATGGATATTTTTTTGCAGGCTTTTCTGATTTTGTAATCCGATAGCCACCTCTGCCTTTTCTGCTGTCTCAGATCCTTTTTTTCTCTTTCCTTATCCACTTTAAAGTTTGGGATTGCGGTTGATGTAAACATCATTTTTTAGCTAGTAAAGATAAGAGCTTGCATCTTACAGAATGAAAATATTTGAAAAGATCAAGATAATTTATCTGAAAAGATTAAGATGATTTAACCACACACCTTTTATTTTGTTATTGTGAGTTTCTTGTTAATTTTAGTTAATTTTCATTCGCATTTATTGTTTTTATATTAATTTATCAAATAAAAAAAGGTGAATGAATTTGGATGAGTTCAATAAATTAGGCTAAATTGCGTTCATTTTAAAGACTATTTTTTATTTTCATCGCCTTTAAGGTAATCCGTTTCAAATGGAATGCACTTATGTAAATGAATTTTCCGAGTTTTGAATCAGTTTAAAATCAATCTCAAAGGGATGATGCAAAAACCCCGGAGCGGTCTTTTGATTTCACTGAAGAGCCTTCAGTAGCGCGGTGGCGATGCAGGTGAATACGATGGTTTTGGAACAAGATGGAACCAGTTTTAGGCGAAATGGTCAAGAAAAATGAATGCAGTGAGAGACGGAGCATTATCGTGATGCTAAAGAGAAGAGTTGTCTTGGCTTTTCATATGCAAAATATCTTTTAAAATGGTATTGACTGAGTCTTTCGATATGCCAGTATCATCAGCAAGGACTGCTTGGAACTTCCAACTGGAATAGCCTTCATCACCAAAGGCTTTGGTAAACTAATAAACTAATGTATGTTCTTAGCTCAACGAAACTTAAGCGCGTGTTGTTGAAATTCAAATTTTGCCTTATTTTTTGGACACAACAATATTACTATTATAGTTACATTTTTTTAACGTGATTACTTCAAACTTGATAATTTATCTGATTACTGTCAATAAGAATCGCAAAATAACTATAAACAAATGTAAGCGATTTGTTTCGGTTGCCGTCTTTGCAAACCTGGATTCAAACTTGGTGACAAAAATGATCAGATAAGTAAAAAATCTTTGTTTAAATCAAAACAAAAACACACATATAAAAGAAGAAAAATTAAATAAAAACCTAATCGAGCAATATTTAACAATCGATCATACAATATTTATCCGCCCGCCCTGGCCGATGTGTATGAGCAAATTTACACCAAACACCAACCAACACAATAAATGTAAACGAAAACCAGCTTCATATTCATACGAAAGCACGGTTTTACGGCGTACTCTACTGTATGAATATTAAAAAAGTTCAACTTAACCGGTGGAGAACCGAAACGAAAAAAAAACATCTCTCTCCCCACAGCATGATTCATACAAACCCTTGCACCGTTGGGTCTAATCGAGCAAAACGAGCGAAACATGTTATTTGTGGAAGAAAAATGCTTTTCCAGACCATCCTTTTTACCCCTCGAAGCCCTCGGTACCACATAGGAGTTTCCACTCATCGCAGGGAAATCTTTACAGTTGGCTCAAAAAAAAAAACTCACCAGTCATGATATTTAATTCTGCGTACAGCGAAGATTTTGTTCCAAAGCTACCACACAAAGAAAAGCTATAAAAAAACCTCCCACCTCATATGGTTTGCAACAAGCGGTTAGCATAGGAAAATAACTTTAAGGGTTTTGGATACGAAACCATACGGTTGCTCTTTTCTCGAAATTAGTGGTTAGGTGTTTTTAATTTTGCTTTTGTATTCTTTTAACGTTCGTTTGCTTTAGAATGGGGTTGTGGTTTTTTTTTCGGGATTTTTTCTCCAATTCCAAGCTAATTTTTCAAAGTAAGCAAAATTGAAATCCTGGTCACGGCACCAATAAAACAAAAACGACGAACATTTCCATGATGCGCAACTTTGCATTATTGGCAGGGCAAATTTCGATCGAAATCAAATAGCATCCCTTTATTTCAATCTTCGTGACCAGTGAATAACAATTTTCCTACCATTTCAGCTAAGGGCACGATCGATGATGCAATCAAAACGATCCCGCTTTCGAGGAACGCTGCACACGAACAACAGTATACGGTACAGTGACAACTGCATTCGGCGGAATTCCCTACAGGTACGGCATTTTGCTCCTTTGCCAGTTGGCATAAATGCACACTCATTTCCCTCTCGGCGCGGTGTCCGGGCCGTCGGGACCGGGGAAAAAAACATCAACTTCAGTCCGCCGCCGGATCGCCGGCCAGCGCGCATTGCCCATCGTGAAGCGTTCGAAAATGGTCCGTCTGCGGAAATCTGCAAACGTATAAACGACTCCGTTACATTATTCCATTTCATTAGCGTCCGATGATGATAAGGATCGCGTTACGCCAGAAATGCCCCGGCCGCGTGGACTTGGCAAAACGGTTCTTGGCAGCAGATTCGGCAGGCACTTCAGCCAGGTCCGGTCGGGTCGTTTCTGCACGAATAACTCACTGCTGACCTACATCAGGGAGTGCTGTCTTTTAGTTCTGCACAAATAGTTTCATTCATTTCGCCTTTTTGTTTTGTCATTCCTTCTGTAAATCAACGCAACGTATCGCATCCATTTCTCGGCAGCAAAAGTTCTGTTTTTGTTGGCCATCCCTGTTTGATGGTAGCTTGATTGGAAATTGGTTGCCTTTTTTGGGGGATTGTACCATTCGAACCATTTCCATTCACTCGACTCTCGAGTTCCATCAGTAAGCAATCTTTGATCTAGCATATTTCATCTTTACGAGAGTTTCAGTCAGCGCAAATGGTGCCCGAAGATAAAACGATCGGTAAGGGATATAAGGGTGCTGCTGGAAAGGCGTCCTAACAGGCATCGATGGTCAATACATCACACTCACAAACAGACCGTATTATTGTATCGATTTGATTACCAGTTTAGTTTGCGAAAGCTGGAACAAAGAGAACAGGGAGCAGGTCTACTGTAGTGATGTGAAACATGGAGCTGTTCCGCAGTCGAATCAGGAGTCAATCCGGAGTTGACTTCTGAGTCGATCTGAAGTTGACTCCGGAGTTGATTTTAGAGCCGTGAGTGGATCAGGAATTAGTTACAGAGTCGATTTGGAGTTGGATCCTGTGAAGGTAAAATGTATACTGGAATCCACAGTCGACTTCGGTCAGCGTAAACTCTATGTTGACTCCAGAGCGACTGCAGATTCCACTCCGGAGTCATCTCCATTTTTTCGTCTCCGGAGTCATTGTGGATTTGTGAGTCTACTCCATTTTTCTAATGTTGAATCTGGAGTATATTCCGGTGTTTGGACTCTGGAGTCACCGCCATTACATACTGAATATTTTCAGCAGTGTTCCAAACAGTTTTCAATGAAGTTTTCCCCAATGTTATTGAAATTATTCACGAGTTTTCCGTGATTTTTGCAGCGTGTTTCGAAAAATATATGGATGGGGTTTCAACAGCTTTTTACAAGTAGTTTTTGAGTAGATTTTTAGAATAGGAATTTTGTTACGTCTTTTAGGATTCAGGATTTTAAGAATGATTCCCACAGGTCCAGAGAGGGATTTTTTTAGATTCTCCACAGTTGACATTGAAAGTTTCCATACCATTTGATTGGTATTTCAGGCCTATTTTGTCATATTCTCTCAGTTTTCGTAAAGCTCTTTGTGATTTTCACGCTAATCAGAATCGAATATATCCGACTCCGGGGGAAAAAATGGATATTACCCAGCACTAGGATGACTTTCATCCACTGTATACGATGTAATGCAAATTCACATCTCTTTGGTTCTCATTCTTCAAATTCAAGCGTACCTCACACATAAGCGTCCTACCCTGGAACCACACAGAAAACCGCATATCGGACGTACAAAGTAAGCATGGACACTTCACCTGAAATGGGCCTGATGATTCTATCTTCACCGTAATCCCGTTCCGACTGTTGGATCCTTCCCCCCCAATTGGTTATATGTGTGCAATAAGGTTACAATAAGGGAATGTTTTCCGCTTAATCTTGACCGATGTGCTCAGTGAAGCTTTCGCTTGAGATTGTGAGCAGCTTCTCTCCAGTAAGCTTTCTCGGCCATGTTCTTCCAACCAGTCCAACCCGATGGCGACCCGGTTTTCGATCGATTTCCGTCCATTGAATGACATTTTCAGCACATAAATGTTCCACCGTTACACGCAGCACGAGCCTGACCTTGAACGATTCTTCTTGCAACGTTCTTCACGAAATGGCACCGAGTGTGGGTGGGCATTGGAATGTGGCAAGAGAAGGAAGTTATATCATCTTAGACGGTGAAAGGGATGATTTAACTTCCCGGACGAGTGACATGTGTCGTCCGGGTTGTCGGTGTTGCCTACACTATCCACACCATTTTGCGCCTCATTCCTTCCCTTACCTATTCTGTTCCCCAATAATAAATATGTTTGCTAATGGACACCCTGACCAGCTCGCCGCCCGAGAATTGATTGTGTGCCATTCGTTTGTTTCTTTTCTTATCGTGTACGTGTCCCGTGTGCCTCTGTACGATTGCCCATCTGTTGCCTGGCCTGATGGACTACTTTGGTCCCAACCTTCCAAAAGAGCACGACCGTTCGTTCTTTGTTACCTGGTGTGTCCGTTGTAGCAAACTTTGTAACAAATTGCACCACTGCTGCCCAGTGTGACCATTCCGCCTGCCCGAAGCAATGAGGATGATGTGATAATTAATATTGTTACTCTCCCGATTGTCTCTCCAGATTGGCAACATGCCCAGCAGCAGGAACTCACTGTCACCCAACCTGACCACCGATGTCGTGGTGATGCTGGAGAACAATCTCAACGGACGGCCACGGTGCTACACCACGTCCGCCACCACCCTCGTCACGAACGTCGTCTCGAGCAATTCGACCGTGACGGAAAATAGCTTCAAGATACCGCTGATAAGCATCGACCGACCCGGACCCGGTGGTGGTCCGGAGCGAATCGTTCTACCGGTGGCCGGCAGTCACAGTGGAAGCTGCACAAGCATTGAACCGGCTACCAATGCACACCTGAACGGTGGTGGAAACCTCAACAATAGCGTTAATAGTAGCCATACCAACAACAATACCGGTGTGTGCAACAATAGAAACTACGACGCCGAGCTGTCCACGGAACCGGTGGACCAAGCGTTCGGATCGCCCGTATCAACGCCCGCCACCTCACCATTACACGCCTTACCGGTTGTTACGGTTGTGCTGGAAGAGGAGGATCATCCCAACCAACAGCATGTCAAACCAACAGCGAACCAGCGGCAGCTGACGGACGATGACCGGGTGTCGAGTGAACCGTTGCCACAGGACGAAGGTGACAGCCCGGACGTTCAGCCCACCGTACCGACGACGTTCCACTATCACCCGAACCTGCTTCAGCAGCGATGCGGCGAAATGGACGAGGTGGTACTGCTGACCGACACCAAGCGCGAGACGTGCATTTAACAGTACGGATCGCCGCGACCGAGGGAATGCTGCAAAACGCGATGAAGAGAGATACTCAGACTGGTACTGGAGCACAATCGGCCACGTGTCGCCGCCGAAGCGTAACGGTGACGAAATCCAAAGAAAAACTGTGTTGTGTGGAACGTGCCACCGTTTAGTTTTAAATCGTTACGATCTACCGATGACCGATCGATACAGCGTAGGTACGAACGTATTCGCGCAACGGAACAAAGATTGTACAACAATGTGATGATGAGCTTACTACTAATTAACCCACAGTGTTTCCGACCTGCTGTTCTTTTCGTCTTTTTTGCTAAAATGTGACCTAATGACCTAATCTTCCTAAACTTCCGCACGTAACGAAACGGGCTACTAACGCACTAGCGCAGTGGTAAACGCGAAAGACAACAAAGAAAACAACCACCAAAAGAGGAAACTAGCCAAACGAAATGTGTGTATGTGTGTGTACATATATAAATAAATATATAGAGGTGGACGTGTTACTGTAGGATAATACATAATGAAGGTGAAACGTTTGGCAGGAGCATGTGTGAGACGCACAACAGACAGAAACAAATGGTACAAACAGTTAATCTTCGCATCCAAATACTTATACCCAGCATGAATTCCCTGTTTTGGCCCAATAGATTTTTGCTCTGTTATAGGGGAAGAATTTTATGTTTTCATGCAAAGTCTAAATTATGGTACCTATTTTCCGGTCTTTTTTTACTGAACTTTGGGAGTCAACTCCAAGTTTAATCATTAAGTAGACACTTTAGTATCTTGTCCGTGTTCCGTTCACAGTACTTAAAGCGATTCCGCATAGGCTAATTTACCATAAATTTGAGATCTGATGGTCATGTTGGCCACTTCCGGTTGGTTTTGACACGCAGCTACGCGCTCTGTTACGATGTTTTATTGTTCGTTTTCCTAACCGCCCCGTACCGAAAGCAAAACCAACTGACCAACTGGTGATTAGAAGGGCCACCGTTTAGAAGAAGATAACATTTACACATTTAATGGATGCGCACCGGTGGGCGTAGTGACGATGGACAATCTCCAGAGGTCTAGCGTACGATCCAGTAGAAGAATGGAGGAGACAACAAATCCCACCTCCATGGGGGCTTCTGGCGAAATCATGCACACCTAAGCCCTGAGGATCTAGCGAACTGAGCATGCACAAAGGAAAATAAAAATCCGAACCGGAACTTCAAACACACACACACACACACACACATACACTCACGGGTACACAGATCTTGGAAGGATATGTATGTTGTATACAGAGGATAAATAAAAGTTTAAGATTATTGTACGCTGGCTGGTGGGCGATTGGCCGTCCGAAAACGATTGGGCTAATTTTGGCACGTGCCTGCACACGCACGGCCAAAAACTTGCGGTAAGTAACGGGAAGTTTGTTCGCTTCGCGTTTGCGGAATGAGGACAAAAGAAAAGCGGAAAAGTTTCGCTAAAAAAGTTTACTTCGTTCGGGTGTATTATTTTCTCTTCGTTTTTGCTTTTCGGTTCGATACCAAACCCTAACCAGTGTCCATCATTCTGTAAACTAAGCAAAGTTGCCAGCAGAACGAACAAACGTAAAGAAAGGTAACAAAAAAAACACACACACACACACACACACAGGATATTGTGGTGCGATGCTTTATTGATTTCCGGCCAGTTAGTGGTAAATGGTGTCATAACTTTTGGCCAAAACCGTTGGATGTGTGGGACTGCCAAGTTCGTTTATTTGCGGACGTGCGGACGGATGGTTTGGTTCGGTTTCGGAAGTGGAACAGGAAACTAAATTGGCAGGTTGGTTCGATAATAGATGTTGGATAAGAAAATCGGGGAGGTGGAGTGTAGTTAATTACAGCTGACAATTCGTTTGTTGATAAGCTTGATTATTTACAATGTACCATGGAAGAAATAACTGGCACTGGAAGCGTTTGCATTCTTTTACGCTCGAATAGATAAACGGTTACTTGATATTTCTTGGGAGTTCCGATGCAATCGCTGGCAAATTGCCAGTCTTCCCGCACCAGTGCGATAATTTTCCTGACCAATCAGTCAGGATGGTGGCAAACAATGGCAACAATTGTAAATCTTTTGAATTAATTTATTGCCGTTATACAACATCGCTTATTTATGACGCAACGGAGTATGCTGTAATAGAATTGCTACGCGAATAATGTTACTTAGCATAAAGTGTTTGGGAAGTTATCTCTGAATAGAGATCTTAAGATCACTTAGTGAACTTAATCTTAAAATTCTAAATTAGAAAAAAAGGATCGGACGATAAGAAGCATATCAAATATGATCTAATACTGATCTTAATTATTTACCTTGATGATTGAAGAGATAGCAGATATGGTTGTAAAGGAATAATTATATTTTTTAAACTTGTTTGAAGGATTAACCCCGCATTTGACAAATACAGCGAAGCGAAATCTCAGTCTACAAGGAGATGGTATAGATCGTCGGCAAGGGGTACACAGTGTAGCTGTAGTTGATATATAATCCGATTTGTGATCAACGTTTCAGGTCAAGACGGAATAACACATAAATACAGTATACATTGTATTTGTTCGACATTAGGAACTCCTCCTTTTATTGATTCAAAGTTCTGTTGCAATTTTACAAAAATCACACAAACGATTAAGTCAATGGCAAATGTACGATTTTGTTTAAAATCGCTTTAAGGTATCTTGTTTTGCATTTTTTTTTTTGTTAAGTGATCTCTGATCCAATGTTTAAGCCCAGCATAGAGACAGAAAAAAACCCGAAAACACCACAAACATAGTACCGTGCACCATCATTTTCACACGAATCGAACGCACAAGATTTCGACGGCAATCTCATGGCGGGCATGAGATTATGCCGCTTATTGAAATACAAATCGACCGATCGACCGTGCAAAACGAGTTAATGAATGAGCAAACTGATCAATCTCAAAAACAACTAAGCTAACAGAAAAAAGTAATCATGAATACAGCTTACTAAAAGCAGCTAGTAAACATTATTTGTATCCAAAATGGACAACCGGTTCTACTACATTCTATATTCTACTAGATGTAGCTGTACATTTGGTTGCTCGTTGTGGTATTTCTCCGCGTGGAACTGATCATCGTTCTCGCGTGTCAATTGAATCGATGGCTGCACAGGACCACTGTTTTGCACCTCATTACCCACCAGCGATTCCTTGCGGCTATGTCGGTACTTTGGTCCGAGGGTAGCGATTGCTTCCTCTAGCCCAAGCTCCGCCGCAGCAAGGAAATATTTCTTCGCCATCGAACGATTCGGGCGCAAGCCGGCGTACCCGCGGGCATGAAAAACTCCAACGTTGTACATTGCTTGCGGGTGACCCTGCTCGGCCGCTTGTTGATAGCACTCAAAGGCCTGGAAGGGTTACAGAAAAGAAAAACATATTGATTTTGCGAAAGCAGAGCAAAAGTTAGGCAATACCTACCATACGCATATCCTTCGGGATACCGTGACCTTGCTCATAGCAAATGCCGAGATTAAACGCGGCACCTGCGTGATGATGGCTGGTGCCTAGCTTCAGATGGGAGACGGCGGACTCAAATTCACCCAGCTCTAAATTGCGACAGCCTAGCTGATACTCGATCTCACCCAGAACGGAGAGTAAGTTCTTGAACGCACCATCGATAGTTTCAGTTTGTTCCTCGCTCGGCGATGATACTTCCGCAACAGGCAAGTAGCTGTTCTGCGAAACGAATTCATCCCTCGGTACATTTACAGTCGGTTTCGTTTCATTGTTAACTTGAAAAACGAAACGCTGTAGCTCTGCCCGATTCCTGTCGGTGTAATCCACAAAATCGTGCCCATTGTAAGGGATGAAAGGTGCGTACGATTGTACTAAAGCGCTTCCTTTTTGCTCCTTTCCTACGGACCAAGATTCAACGACGATGGAAGGTTTTGGGAACGGAGCCGCTAGACTAGCAGCGGAACGTAGGCCAAAGTACTGTGCTAACACCTCACAATGGCGGGCCGAAAGTCTACGATGTTCCGAGGCGGCATAAAGTAACTGTGAAGTTATGCCTCTGCTTAAGGATGAATGGTCATAGCGCCGGGTGCGACGATGAAGGCAGAGCAGCTGCGTGGTATACCATCCACAGATAATGGCACTGGTCTGGAAGTGTTGCAAAAAAAAAACGTTTGTATTGTACGTAAGATAAGAATCTTATCGAATGAATGAAGTTGTTTATATTCTGCTCAGGCGCCTTTTGCTTTCCGGGAGGTATATGTTATCAAAGGATGATTCAGCAGGTGTAATCCCGACTGTACTTACCCATGTTATTGCACCGAGCCAAGAGTGTTCGATCGGTGTTTGGTGGTATTCCTTCCGCTTGGTACCCTCTTGATCCGACTGGTTCGAACCGGTACCGTACTGCTGGTTCTTCCGTTCTCCTAGCTGATTGGGACGGGCGACATGCAGCAAACAGTAGCGTTTACCATTCGCTTCATGTTGCTTACGGCCGCTGGTTCCATCATCCGGTGGGGATTCTCCGGAGAACCGTTCACTAGCACCACAGTTCCAGGTGCGGGGTACTTCTAGTACATGGGAGGTCTTGTCGTACACATCGCGTATACGACGGGAAACATATTTCCACATCGTTTGCCGCACTCACTGCTGCATCGACGGTAAGTGGTAATTATACCGTACTCGGAATTGTATGTTTTAAGGCAAAAACGCACAAGGAAAATGGGTAAATTCACGGTAGGAAAAAGAACTTGTCCGATAGCGAGCAGAGAAAAACAAACGCAAAATATGTCTGGTTGTTTTTCTTTCCGTATTCTTTTTCGGACAGTTGACATTTGCGTATGTTGACAACACGTGAGTTCAAAATAGTTGAACGCGTTTGTAATTTAAATGCATTTATTTTCGAATTCATTTAAATATATTCTTTGATTGCATGGTTCGATGAACTATAACGAAAATTAAAGCATAATTTGCAAAATATTCACACCGAGTTGTTTTGTTTTGTTTCTATTCGCCGTAAATTAAGGCTGCGTACTTTTTATTGTCGTTTGACAGCATACCCGTTTGACAGTTTCCTCACCGCGATGTCAAACATTCGCGAAGCGTTCGTTTTGGCTTGTACAGAAGATCGAACATATTGCCAAAACAAACACTTTTCCACTATATTTCTGGTGTAGTTTCATTCCAGATGGCTCGTGAAACAGAATCAGATGGATCAGGTGAGCAACAGGAAGGGTTTACCCAAGTTTTTACGACTTAACTCGGTTTTTTTTCGTCGAACGACTAGGTTCGGAATCGGGCTCTAGCCGCAGTAACAGCAGAAGCCGAAGTGGCACCCCTCAAGTAGCACCGACACCTGGTTTTTCCTTGGAACATCATGATTCTAGGTATGTCTAACACTCTCTAATCTCACCAAGCCTATGCAATAAAATATTTACGTGTCGGTTGCAGATCCAATTCGCCCAATCAACGCTCACGTTCTGGCACACCGGCGCAGAACAGAAGCAGATCAAATTCGGCCGGTTCACAGCGTTCGCGTTCGGGTTCTGGGGCAAGGTCGCGTTCTGGTAGCAGATCTCCCACACCAGGCAGTGCACAGAAACGCCGTAGTAGATCACGCAGCGGCTCCGGATCACCGGCCGGCTCCCATAGGTCTGGTTCTGGTTCGAGACACTCACGCTCCCGTTCGCGATCCCGTTCACAGGGATCGGGAAGCGGAAGGTCCCGTAGCGGCACACCACAAAACCGTTCTGGCAGCGGAACACCGGTGAATAGATCGCGCAGCGGTTCGCCAGCATCTGGAACACCCGGTTCGGAACGCAAATCTCGCTCCCGTTCCCGCTCGGCCCGTTCCGGCTCGGCACGTAGTCGGTCCGGTTCTGTGCAGTCCCCTGTGAACGAGAAACGAAAGCGTGCAGTGCTGAGCGATTCCGACTCAGACGATGGTGCCAAAAAGGAGGCAAAAAAGAAAAACAAACTTATCGACACGGACTCAGAGGAAGAAGCTGGGAAGGACGGTGGGGCGAAAGGGAAGGATGTCACGGCNCACCCGGTTCGGAACGCAAATCTCGCTCCCGTTCCCGCTCGGCCCGTTCCGGCTCGGCACGTAGTCGGTCCGGTTCTGTGCAGTCCCCTGTGAACGAGAAACGAAAGCGTGCAGTGCTGAGCGATTCCGACTCAGACGATGGTGCCAAAAAGGAGGCAAAAAAGAAAAACAAACTTATCGACACGGACTCAGAGGAAGAAGCTGGGAAGGACGGTGGGGCGAAAGGGAAGGATGTCACGGCCGATGCTCTGTTTGGTGATGCCGATGACATCAGCTCGGATGAAGCAGCCGGTGAAGAGTCTGGCCGGGAGCGGGATGAATTGGATGATCTGGAAGACGAACAGCGCAAACAGGATCAGGCTCGGGATCGATCACGGGAAAGATCCAGAAGCCGTAGCCGTAGTCGCAGTAGAAGCCGTGACAGCGATCGTCGATCGTCGGATGAGGAAGGTAACCGGGATCGGCTTGCACGTTGGGAGGAACCCAAAGAACCGGAACCAGAACCGGAACCGATTCCTGAGACGCGAATTGACGTGGAGATTCCCCGAATCGTGACGGATCTCGGACGGGACATTCACTTTGTGAAACTACCCAATTTCCTGTCCGTCGAGACGCGCCCGTTCGATGTGGACACGTACGAGGACGAAATCGACGAAGAGGAAACGCTCGACGAGGAAGGCCGGCAGCGGTTGAAGCTGAAGGTGGAAAACACAATCCGCTGGAGGAACAACATCGATCGGCAGGGTAATGCCCAGCGCGAAACAAACGCCCGGTTCGTCAAGTGGTCCGACGGCAGTATGAGTTTGCACCTGGGGTCGGAAATTTTCGACGTGTACAAACAGCCCCTGCAGGGAGACCATAACCATCTGTTCATCCGACAGGGTACGGGTTTGCAGGGTCAATCCGTGTTTCGTACGAAGCTTACCTTTCGGCCACATTCAACCGAATCGTTCACCCATCAGAAGATGCTCATCTCGTTGGCGGACCGGTCACAGAAAACATCCGGCATTAAGATCCTTACGCAGGTCGGTTTCGATCCCGACGCGGATCGTAAGCAGAACCTCAAGAAGGAGGAAGAGAAGCTGCGCATGGCGATGCGGGCCAAGCAGACGTCCTCGAAACCGAAGCGCGGTCGGGACTCGGGTGCGAATGCTGGCAATGCGTACCACCACGACGAAGGTTCGGATGATGAGGGTGGCATTTCGATTGCGGCCATTAAAAACAAATTCAAGGGAGACAAAGGAAAAGGCGCCGGCACGAAAGGAAACGCAGCCATCTATTCATCGGACGAGGAAGGTTCGGATGTAGAGACGGGCCGACGCAAGAAAAATATTGACAAGAAGAGAGCACTTAAATCGTTGGCCGATTCGGATGACAGCGAGGCCGGGTCAGGTTCGGAGGGTTCACGCGGAACGCGGTCGCGATCCAATTCTGGATCCGGCTCGGGATCGGGTGGTGAAGGTTCTGGTAGTGAGAAGAGCGACAAGGGGGGCAACAATTCTGAAGGGGACAGTGACGAGTAGGTACTACGGTATGGTACGAAGAGGAGGATGAAAACGACAACTTGCGGTTCACTTTTACGAAGCGAAGCAAATGCAACAAATATAAATGGAATAAAACGCAGACGAGGATTCAAATGCACACTTTGTATTGTAGAAAACATTCCGAAGGAATTCCGCAGCTATGAATGTACAGTAGACAACGGGCATTCTACACGCGCCGTTGTCATTAGTTTCCGGATACTGTCCTAACGATGCTTTATCGCCATAGTAATCTGTTGATGCACGATAAACAATCTTCACGCGCGCGGAACCTTCGGGCAGCCGAACGATGGCATGGTACGACAGTTGCTGTTTGTCCATCACCTGGAGAAGGAAGACGTTGTGTGACGAAAAAGTGTCGCTTCGCTGTCCGAAACATGTGCTAGAGAGTTGCGTTTGTGGAGTTTGAATACAATTGTAAAATATGTAAAGTGTTGTGTAGAGTTGATCAAACGATCGTATAGTTTAGAACATTGTTATCACGGAGAAGATATGTTGTTCTCATCGATACCTTCACTGCCGGCACTGTTCGACAATGCGGCTCCGGACCGGGTGCTGTTCCGCAGAACAAGAATGTGAGTACAACAACTATTTTAAACTAATTTTAGGATATTAACAAACATACCAGTCCTCATACCAACATACCATGCCCATGATGAAGTAATTTTACGGAGTGGAATAATGTTTCATAACCGACTAACTAACCTACCTCGATGTCAATGTCGTACCGGAATTGGGACAGGTTAATGGACTACCGGAAGTGGGTCAAGTATATCAACAGACAACCATCGCTACGATGAGCACACTTCGATATGACGGAAGCATTCGAACTTAGCTTGACGATAATGATTGATTAGCGTGCGTTAATGCGTTCGATTCGAATTCGATGGATCCAACCGTTGTTGTGTGTTTGAAATAGAATCAGGGACTTTTGGATTTACTTTCCAGTTGGAAAGGAAATAAAGGTTTTTGCTTTGCTTTGTGTATAGTAAACGCAAATCTGTTTCTATTTTGCATGACTATGGTAGATGGTAGATTCTAGTTAAGTAGCATCAGTATTAAGCTTTAACGATTGGGATAATTAAATTAAGCATTCCGCCAAACAATTTTGAAGAAACTTGCATTGTATATTCAGTTTAAAGTTTATCTTTGCCATGAATTACCTAGTGCAAATTAGCATAAGCACTTTTGTTACAACGTTAAACGGTTCCGCTGTATTAATATTTGAAAAGACTTATTTTTATGTATTTACTCAACGTAAAAAATGTGTGTAAAAATACTTAATCATGCAAAGCCAGACACCGCAATCCACTCAGACGTTGTTGTCGTCCGATGGTCAGTTTCTTCGTGTGCAAAAGAAACTCAAAAACTGCACTCCCCTACTGTGCACCAAGCATATCAGACCATCCCTTTTTAAATGAACTGACCGTCAGTCGACTGCCGGTGCTTGATATCTGCGCATGTCCTTGCATCGGGCAAGTGTCAATGTGCTCACCATACACATACAAAAGTCTGGCAAAGTGAAATCTGCAATTTGTGATACGCGAGATGTGACCACAGCTGTATCTTCCGGGTTTTTACAACTCTTCCAATGCGTCAGTTAGTTCTTGATTGCCTTTAAATGCGTGTAGTGATGCTGTATTAGCCGACACACGGTACCATTGTATCTGTCGTGTGATGAGACTTATCGAGACCGCAGCATCCCGATGCTAGAAGTTTACGGATACAGTGTAGCATTAGAATCTCGTTCTAATCGTTCCTGTTGCGTTTGTTGGTAAATTGCACCACAATCGTTTGCTTCAAGGACCGCCACCTTTAAGTTGATTCTATTAGATGTGACCATAGCCCATCATAGGAGTAGTGGGTGTCATCATTGCCAAGGTTTCGTGCTGACTAGTGCTGTGTGATCTTGGCGTGGTCGTCTAACACTTTAATTGAGTGAAATGCGACGTGAAGCTGGTGGATGCTGATGTCATTCAACTACGCAGAAAGATAACCCAAATATCAATGCACTTTCCATGTTTTTGCATGTGATACCGTAGAATAAAAAGTGCCATTTATGGGACATCAAAGGCTGATACGGTTTACCAATGTGTGTGTCTTAAGCTCGGAAGAGGGTGGAAGTGTGTTTTGCGCCCCATATTCGGTCGGTTTTGATAGGCAATTTTGTGCACGGAATCGATTTTTGTACCAAAACCCTTGCAGGTAAACTATTCCTGTGGAGGTGTTACTATTTCCTCCCAGAACAGAACAACGGTGCCAAACATCCTGCACCATCCTGTCCTCTCCGTGCTATATCCGTTTGGAGTTTGTTCTGGCGAGCTGTGTGCTAGAGCGCCTGTGTGTATTTTCGTGTGAAGATAGTGCAAAAGGATGAGACGGGATGAGACGTACCGGCGCATCACGCGCGAAAAGGTGGTCGTCAGAGGTAACACCACCATCCGGACACTGGATTCAACAGTTTCCTTTCTGCCAATCGTAGAATCGTAAGTATTGAACGCCGGGAAGGAAGAAAAGATCCATGAAGCTCTGGGGGATCGTAAGGGAATTATTTATTGAAGGAGCGAATGCTTTGGGGCCAAGTGTATAGAATCGACTGTAACATGTAGTGCTTAGTTAGAAGCATCTGTTTTAGCATTAAATCTAACTGAGTTGGTTGTGGGATCTAACCATATCTGTAGAGTTAAATAACCGGTTAAAAAGATAATTTCTATTAAACACAACTTATTTCATTTTATTGAAACTCAATTGAAAGTGTTCAAAACAACAAGGAATTCTTATCAATTGAAACCATTCATACCATTCCAAAAAAAAGAAGAAAAATAGGACAAGAAGGTGAATTTCGTAGGCCTTTTTCATAATTTCATTAATTATTAAACTTCGTTACAACCTTCATAAGGAGCAAAGTTGATGTTGTAGTTGATGCAACAGAATGCTTTCTTTGGAACCACGTGAAAGTATGAAACATGTATCCTTTTCTGTCCTAAAAAGAGTATCGCTTTATTATCTGTATACTTGTTGGATCAGTTGAGCATAACCATATGGGAGTTCAACAAATATTGTTTTTTTTTTGTTTGTTTTGTCAGTGTTACTTTTGTAGTAAAAAAAAATCTTCTTTAAAACTTACTTGATTTGTTTTAGCTTTAAGTTAAACAAACGTTTTTGATGTCTTCCTAATTTATTTATATTTATTTTATTGGTCGAAAGCATGTCTGTTATTATCATTTTTAAACATAGAATTGTTAAGATTTCCAGTTTTTTATTATTATGTTTTTATTATTTTACCAGCTTTTCTTGTGCTTTCATATAATGTGTATTTCTGATCAAAACAAGTTTTAAATTCTTTTCTAAAGATATTGTGATGCACAATTGCTCTCATGAAGAAATTATGGGATTACTTTATCCGAATGTTTGAACTTCTTCTGCTTCAAAAAATGATCACTTCGAGTGACCCGCTTCGCGAAACAAAACAATGCGTCATGGTACATAAAATATGGTACACCGCGCATTAAACTACGTGAACTAATTCTCACATTGAGCGTTAACCGTATTAACTCATCCGAAATCATAAATCCAACGTCACCGGTAGAACGTGTTTTAACGTGTTCGTTCCACATTCGCGACTCGCCGAAGCTGCTCCAATTCTACGTGCAGACGACCACTAGCCCGACGACACTGCTACCCCTAAAAGTAGCTCTCGGGTTACTGCTAAAAAGCAATCAATACCTGTACTCCTTTTTGGGGTGGTCCAAAGTTAGGACGTGTGCTTACCACCACAATACTCCCCAACATCCCACCGAACGTAACGTCTCGGAAGCAAAGAATTGTCCTCGGGAGAATTTTTCCGAAGTTCTGCTTCACAGCCAAAGCGGGAGGTCTTGGAATGTTTTAACTGCACGCACAAGCGTAACTGAGGTTTTTTCCTTTCTTTTGTTGGCGTCTATTTAGTGATGTTCGAATGGGCAGTAAATAGAGTGGTAGCAGGTGACTATCACGTCTTTACACACACACGCACACACACGTGGTAGCTTGGAAAGAAAGGAAAGGAGTCAGGGCAAGAAGTTAGCCAAAGGTGTACATACACAGTGGAATTCATTAGGCCGTTGGGTGTTTGCGTTGGAAGAATGGTAGCACCAGCGGTGTACTTTACTGGGCAAACTATCGTTTCTTATCCGTCAAGAAAGCCTTGCTGGGGATACTTCTACCTACAGACCGCTTGAACAAGCTTCCATGGGAGTAGGGAGATCCTGTTTTCTATTCCTCAAGAACACGCAACCGGACCGCTGAATTGATCAAAAAAGAAAAGAAAAAGTAGAGTCCCCGAGAAACACTAAAACAGGTGAAAAACTGAAACTCCAAACACCCTTAGAAAGAGACCCTTTTCAATACTCAGGGGTCTCGCGGAGTTTTTTTTTCTATTTGCCTTGCCTTTACCACGACCCCGCAATTACCACGCGTCCCACCCAACGCTGGGCAGCGGTTTCCACCATCAGACGAAGTAAATAATACCGCCGAGCTGCTTATGCATGCCCGTTTGCGTGTCACCCGAGCTCACTTCGTCCTGAATTCATATGGTGGTGTGGGCAGTCGACGGAAATATCCTCTCTCTCTCCCATCTCCCAACGTGTCCCTCTCCCCCTTACTGCACGGGTGGACATTGATCAAGAGTGGTCAGTCGGTTGCGGTCAAGCTGGGTCCACTGTTACCGAGCACCAGCTCAAATGCTTCAGTTGGCGTTAGGACGTGGTCCGGTTCGGTCGCAATGTTTCCGGCTCGTGACGCGTGCTCGGCAGGGCAGTGAGTCTCCGTCTCGTGCCGCGTTCAGTGGCCTTTTGGTTTGGATTGGGGTTTTTAGTGAGACATAAAAGAAGAAGCAGAAGAAGGGCAAAGAAAAAGCTTTCATCCAGTGCTTGTGCATTTTGTGATCACCTTCCGTATATAGGAGGGAACCATCGTTTTGTTGGATATTTCTGTAGTTTGTTTGCGTAACTGAACGGTCCGGCT
>STHB01000004.1:11266352-11315203 GCA_018908115.1 Anopheles rivulorum
ATCCGAACGTACCCGGAGCTGTAACGCCGGATGCTGGTACAGTACGGTGCGACCGGATCACGGAACGGTGGGAACGGTACGATGAACGAGTACCACCACGGTTACCATCCGTCGCACGGTGGTTACGCACCGCAACCGTACGAACCGCCGACCCACAGCCACGTCACCGGCACCGGTAATAATCTGCTCGAGGCGGCCACCGTCCACGGTCGGGCGGGCCCGGTCGGAACAGGTAGCACAAATCACCACAACCCTTCTAATGCTAGCACGTACAAAATGTCTCGTAACGTTTCCAACTCGCACCCGGCCCTGGAACGGTCCGACGTACACGTGGAATACGAAGTTGCCGTCCCGATACACAGCATCGAGTCGATCCGCCACACGCCGTACCATTCGCTATGGAATCTGCACGAGTGGTAAGTGACCATTTTTACCAAGGATTAGGCCCAAAAATGTTGGGCAAGAAAACGGACAAGAAAAAGTCATATTCGTCTCGATCGATCCATTAAACTCTCGCCAAACGATTTTCATCAGCCGTGCTTTTCGACTTTCACCTTCAGAGGAATGGAGGTTTTTGTTTTCTTTTTTTTCCATACGATCAAATCGATAAAAATGTAATTGTGGCCGTTGGCAGCATCGTTTCGACCATCAGCTCGACCGTTTGCCCTAACCGGCCACTACTGCCTACGATGGTGTGTGGGAATTTTTGTATATAAATCGTCAACACTTGGTCACTGCATGCTAAATACCAACAACCGTCCCAGTTTGTGGTGGGGGTCTTTACTGCTGGTCAAACATAAAGACGAGAGAAAGAGAGAGGGAGAGAAAAGAAGAGAGAACAAAAGTGTACAAAAAATATTAAAATTTCCTTTCCATTCTCACCAAATACAAAACACCTTGCCGTACGAATGTATTGGTTGCTCAGGATTCACTGGCACTCAGGAAAGGACCTCAACCGATATGCGAGCGTGCGAGTGTGTGCGTGCATCGGACCCTGAGGGAAGTAAATAACCTCCGGCCACTATGAACACGGTTGCAGAGTCACTGTCCGCTTGGACGGTGTGGGCCAAGCCAGGCAAGGGTTTGATGAACCCATCCATGCTAGCCATAGCACCGCTAGTACTGACCGCTGGAAAATCCCATTCGCTGAGCGTTGAAGCTTTCAAGCTTTTCCGTGGGTCTTGGGGGAATTTATTTTAATCGCGATGGAGGGTTATGAGTGACAAAGTTGCTTATAAGAATCGGTTTCTTAAGAGTTAAAAACAATACATCTTAAATTCATTATTTAACTTACAAAAATTGGTTTCAAATATGAAAAGTGTAGAAATATATATAGAAGAACTTTGAATATTTAAAAAAGTATATATTTAAACGGAATTTTACCGAAAAAAATGTATCCCTGTTCCTACATATTGTCATGTTTGCAAGCAATCACTCTTCCGTGCAATGGTTTCAGGAGCTTCGCTCTGAAATTGTTGGCCCAATTCTAGCGCTATGCCTCGATCCTGCAACGTTGCACCGTGACCGACTGTTGAGTATAAAATTAATTTCTCATTCAAAATTTACAACTCCTCAATCCGGTGGGGTACGTAATTCTTTTCCGTTTTGTTCCCCCCCGAATGTGGTTAGTTACTGTGTAGCAGTAAATTTTGCAAAAAAAAACTCCTAACCCGTGGCAGCTGGGAATTTGTTTGCCACGATGCCGCGTAGTGAAGAAATTTGTCTTCCGACCGGTGGTTCGGTGATTTCCTGCCAGGAAGTCATTGTCCCAGTTGGCCTGCCGTGTTCCTTTTTCCATGATTCACATAGCTGTGTGTGTGTGTGCTTGTACAAATGGCCACTAGCCGATCGGATTATATAAACCGCATGTAACGCTCACCAACACTCGCTGCGCTAGGACCCACGGTAGACGACGTTACCAATTTGGACGTTAGTGTACACCAGGTACTACGCCACGTGGCAGCCCTTGTTGGTCCGGTAAATAATTGATCAATGAAAGGAAAACGGTCGGTATCGGTACGGCATTAGAATGGGGGAGTGGAAAATTAAACTTTACCCACACGGTAAACACGGAAATTCACACACAAACACACCTGTGTCCGGCCTGTGTCTGGAGAAAAACATAAGGTGGATAGTGGATAAGGGTCGATGAACTTGCTGCTTCCTTTGGAAAATCCTGTAAAAGGGGAATAAAGGGAATGGAAAATGATAGACTGATGGCCGTAATAGATGGTGTAACAGTGAATTCTGCACTAGAAATAGCAATGATAGGTTGGTGTATGTCAATACTGCCATTGACTGAGCGCAAGGGCTACCAGACGCATAGATACGTCTGAGTTTCTACACAACCCCAGACGCCTGTTTTACCGTCCGTACGGTGATAGGAATCTGAACCGTAATTGATATAAATCACTCTTTCTGTTGACCGGAAATTGGGTCCTCGTCGCCGTTCTGTCGTTCAATGAACTGTGATCGTCAACTGCGATGGCCAATGGAGTTTTATCTTTATCTGTGCATTCCATCTCATATTCCACTAGCAAATGAATCAATCAGTAATAGATGCAATTTTGTTTATGTATATTACTTCACAACGGTGATGCCCTCAACGTTCGTTTGAAGTCTTCATCCTTTACAAGCAAAACGGTGAACCTATTCTAAGCTATTATGGTAATAAAGATCACAAATTACGACTTTGGGATGTCTTTTCCTGGGCATCTTGAGACTCCTTCTTCACTTTTAAAATGTTTTGAGTAATATAAAGTTAAATCGATCGTTAAAATGATCCAATCCGGAATGGAATAACATAGACATGATGTGAATATGCTTAAAATGTATTGCCAATTAAATCGTATTATTCATATAGAATTTAGTTGTAGCACACAGTTATAATTATAGCTACAACAAATGTGTTTCCAACTCTTGTCCAATCTGACACTATCAAACCATCGAATATCCTTGAGGCTCGAGAGTTATGAGTTGCGATCGAGATTTAGTTTATTTTTTTTAAATACGCGTGTGCGTGCCGAAGGTTACTTTATCAGCCAGGTCCGTGTGGAGTGTCGAACAACAACCTACCTTGACACCGTTCCACTGAAAGAAATCGTTTCGAATATTGTTGAAAAGCCCTCCAGAACGTTAATTATATTTCCACCTATCATCTTCGATGTTGGCGCTGGTATTCTTAGCGAAGGGCCTGCCACACACATTAATAACCAGTTGCACGCAAACGACACCGTGACCGTTTGGTTCACCCGTGCTGTAAGTTTTGCCTTGGCATGCCTTACCCCTACCAAGTTTGGTCCATTATTCCTGACACGTTCGGAAGTAAGCACCCCGGGGGCAACTAACCGAAACTCCGAAGG
Organism: Anopheles rivulorum; assembly: GCA_018908115.1. Lineage (NCBI taxonomy): Eukaryota > Metazoa > Arthropoda > Insecta > Diptera > Culicidae > Anopheles > Anopheles rivulorum. The sequence continues at coordinate 11,269,715 of STHB01000004.1, forward strand.
TCACAGCATCGAAGGATAGCATCGTGGTGCTCGTAGTAAATTGTTCCATAAAATAACCAACAACAAAAAAAGACGTGTTCGTGAGCATTACCGGGGATCTGATAGCTAGATCGTTGCTTTATGTTTAAAAATTTGGAACAATTGTTTCAGGAATCGTGTTGGGTTGCATATAATTCATCCCTTCTGGATGTACATGCTTTATTGCTTTGACCATAGGTCATGCCAATGTGTACTCCCACAAAGCAAAAGCATTAATAAGAAACTCTCCACCGATCTTTATCGGACCATTTGCGCTGCCTGAATGACGGAAACCGTGACGCGTTCCTGTGACAAGGTCTTTGAACTGCGGATGTTATTCGTCGGTGATGCGGGTGGTCTAAGGTCCTTAGCAAGCAATAGAGTGTGTCCTTTGTCAAACCTTCTAGCAGACTCTCGGTGCACGTACGTTTCAAGTATTAGTAGGTCAACTGTAGGCCGTGTAGTGTGTAGGGTTGTTGTTTAATAACGACAAAAGGAAGCGTGAAGTTGATTATTTACATGCATATTTTCCACCCCACCCCGGGTGTGGAAATTAGGTTAAGACCAACGGTTGCGAGTGTTGTGGCTCCGGTTCTTGGGTAGCATTCATAGCTACGACTATTGCTTTGCGAATGGAATGTATGCGGAAGTACGATATGTTTAAGGAAATGCAGATCATTATCCTTGCATTGTTAGCCTTGTGATATTTTTGTAGGCCATTGGGGATAAATTTAAAATTTAAATAAACCGTACATTGTAAAGCTGGACTTTCAGCTTTTGACGACGTAGCAGAGCATGAAAAGAAAAGAAAGGAACGATTTGTTTCCATGCATAGCTACACTTACGTTCGTCAAAAGCGTAAAAAAATGTCCCTGGACAACTAACGAGAACGTAACAGATCGTATTTATTTACGTGTTATCTGTATTTGCGACAAAATCGTTGAGTGTCATTTCGGTGACATGCTCAACCAGTCAGAACTTGGTGATATCATAGTGATGCTTGAAAATGTCTGCCGAGTACGACTATGAACTATTAATTTATTTTACATGGTAACACAATTATCAAAGACGTGTGGAATGTAAATATTAAAAAGAAACACTTTAATACCATGTTGGCAAAGATGGGGAACTAAGAAAATTGTTGAAATAAATATGAAGTATTAATGCAATAGCTCCCCAACTACTTAAATTCACAAGCATCCATACAGCATTGATCATCATTTTTCATCCATTCCTGATAGTACAAAGTTACTGTTTGCTACCAACTTTTTTACTGTAATTTTATTGCAATGATACTTTTAAATTGTTTGTGTTGCATCTCTTAAGTTAGGAAATACTATGCAATAATGTTGTATGCAAAGAAGATTTCTCAAAGTTTATTTAAAGTATCAATTTATGGGAATAATCACGAGGTAGTTGAAGAATTCTGCTACCATGTTCATAGGATCGTAACTTGGGATAACAAACTAGGACGCGAAATCCGAAGGAACAATCCTTGATTTTATAGGTTCGACAAACTTTAACATAAGGATACCAAATGTATCACACGTTGTTACGTTCCGTAGTCCTCTATGTCCATGCGTCTAAACAATAGAAGGCGTAGGACTTTAACGCGATCGTCATTTTCGAGATGGCGATGTTTGTGATCGAGATGGAAAAAGATCTACAGATTAGCTGACCTGTTCGAGTGGATGAACTGGGGACAAACCTGTCGGGGATACAACCGAGGATGGAAGATGGTAGCACTGGTACGTGCTTCATGGAAGTATAAAGTATAAAGGAAACTATAAAGTAGCTCCATAGTGATCTGTACAAATGTAACTCTTGATATAGGTGTTCATGGAGTGTAACGTTTTTGTGACTTTTAAGATCTATGAATATCTCAAGCGGATCGTTTGCAAAGCTTTATGTTGCTTGTGGCAAATGACTTTCTAGATCCTTAAATAGTTTTTAGCTCTATACTGGACAATAATACGTCTTACTCCAAGAAATGGAGGACTCGATCGCAACGATATACATGAGACAGGTTAATTCGCTGCAATGAGACAGGTTAAACACGGCAATGTTAATTCGAACATTAGCTGCGATACTGCTTAATTAAACCCACGTCAATTTCTGAATTATGGCTCAGCTGAACACATAATTTAGATCATCCATTTTCGAACCCAGTTATCCTCTGATCAAGCTGACAAATGTTTCAATCGATTGTAAACTAAATTTAAATTAATATCTTTTCGAGAATCTCAGCTTGATGATTCAACTAAGTATCTTAATGAAATTTTTATGTTAAATTCATTGCAAAATTTGTTGAGATACAGTTTTTAAGTTATTTAATTAAAGATAATATTAGAAAAAGGATGGTATTTGCTCACATGCGCTATAAAACGTAAGTTAACAATACTACTGTGAAGAAATATTATTAAAGCGAGTGTTTTATGATCCGTAAAATACTAACTATAGGAGCTATGTTTTGCGATGTAAATTGATTCTAGTTCACGTACAATATGACAAAGATTAGCTAACAAATTGTTAGCAACATTCTCTCACAACATTCGACGTTCTACTAAACTTGGCGGGATTAAGTTAACACCTCGCTACCCTTTACGAAGTAATCTGACCTCCTTTTAGCGGCTGAAATTTGACAATCTTCCCACTAACTAACTGACCCACATTTTATTCAACTTAATTGGCCTCCTGCTAACCCGCAGATGAAGAAAAAGGCACAAGTTCGCGCCACGGTCCGATTAGATGTTCTACATTCCGCGGTCCATTGAAGTAGCTCACGAGCGAGCCCATTACAACTGACACCCTTTTTTCCCTCTTTTTTTTCTTCTTTCTTTCCATGTCTGTGATATCGTCCCCACTTCGGTGTGTGTTCCTCCCACCCGACAGTTCCGCACCGTCCACGTCCGGCTTCCAGCATATGGCCCGCATGATGGACACTTTGATCCTGGATAATTTGGCACCGTTCGCCTTCACGAAAATCACGACCACGCACCGCCCCACACGGATCAGTGGGGGTGGGGGTGGTGGTAGTGGTAGTGGTGGCAGTGGGGGCTCCGGTAGTAATGGTGTCCCCGGGGGTGGCGGAGGAGGTGGTGGTAGTGGTGGTGGTGGAGGTGGTGGTCTCATTGATGCACGGTCCGGACCGCTGGGCGGAATGGGACCGGACGGTATGCTACGGAACGGGCCGGGTGGCCACGGTGGGAGCGGTGGCAGCATGGGCGTTAAGAAGGCAACCAGCACAAGCAACGTCAGCAATCTGATCGGTGCCGGGACGGTCAGCACGTCCACGATTCGGGTGAACCTGCAGAAGAACAAAATACCGACACAAGGTCAGTGCGGTCCGCTACCTGGTGGTGGGTATGAGATTTCCTCCAAACACCAATTAGTGGTGGCCAAAAGTGGGGCACCACCGCATCGTGCAAAAGTAGGTCCCAACGCGCTGGTTGGACTTAGAGAACCAACATCTCGCAGGTGTTGGGTTTCGACCCGTAAGAGTGACCCTTTTGCACTGTGTGTGAGTGTGTTCGATGGAAGTTGAGGATTTAATGAGTGTTGACACACTTGTTTTGGTTGTGCTACTTTGACACCGCACGCCAATCGTTAACCTCAATACCTGCCTCAATTCCAAATAATCTTTCGATTTGGAACACTTTTTGGTGACATTTGCAATGTTTGCTTCTATATGTCCTTATACGGCCCTATCCTTTCCAGAGGTGCATCCGAATCCGCGCCATGCCAATCTGGCCGCGAACGCTTCGTCCCCACCGACAGCGACCGATTCCCGCTGGATCTCGTCACTTCGCCGGCGCGATCCAGAACTTCAACCTACACTGCCCTCGATCAATCACTCCAATCACCACAGTACCTCATCGCTGACGCAGCAACACAGCATCGGCTACACCAGCTCGTCCAACACGCCGAACACGGATCGGCGCAGCAGTCGCACGAGCGGCCAGAAGTCGTCCCTGCGCAAAAGCCGCTCGGTCGAACGTATCCGGGCCCGCAAGCTGGCCACCTCCAAGATCAAGGAGCGGCCGAAGAAATCTTCCTCCGAGGAAGGTGGCGGTTCGGACGATCAGGAAGTAACATCGGTCGAGGAGAACTCGCCACAGCAGCAACACTCGCCGGTAAAGCGTATCGACAAGACGAAGATGTTTAACCCGATCGGGTACGAACCGCACCTGATCGATACGCTCGAGAAGGACATGCTGCAGAAGAACCCGAACGTACAGTGGAACGATGTGGCCGGATTGAACGAAGCGAAAGCGATCCTGCAGGAAGCGGTCGTGCTGCCGGTGATACTGCCCGACTTTTTCCGTGGCATTCGCCGACCGTGGAAGGGTGTGCTGATGGTTGGACCACCGGGCACGGGCAAAACGATGCTGGCGAAAGCGGTCGCCACCGAGTGTGGGACGACGTTCTTCAACGTGTCGTCCAGCACGCTCACGTCCAAGTATCGGGGCGAAAGTGAGAAGCTAGTGCGGTTGCTGTTCGAGATGGCACGCTTCTACGCACCGAGCACGATCTTTATCGACGAGATCGATTCACTGTGCGCCTGTCGGGGTAGCGACTCGGAGCACGAGGCTAGCCGGCGCTTTAAGGCGGAACTGCTCATACAGATGGATGGATTGAATGCGGCCAAGTAAGTGTGCATATGAGGTGGAAACATTGGAGAAGCACATGCGTAATTCGCACCTTTTCTTTCTAGTGACGATAAGGTAATTATGGTGCTGGCTGCAACGAACCATCCCTGGGACATCGATGAAGCCTTCCGGCGCCGGTTCGAGAAGCGCGTCTACATTGGTCTTCCGAACGATAACACACGCAAGGCACTGCTGGAGCTCTGCCTGAAGGGTGTGAACATTTCACCGGATTTGAACACGGACACGATCACGGAACAGCTGAGCGGATACACCGGTTCCGATATCGCAAATGTGTGTCGGTATGTATCGATATACGGATGATGATGAATGAAGCTTCTAACATTATATTATGGCTTTTGCTTAGCGATGCCGCCATGATGGCCATGAGACGGCACATCAACGGGTTGAGTCCGTCCGAGATCAAGATGATACGGCGTGAGGAAGTCGATCTACCGGTCACGGCACAGGACTTCCAGGATGCGATGGTAAAAACGCGCAAATCCGTCTCGGCAAATGACGTTGCCCGGTACGAAACGTGGATGGATGAGTACGGTTCGTGCTAGTGCTACGTATAAGAACAGTTGCAACAAAGAACAGCCTTCGACAACGTATCGGTATCCACTCAAACCTCAATCCTACTCAAAGACTCCTCGTACTGTAGTGGTAGCTAAGCAATTCATGACATCAGAAGCGGAAACCGTTGCAGAAAGAAGAGAGAAAGTTTTGTAGCGGATACCCTCAGTTCCATTTGCTTCGTCATCGGTGTCTTAGTTTGGATACACCAAACAGAATGGGAAAGCAGGATCAGCCGGATACCACAGAAATGGTGATGAGAGTCACGCTCATTTAATTAGGTTAGCGAATGCTTACGAAAGAAACACATACACCATTCTTACTTTAGTTTGTAACCGTGTTTTTTTTTTAATTGTTTTGAAATTTAAACGTTCAAACGGTTAATGTGTTTGTAAAGCAAATCTGTTTCCTTTCATATGAATAGTCGCCCAATAAATCGCTCATGTTAACCACTAAACTGTGGTGTTGCGTTGTAATGAATTGTTCGCCGTGTTACATCAAGCACATCCCGAGACGCATCGTTTTAAGTAAACCAGTTTATTCAATATACTCTTAAGCACAGTTCAATTTCTCTACAAACTTCATAAGAACAGTTGTCGATAACGTTTACACCGGGGGGCTTTGTTTTACTTTGTTTGTTTGCTACTAAAAATATGTCATCCTAACAGTCCTTTCGTGTTGTGTGTTTTTTTTCTTCTTTCTGTACGTTTTGTTTTCCTTTATCGTTTTGTTTCCGTTCGTACCTTCCTTTTCAATATCATATGACCAGACCGTGTGTTTTCGCGGCACAAAACAAGCAAAACCAATCGAAAGAAATAGTTAAGTTGCAAACATAAAATTAATCTCTCGCGCGTGTTCGTGCATCGTTACAGCGATCTGTGTGTAATCATAAACCATGTATGGTAAATAAAGAGAGACATAATATGTGTAAACGTTCATCCAAATCTCAGTTCTTAATTCCAGCATCGTTCTTGTTACGAGGATACGAGGCAGTTGGCAAAACCTAATGCAATCGTTTGGTAGTTACCTTTCAAAACTCAATAGAATCGTTCGATCCAGTCCCATTTCCACCCAGTTCGCATATGATCGTCCCGAGGGTTTTTGTGACCATCCGCGTCCTAGTGTTTCTTCGTTCGCTTTGGTTAAACAATGAAGTCGTGGTACGGTCGTGACATTGTTTCGACTGTTTGAAAATGTTAAATTACTTACAGTTGATATAAAAAAACACAAACGGTTGTCTGTATGGGTGAACACTAGACACATTTAGAAGATTTATCTACAACAGCGCGCACATAGATGAACAGTTCGGTTAGATCTTTCGCCAAGTACACAGCTACTGAATTGGAAGCAAATTTCAAAGCTAATTCCTGTAAAATTCCTACTTAAACAACTAGTAAACGAAACAAAAACAAAGCCTCAAACAATATTGCCAGTGCCAGTGTCGGTTTGCGCACACCGTCAATAGCATTTAAGAGGCAGGTCTGGCTGTAGAGAGGATTTTCTAGTCGATCGTTTGCTGTTAGCAATATTTCTTGCAAGAGCTATCATGCCATGCCATGCAGGTAAGGTAATCGTTTTGGCTCGCTATTGTTTTTTGTTTTTGTCTGCACTGCATGCTAACAGATATGGTAAGTAAGGAAAAATTAACAAACAAAACAAAATATCTACCATTTACATCAACGGCGAACAGTTCGCGCACTAAGTATATTGTCTTTGTCGAACGGGATGATGGTGTTTACTTCACTTCTATTTATGGAGCCATATATCCACACCCATTTAGTTTAGCTTTAAATTGAGCAAAAGCGCGCATTATGATCGTATGCAATAGGGGATTCAGATCAAGGTGGTTCTGACCGGTGGTGTGCATAGTACGCAGTTGTGAGTGTTAAGAGAGTGCCGCAGTGCTGCGTCGATTCTATCGCACACCGTGATGATGGATTGAACGGATTTGGTAAGAGTTGTGGGATAGTGTATGCTTCCTTTATTGACCCTTCTTGAGTGCGCCACGTGCTCTCCAGGCTTTGATCAGGTTCCAGGCAAAGAATAGCGAGAAAAAGTGCACCTGGAACGCCATTAGCACGAACCCGTACCACAGCAACCCGTACGGATAGCCCTACAGAAAACGGATAATTCAAACCAGAAAAGAGAAAACAAATTGTCAACGGTGATAATGTGTTAATGAATGGTGTGCGATAAAAAATGTTTGAAAAAAGTGTACAAAGAATATGTTAGGCATAGGATGTGCAAAGGGTTTAAGAATAGTATAAAGTAGGATAAAAAGCAGTACAGAAACACAACATAGATGAAACAAGTAACGAACACAAATGCAAGGATGAGAAAAGAGAGATAAAGAGAGAACAAAAAGAAAGAAGGGAAAGGAAATTAAGTTGTCATTTGTTCGAAACGTGAACGTATGCTGTTGCCAATCGGGGTACTAACAATTACCTGCCAGACGAAAATATCGGTATCATCTAGATCGGTACCTTCCTCCAGGCTCAGATACTCGAGCACATCGTTCAGATAGTAGAAGATGCAGTAAAGGAGCGGCACGAACGCGATCGTGCTTATACCAACCATATACTTTTTCATATCGTTTACACGATTACCACGTGCCGCGGCCAAACCAATGAAGGACAGAAATACGGACAGGCACCAGAAGTATTCCCACCAGAGCGGTGGCGGTATCTGCAGCTCCTCGATTTCCAGTATGAAAATATCGAGCCGGTCCAGGATGTCGGCGGACAGTTTGATCAGCATCACGAAGAAGAGTAGATAGTGGAAGAAAATGCAGTACTTTAACCGTGATTTGTTGAGGGCGCTAGAATAGGAAAGGGAANACACGATTACCACGTGCCGCGGCCAAACCAATGAAGGACAGAAATACGGACAGGCACCAGAAGTATTCCCACCAGAGCGGTGGCGGTATCTGCAGCTCCTCGATTTCCAGTATGAAAATATCGAGCCGGTCCAGGATGTCGGCGGACAGTTTGATCAGCATCACGAAGAAGAGTAGATAGTGGAAGAAAATGCAGTACTTTAACCGTGATTTGTTGAGGGCGCTAGAATAGGAAAGGGAATCGTATTAGTACGGTTGTATAATGCTTCATTTAGGTAACTTTAAAATTAAACAATAATTATTGAACTTGTAAATGTACATTACATCGCCTGTTTATATTTTACAACACATAAAAATGGCCTTAAAATCATTCGAATATTTCGTATCACCCTCGACCGCTCGAGGCCGGGTCAAAATAAAATCACCCCTATTTCTCGCGCCAACTGACGTTTGCCGCATCAAAACAAACGTTTTCCGTCTCTGTCACACATGTACACGTTGCACAGAGGAAGAATTAAAAAAAACCCAATCCAAGTTGGCCAACGAAAACGCGTGTGTATGTGTTTTGAGCGTTTGGGGAAAGAAAAGCGCCCTTTCCATTGGGCTAAGGACGTTTAAAAAAATCGTTTCATAGCTGATTATGCTACTATCGGAACCGGTGTAGAAAGGATGCACATACACGCTCCACAATTGACACACATGCACGCAAAATTGAACTCGCACCCAACCGTCGTGGTGCTTGCCGCGCTTCCCACCCACCCAAAACCCGTGGCGTTCCTGATTGTACGGCTATTTTTAACAATGAAGCAAAATTCTATCACAGTACCGAAAGGGGGAAAAATATTCGAATACTTCGGGTTGCTTTGCGGAAACGTATGAGCACCGCCATTAATGATCACCACATCACGGAACGATGGCCAGGATGGAAGGGTTTGCGCATTTTCCATCGACACATTGATATTGTTTTGAACCACCGTAATCCCATAGCGGAAGGATAATTATTAGCACCTGATTTGGTAGTGTGCGGCCACGCGCTGTCTGTGCTCGAAGTCGGTTCCATCTGTCCCCAAGACCATCGGTCCACCACGGGAAGCCATCGTATGTCGGGAAGGTGTCGGTGTTTTGTTTTTTCGATCGTGGTTCGGTCGTTGATATTTTTTGCACAGGTCAGCCCCGGTGCACGGATCGGTCGTGTGTGTTTTCGGTTAGCTGGCTCGGTGCCGTCCAAACGATACGGGGCCACTGGCACTCGACGTCCCTGATCTCTGGTCACCACTAAAACCACCGACAGTCGGTTCCAAAGCTTCCTGAAAATGGGACGTACTGTAGCACGAATGGAAAAGCCAGGATTAAACGGAAGAACGAACCGTACTTTCACTTCTTTTTGGACACCGAATTAAAAAAAGTGTGGAAAAATATCTTAAAAATGACAACAGCTCAGTTCGGTCCCAGCACCTAGGGTTGGCGGACGGGCATGCTAAATGATAACTTTGACAATAATGAACACAAATTCAAATAATACATGCAATGAAAATTAATGGAAACATGATATAAAGTAGAAAGCATTCTAAAAATTCTAATGAAAATAACTGATTCTATGCCAAATAATCATGATTTATAATATGAAAAGGTGGCTAACTATTTATTTAAAATTGTTTTTATATTCCATGTCGGAAACACACTGTGTTGTTTGTCAGGAGTTGTGTTTACAATACAATGCTGAGTGCTTCGTTTTCATTGTGAATATAATTTCGGCTGCGTACGTTGAATATGAAAGATTGAAGATTAAAGATTCTTTGATTTAAAACGACGGTTGAGATAAAGCAGTACAAAATCGTAAGCAAGATTGTTAAAAATCATTAAACATGTCATTCAAATTAGATTTCCTTACAATAAGATTAGAATTAGAAAAATCGAAAATATAATAAAAATGAAAACGTACACCAAAAACATAGTTTTACTTATTCATGGTGATGTTTCATGGTATAAAGTTGTGTATTACTCCATTGAATAGAAACAAACCATTTGCTCCATTAGACGGCACGGAAAACTTCTACTTTCATGGGGAAACATTTTTCATCCGGCACTTTCTGGCCCACCTGTATTGAAACATCACCCTGCGGACAGGCACTAAGAGCTACGAGCAGATCCATTTCCGCCAAAAACTCAATATAATCACCCTTCCGAGCTGGGCTAGGTTTACAAAAGTATTGCTGCGTATCCTGCAAACCACAAGGAACAATCATCAATCCACGGGAATCAAAATCAACCTCGCAAACGTAAACTTACCCTCGTAAATCCGGTACACATGAATATGTTCCACGTATCGTGCACATCTTCCTCCGCTAATCCATGCACCTTCACCGCTTCCACCAGATAGCTGTGGCAACTGCCGATGCGATCCTCTCCGGTAATGAGCTTGTAAATGTAATCGTCACATCTCGTCCCGACGACATCGTGTAGCGAGCCACCGTCCCGATCGATGCCATACTCTTCGAGCGAATCCTTCACAAACGTCGCCATCGGCCGTAGGTACGGGAAGCAGCTCCACAACCGATCGTACGTTTTGAGATGTGTCGAATGAATTTGTCGCGTCTTACCAGAATAGAACCGNCAATCCAAGTTGGCCAACGAAAACGCGTGTGTATGTGTTTTGAGCGTTTGGGGAAAGAAAAGCGCCCTTTCCATTGGGCTAAGGACGTTTAAAAAAATCGTTTCATAGCTGATTATGCTACTATCGGAACCGGTGTAGAAAGGATGCACATACACGCTCCACAATTGACACACATGCACGCAAAATTGAACTCGCACCCAACCGTCGTGGTGCTTGCCGCGCTTCCCACCCACCCAAAACCCGTGGCGTTCCTGATTGTACGGCTATTTTTAACAATGAAGCAAAATTCTATCACAGTACCGAAAGGGGGAAAAATATTCGAATACTTCGGGTTGCTTTGCGGAAACGTATGAGCACCGCCATTAATGATCACCACATCACGGAACGATGGCCAGGATGGAAGGGTTTGCGCATTTTCCATCGACACATTGATATTGTTTTGAACCACCGTAATCCCATAGCGGAAGGATAATTATTAGCACCTGATTTGGTAGTGTGCGGCCACGCGCTGTCTGTGCTCGAAGTCGGTTCCATCTGTCCCCAAGACCATCGGTCCACCACGGGAAGCCATCGTATGTCGGGAAGGTGTCGGTGTTTTGTTTTTTCGATCGTGGTTCGGTCGTTGATATTTTTTGCACAGGTCAGCCCCGGTGCACGGATCGGTCGTGTGTGTTTTCGGTTAGCTGGCTCGGTGCCGTCCAAACGATACGGGGCCACTGGCACTCGACGTCCCTGATCCCTGGTCACCACTAAAACCACCGACAGTCGGTTCCAAAGCTTCCTGAAAATGGGACGTACTGTAGCACGAATGGAAAAGCCAGGATTAAACGGAAGAACGAACCGTACTTTCACTTCTTTTTGGACACCGAATTAAAAAAAGTGTGGAAAAATATCTTAAAAATGACAACAGCTCAGTTCGGTCCCAGCACCTAGGGTTGGCGGACGGGCATGCTAAATGAAGACTTTGACAATCACGAACACAAATTCAAATGATAAATGCAATGAGAATTCATGGAAACATGATATAAAATAGAAAGCATTCTCAAAATTCTATTGAAAACAACTGATTCTTTGCCACATAATCAAGATTTATAATATGAAAAGGTGGCTAACTATTTATTTAAAATTGTTTTTATATTCCATGTCGCAAACACACTGTGTTGTTTGTCAAGAGTTGTGTTTACAATACAATGCTGAGTGCTTCGTTTTCGTTGTGAATATAATTTCGGCTGCGTACGTTGAATATGAAAGATTTTTTTATTTAAAACGACGGTTGAGATAAAGCAGTACAAAATAGTAAGCAAGATTGTTAAAAATCATTAAACATGTCATTCAAATTAGATTTCCTTAGAATAAGATTAGAATTAGAAAAATCGAAAATATAATAAAAATGAAAACGTACACCAAAAACATAGTTTTACTTATTCATGGTGATGTTTCATGATATAAAGTTGTGTATTACTCCATTGAATAGAAACAAACTATTTGCCAGGAGGCCAAAGTCTCTATAATCAAAACAAGAAGAAGAACAAACTATTTGCTCCATTACACGGCACGGAAAACTTCTACTTTCATGGGGAAACATTTTTCATCCGGCACTTTCTGGCCCACCTGTATTGAAACATCACCCTGCGGACAGGCACTAAGAGCTACGAGCAGATCCAATTCCGCCAAAAACTCAATATAATCACCCTTCCGAGCTGGGCTAGGTTTACAAAAGTATTGCTGCGTATCCTGCAAACCACAAGGAACAATCATCAATCCACGGGAATCAAAATCAACCTCGCAAACGTAAACTTACCCTCGTAAATCCGGTGCACATGAATATGTTCCACGTATCGTGCACATCTTCCTCCGCTAATGCATGCACCTTCACCGCTTCCACCAGATAGCTGTGGCAACTGCCGATGCGATCCTCTCCGGTAATGAGCTTGTAAATGTAATCGTCACATCTCGTCCCGACGACATCGTGTAGCGAACCACCGTCCCGATCGATGCCATACTCTTCGAGCGAATCCTTCACAAACGTCGCCATCGGCCGTAGGTACGGGAAGCAGCTCCACAACCGATCGTACGTTTTGAGATGTGTCGAATGAATTTGTCGCGTCTTACCAGAATAGAACCGCTCCTTCCGTGGGTGTTCCAGATTCCACAGGTTAAGATCACCCACCTGCGATCCTTCCGGTAGCGAGACGCGACATAAGTCACCGGCATGCATTGTCCATGTTCGGGCCGATTTTTTCGGTACAATTAGTTCCAGCAGCCGTGTGCCGGCCAGTGCGCGTAACCTTCGGTTTTCGTAGTCATCTTTCGACACAACAGCAGCCGTTGGTTTGTCGTAACAAATCGTTGGTGAATGGTACTGAAACACGCGTTTCATTCTTGCACACAGAATGCGATCGTACGCAGCCGATTGTTCTAATCAAACTGAACAGCTGTGCGGGAGCTACGGCGATTAAGAAGAAACAATCAATAGTAAACGCTACAGAGAATGGTGATAGCATACATTGATAACCTCGAGAGCTGTTTAACAAACAGAAGAAGAAAAAACACGCAGTTATTTCATTCCATTCGTTGTAAAGACGTGTTTGACAACCCAGATCCGCTGGATGTTTACACCGGCACAGCAGCAGCAACAAGAAAAAGGTACGCGAGATCATGATGGCGCAGTCACTTACCGGCATGATTTCGCAACGCACTTACCCGGAGCTACACGGGAGCATTGTGCAGGCATCGCCCCGAAGACGATCATGTCATCTGCATCTGAATCAGACAGGCACATGATAAATTATACAATCCATTTTCTATTCTCGTCCACGGCAATACGCGGCGTACAGGTACCGACGAACAGGGTAAGATGTCCCAACCGCAACGGGGCAGATCAGCCAACGGATCTTAACATGAGGAAGCGTACTTCCGATGGGTCGCTGACGTGCCACACGTAACACTTATCATCTCGTTTGTAATGGAAATTGCCAGAAATGAGCGGTTGGTCGTGATTTTTCACAATTGCTCCCCGTACCCACACACCTACCCGGCCGTCTCGTCCCGGGCCCATACACACCGTCCATCGGCACAAATGCACTTGCTGATGGTGTGATAAACGCAGCTGCTCCATATTACAAGTGGGACATACACCGCACCAGTACGCGGTCGTACGCTAAATGGTGCAAATTGAACGATAATAAGCGTAACCATTAGACATTTGCTACTTGCCGGGAAGGAACTGGACCAGCCGGAGGAGGCTTGGGGATGTAACAAAAAAAGAGAATGGAGGACGGGAAAGGAAGGTACGAACTTCCTACTAATGAAAGCTAGTTTCGTGCTGCTGTTGCGGTTGCGTCCGAGCTGGTTACAGCCATGTCAAGTGATCTTTCCAGCTGAGCTGATTAGCGCTCGTGACGAGCGTCTGTCTTATTGGGTATTGTTGCTCTTATTGTTGCGTGAAGATCAACAGATCAAAAGAACGCACCTTTTGCCTGAGATGGTGATCCCAATCGTTGCCATTTGGGGCGTTGCTGCATACGCAAATCATAACCTGTCACCCAGCGCGGAATTGGATGGATGTGCTAACAGTGCTATAATGGGCATCATTTCTAGATGAGTTGATGGCCTTGATGCAGCTAGCGTGATTGATTAGCATCACCGGTACAGTTTACGTGCGTATTCCGAATACCTTACGCAATCAGTTCACGCTTTCGGTTCCTGCGGAAAAGTTTGAGGTGAAGAGATCTTTTTGACGCTCTTTAAGCTAAATTGCCTCCTTGATGGAACTTAGCAGCTGGTTAGAAGGCGGTATATTCCTTTATTGAACTTTAAAGCTTTTTTTGACTATCTCAAGATTCCAAGAGTTGAGCTCGATATCGTACAAATAAAAAAACAATCATTATCGTTTGTTGTGACACACTCAAGCTGCTTAAGAGCTTATTTATTCCAATATTCCACCGAATCGTCAAATTGGCAGTAGGAAAAAAAACTAGTTGATTTCGGCACAATTTAAACTCTCTGAAGGAAATGTTCGCTGTGAAAAGGGCAGGAAAAGTGACACAATAATCACCTTCTTTTCTGGCAGACAAGCGCAAAAAAAAGGAGAAACGCTTGCTACTCCTGTTGATTGCTATCCTTGCAAACCTGTTGCTGTTGGTAGGATGCCAAAGAAATTCTCTCAATTATCTGGCTTTTACTGAACCCTCCTTGGAACGTGCCCTTTTGCCCAATCGCTCCTTCCCTTTACCAGCAAAAAACATGAAGCGTTCAACTCGTGCCGTTGTACGGTCGTGAAGCTGGTTCTGCTATGCTTCACCGTGTCTGCATCGAATGCATCACTCACCTGGCTCCACTCGTGCTTCGACTGCTCTCACGATCGTTGTTTTGCACCCGAAAATAAACCACACACTCGCACGCGGACAATGTTTCTGCTGTGCCGCGCGGGCAGGCCACCGGGCTGGCAACACGGACGCAAACACAACAGCCGGTTGAGATTTTCATATTTTTCCCGGGACTCGAAGACCGGGATGTTCAAATGCCCGGGGGCATGGACCGCCTAGCTGCTAGTCTTTGCTCTCGATAATGAGTCGTGTGGAGGGTGCGCCTAGAGCGCCATTAAGCAAACAAACAATGCGTTTCCGAGAGAAACCCCAAGAAGTCGTCGGTATGACTCCCGAGGGAAAATGTTGCCTTTCTGGGCGTCGGCACATCTCGTCTGTGAAGGAACTTCCGAAGCAGCTTTTGGAAGAGAATGATCCTTTACCTGTACGATGCCAACATATAAAATGTAATTAAATTAAATAAAAAAGTACAAATTAACAACAACAACCATCACGCCTGCCCAACAGAAGCAAGCAACAGAAGAAAAGGTGTCATAAATATGAACACGAGTGCAGATACAAAAATAAAAAAAAAAAACGTCTCCCCAAACAACCACACAAAAAGAAATGAAATCTAAAATTGTCACACCGATCTTAATCCGCTGCAGGCAGGGGGGGGGGGGGAGGGTGGACCTTAAGCCCCCATCCTCCCTACCATCGCTTCCCTTTCCCCGCTCTACGCTGCTGCATTCGTTATGCGTTTTTGGGGAGGTTTCGTATTCCGTCGTATCGAAGTGGCAACAGGCAAAGCCATCATTCCGACATGTGGGGAAGGAACCAGCAACTCCCGAATAGCAAGAATAGCCAAAGAACTGGCCAAAGTATTTATATATATATATATATGCCGACGAATGTAAGAGAGTTGCCTTTTCTTCTTTATGACTTCACCACCGTTCCAAGCGCCCAGTTCCACGTGTTGGGTTCCACTATCGCCGAATCGGTGAATCGGTTTAGAGCAACGCATGACTTTTGCTCTTTTTTTCCAAATATTGTTACGCACACAAACGCACGCAGTGCACGGATTAAAGGGGTTAGCACAAGGTGCATACAGTTTATTGGTTTACATAATAAAAGAAAAGAAGAAAGTATGGGATTTTGATGAACAATAAATGTACTGATAAGTAGCGAAAGGTAAAAAGAATACTCTGTTTATGTAGAAATGTTTTGAATGAGTGTAAAAATAAAATGAGTAAAAAAGAAACACACACTTATCCCATGGTAAACACATCTAAGAGAGTGTTGAAAATAAAACAGAAAAGGAGAATGAGCAAACGAACAAAACAGTTGTAAAACTCATTACTAATGCGTCTAATCGTAAAGGAGAACACACCCACAAGATTAAAAATACGACAAACGCACTGATACCGGCAATTAGGGTAAGAAACAAGAGTCTAAACCCAACCGAAGCGTCTGCAGATGTGTTGCTCGTGCCAAGTGATGCTGCGCTTCGGGACGCAGCTTGAAAGTGACGTCGCTCCGGGTGTGGAAATGAAGTAAAGAAGGTAATTATTTCCCCCCCCCTTCCCTCCTCCTTCTCTTCCCTCCATCACACCACCACCCTTTCAGCGGGGATGATCCATCCCCGAGCACGATCGTGTTGGTGGCGTGTGTGTGTGTGTGTGTGTACACGAGTGAGGGTGTGACGATGGCCGGGTGTTTCTGTATGTACGCAAGTGTTAGAGCAGGCGTTAGAATCAAGATCACCGGTTTTCGTGACAAGACCGTGCCTTGCTAGTGGAAGAAAAACGGCCAACACAGCGGCACGGTCGCCGCACCACATCGAGGGAGTGTTTGTGTGTGTGTGTGTGTGAGGGTGTGAACGTAGTAGCGACACACTGCGGCCAAACGTGCAACACACCTCCCGCTGTGGCGTTTTGTGCCGTTGCGTCGATTCGAGCGCGGTCAGTTTGATTTGTGTAATCTGATCGGACGGATTTCGGAGCGTACCGCTGTGGAAAGCGCGTTTTACCGAGCGATCGCAGCCGCGGAAAACACAGGAGTTCAAACAGAAGGGTTTGTTCGCAGCTGTGCGTTGGTATAGCTGTTCTGGCCACCGTTTTATAGATGCATTTCCCTACCGTGAACGTGTGCCGTGTGCGTAACATAGGGGAACAATTTCCCACCGTAGTGGAAAACTTACAGCTGTGATGTGTTGTGAAACAAATGTGCAACAAAACCCAGCCCTGCTAATATAAACAGAATGCTTTACCAAAGAAACGTTCATGTTCTTTGCGGTGAAAAACCAATGAAAACCAAATCAAAAATGAAATAGCGAAATAAACCTTCGTGCTACTAATTGTTGCATAAAATCTATCATCGAATTACGAATCGAATTGCGACGATTTGCCGATCGGCACTCATCGGCCCCCAAACGATCGTGTGAGGGTGGTTTGTGTTCTTTTTTCCCCCCTTTTATTTGGCTGTTGACTTTGAACTTCACCTTTGCGCCTATGCAACTTGTCCTCGGGATAATTCACCGCCTGTTGGGTAGGATGAGTGGGTGTACAGAAGGGGAAGGAAAACCGAGAGGGAGGAAAAAAATAGATCGAAAGCTTCATTGGTTAAATTTAACAAAAACGGTAGTTGTAAACGCATCCCTCATCAACCGTGTCACACGTACCGAAGTGCAGCGAGACAGTGACAATTGTTACAGAGGGGAAGAACAAAAAATATATAACCCCCATCCCCCGTTGGTAATTGTGATTGTTTTTAAATCTCTGTCCCCTTACATACACACACACAC
Source organism: Anopheles rivulorum (assembly GCA_018908115.1). NCBI lineage: Eukaryota > Metazoa > Arthropoda > Insecta > Diptera > Culicidae > Anopheles > Anopheles rivulorum. The sequence goes on from STHB01000004.1 coordinate 11,287,515, forward strand.
ACACGGACACACACGAATACAAACGAATCACACCCACTCGGATCGGGAATGGGCTCATCTGCTCGCTGATCCGATTAATGAGCATTTAAAGAGAGCAACACCGTGCACCGACGCGTCTGCATAGAAAAACAATACCAAACACAGCATTGTTCGGGTGTGGCCGGGTGGGTGTTTTTTTTGGGGGGGGGGGGGGTTTCACACCCCATTTGCAACCCACGCCCCCATCTTTTTGTCACGTTCGTGGCCAATTGCAAGTGAATTAGGCTGATCAGTAGTACCCTGCACTGGACTGGAATCGATCGATCGCTAGCCACAAATTAAATCAAACGGACAGTTCAATGTTGACGATGAATTGAGTTTCGTTCTTCGCTTCACACTTTAGCTGTGCGTTTTGCTCGTTGCAAGCATCTACCCGCACGTGTCAATGCAGACCGTTTGCAGCCGTGCACTGGGAACAAACGAACTGAATAATATTCTAGGCACGTCCTCACAGTTGGAAACATGGTCAACAATAAGTGGAAGCTAGTTGAACGATATTTTAGTTTTGCATTAAAAAGCTACTTGAGCGCGATATATGGTGGGATCGGGTGTGTAGAGGAAGACCGAAATCTTTTTCGAATTAAATGTGTTAAGTCATGCAAAACGATGGATGGACGACCTTAAAGATGAGCATGTAATTAGGAAGTCTTTTGTAGAAGTACTATTTTGTGTTTTGAAGATTTAGAGTGATTGTATTTGAAATAATGAGTCCCTCAGCATATTGCACATCAATATTGCCATACCATGCAGTAGACCTGTGTAATATCTGGAGAATGTTTTCAAATAGGTTTCTACCGGTTTGTTGGCATCCACAGAGCGAACGTTGACGTGTTGCAGATTCACTTTGTCAAGTTTGACTGGTCGTTTTATTTGAGTTCTGGTCGGTAGCGTAGTTCTGTGATAATGTGTTGTCTTTGAATGATTTTTAGCCTTCCTTCATAACGACATTCGGCAAAGAACCAATTGTTAAACTTTGTTAGAGTTAGAGAAACTTTTCTGATTATATGATATACGATTATAAGATCAGCAATGTGCCACAAACTAAATGATTCTTGTAGATAGAATTTGATACCATATGTCCCATATTGATTTGGTGATGTTTTGGATGAGTCAAAATCGACCACCATTGTACACTGGCTCCCAAACAAAAATCAAAACGATTATTATTTCGCGTGCGGACCTTAATCGTTCCCATATTCAACCCAAACCGTTCACCGCCGTGTCGCACTAACCTTGAAACAGAGAAGCTTTATGGTAAACCGATGGTAAAGATAACGCAAGTTATCCGAGTAGAATTGACTCCAAAATTGCTCAGTTTGTGTAAACAACAACAACAGACTATTTTCGTTCGTATTTACCAAGAAAAACACATACAAAACAAGCCGTGTGGCTGTGTGTTGTTTTTTTCCCCTTCCCTGTAACAAAAGGCCTGTTTTTTGAACCACTTATTGATGCATTCAAATAAATGCAATTATAAGCATCGTACAAGGCTAGTCTTTCTTTGCAGATGGAAATTTACAAAAAAAGCAACAATGCAGCGGAAATTATTTCATCTGACCGCTTAACACTTGTCACAAACAACGCGGATCATTCATCGGCTTTGTTCGTGTTGATACATTTTGGCTTTTCATTTGAAGAAGTAAACATATATCCGAGAGCTTCTTTGGCTGGCGACACGGTTTAACAAATTGATGAAAAAAATCATAAAGTCAAATGAACACGCCCCGGAGCGGTTTTGTAATCGAGAACCGCAACGGTTCGGCTGCGTGCCGCGTTCGTAGTGCTTCTTGTTTGTTTACATTTACAGGGGTACCCATCGCCCATCCACCATATCGACCCTCCGGGGTGGCTTGCCCTTACTGTTGATGTTGTCCCTTGTTGGAAGTGGCTACGTTCTGTGCGCGATAATGTTTCGCCTAGCGTTTCCACATTCCGGTGTACGTGCCTGGGAGCCGGGCATTGGGTGGCTTATCGATCGATAGGAAATAGCGGTCAGACATGTTGCCCAGCAGACCCGGCGCTGCTGGCGCTACCGACGTACCGAGCGAGACATTCCCGAGGTTCGCGCTCGTCTCGAAAGATGAAGCGACAAGTGATCGTTTGCTGTGACACGTACACGCACGGGTGCCGCGAGTTTGTCTGGTTCGCCATAAATGAGCACTTGCTGAATTATGCGCTCTTGCTTCGTGTATGTGTGTAGCTACCCTTCAACCTCCTCCCCCCACTCTGCAACCATCCCCAGCTAGGGGGCTAGAATTATCGGTCCCGATAAAACAAACGGCAAGCAATAAATAGTAATTAAAGTTAATTTACTTGTTTTCGGATGCATGCAGCGTCACACAGCCAGCGCTCGTGTGCGACGAGCTACCACGGCCGCCGACGATCGCCGACTAGCGCAACCCAGGAAGATCCAAAACTAGCACCCGCACTCGGCTACGCCGTTGTGGCAAACACAAGGGGCAACGGGTTTTTGTATAATTTAACGGCACGCTACATATGCATCCCCTACCCGAGGTCGCCCCGAGGAGCACCGTGGTGTAAGGGCCCAAACATTCCCATCGCCCAGGGATGTGTTCTTACGGTTTGTTCGACACTATCCACACCGTCTAGTGTTGTCCTTGTCGTGCTGGCGGATAGCTCGATTTAATTAAAACTTATCGTCCTCATGTGCTGTCGGCGGTGTTGCGTTGCTGTGCTTCGTTGCGACTCCCCAAACATGTTCGCATCGCCCCCACCGAGGAAGTTTTCGTACCGGGTGTGTTGGGTGTTTATATTGCATTGGACCGTACCGGGCCCGGTACCGATTTCCGACCCCGGTATCCGACATTCTCTCGACACATGCTGGAACACAGTAGCGCAGTGATGGGAATATAATTGCCACTGACCACTTTGAGCCGTGTCGGGCTTCTTTTTTTTTGTCTCACAGCCACAGATAATGATCGCTGTTGTACTGGCGTTTATGAGCCCATATGCCGAGGAGCGGCTTTTTCGTTGGTTGGTGCGCGTTTCGGGTACGAGATTTTTGGCCAAAGACGTGACACATATAAATCACTCTTGCTGATCGTAATGGTGAGCTATTATCTAGAGGGAGTGAGAGAATCGCTCCACCTTAGGCCACAATTACGCTAAACAACGTGTTGCTAGTGTAAAATAAAAGCTCTCACGAATGTCCGGAACCGGAGTTACGCACTTAAGGTAACCGTTTAACGATTTTCCACCCAAATAATTTCCGGCATCCCATCCGTTCAACCTGTTACAGGGAGTTTTGGGAAATGCAACTCTGGCAAAAGGTTAATTTTATCGTTGCCTGACACTTACTGCGGCACTCGTTGACGCGTTTATTGCCGCCTGGCGAGGCCCAGCCAACTTCGCTCAACTTGTTTGTAGCGCTTATCAAAGGCGCTGTCGAACGGTGGCTAGTACAGTTGTGCGCCTGCACAACCCGACAAACAGCTGTCCGTCGGCGGTGTCTATAGGCTGCCATCTTAACGTCCGCAAACGTTCGACAACCCTTATCATGCATTGGGGTGGGGTTTAATGTGGCACAAAAAAAAAAACACAACACTCTCTCACACACCGAAACGAAGTAACATAACTACTGGCCATTCGATTTGATAAGGCGCCGGTTCGCTTCACCCGTCGTATGTGCATTTTGGCAGTGGATTTTAGTTGAATTCGTTCACGTGTATCGTTCGCACGATCCGGCACGATGGTGGTAATTATTGGTGATTGTTGACACTGCTGATCGCGGGTTTCGTACAGGAACGCTTTACTTACCCAATAGTTAAGCCGCGCATTAGTGCATGATTAATGCTGGTCCGTACTCGTGTGTACGTCAGCGTAAACGAGTTGATAAGGGTAGGTTAACGCTTTTTTGTTGTTGAAATCAAACGGGTGATTTAATAAGAGAAAAAGAAAAATAAGCCGTGTCTAGTTGAGTTGATTCACGCGCGAAAGGAAAACGTACCGCAATTGCTTTACACCAACTTGAACTGCATCTGTTGCATTTGCTTTTTGGAGTTTAGATGTTCACTATTTAATTTTTCGCTTCTTAATCCAATAATTTACAAATATCAATGTGATCATAAATCACTTTAAATTTAACTTTAAAATTGGACTTACTAGCGTATTCGGTGCGTAACAAAACTTAAAAGTATAGAATAGAAACCATTGTTTTAGGTTTCTGAGTTCAAAACGAAAGACTTATACCACTCTAAGTTGTTAATAACAAATTGTTTATTTGTTCATTCAAAAGAACATAATTACTCGCCTTCTTTACACTATATGTATAAGAATCATTTAACACAGTGTTAATAAAATAATTTGTGATTCAGTTACGCTCTAAATCCCACAAATAAGCGTTTGCTTTGTTGTAAGCTAGTGGCGCTGATAAATGCCCTTCCCTCACTCTCTCTTCCTCCTCTCTCTCTCTCTCTATTTCCCATTTAATATCGTACCCAGAAAACCCTAAACATGCTCAAGTGATGTATTATTGATTGATTAATTATGCTCCGCTCCATTTCCATGTCATGCAGCACCATCAAGGGCACAAGATTGATGAAAAAGAGTGGCTGGTGTAGTTGTAAAAGAAAATAACAAAAAAAAAGAATTCTCTGCTCTCCTTCTTGTTGAGATTTTTTACTAGTGTGTTTTGCCAAAAGACGTGAACCTACATCAACAGAGCTTTTGACAGGACATTTTTTGCCAAACCCGCCTTAGTGTGCTTTAATCGACCTTTCTTACCAACAGGCAGCAGTGATTTAAAGTGAGATAAAAAAAAAACAGATTGAAGTAAACAGAAGAAAACCGACCAAAGTGCGTACAGAAAGTGTGGTCCAAGTGTGTTCTATCTATTCGATTCGGTGCTGGTGTAACTCATCAGTTTTTGTGTATTTTGTTTTGGACTGAACACTGCACGAGCGTTAGCAGAAAAGCTGACAAAGATGAGCAGCGCACAGGACCGACGCGCTTCCTTTGCACGACGTGCGGAAAGTTTAATGGAGAAGGTAAGTACCGGCCAGACTGTGTTTGGATGCTGTTCCATTCCATTATTTGTGGTAGCACTAATGTCAGGTGTTTTCCACCGTTTACCTGCTTGCCTGCTTGCCGAACGTATAAGTGTCTGATTTGGATGGTGAAAAATAAGTTTACATTCCACCGCCTAGCGGTGTCTAATGTTTGTGTCAGTAATAACTTTCACGGCCAATGAACGGAGTTCATTTTTGCAATTTCAATAAGGAGGAAAGAATCTTTCTTCTGCTTGTAATACGAATGGAATTTAACCATATTGTACCGAGGAAAGTAGAGTTCAGTCCAGTCCCGGTTCCATGAAACGATCCGATCCGCTGCTTATCCTACGGAGTAAAAGCGTTTTATTTACGAGACAACCTTTCAAACAGTTGCTTACCACTCGGGTAAGCCTAGAGAGAGAGAGAGAGAGGGAGAGAGAGAGTGGAACGATTTATGCTGTGCATGTTTCTCCGTTTCTCCTAAATGTGATTTAGTGCTGGAAAATTTCGTGTAGTAATGGGAATGATCGAGGCACAGCGTGGAAGATGCTCAGTAAACGCGGCAAAGGCGGCGACTCGTTCGATAGTTCCATTGATTGATGGGCCGCGTTAAGTAGCGCTGGATTTAATGCTTGAAAGGTTGGTTCTGCTTTTGCCTTCCAACACCTGTACACAAAATTGGGAATTTATGTTAAAGCGCTGTACCATAAGCACCGCGCTTGCTTCTCTTTTGTGCTGTCTAACCTTGGTAAGAAGGATGTTGTTGTGAGCTTTAAAACCTCATCTAACGCAGCAGCATTTGCGTGAGCAGAATCTGGCGTGAAATTACCTCGTAAGGTCGGCCCAAATCATGGTTTATCATTATGCTAATTGGATTGCGCTTCCCGAACGCTTACCAGAGCCCGGCACCGTTGCGTAGAGACCGGCGTCCAAGGACGACGATGGAAGCAGACCACTGTTAAGGGATTCGGTGTTGGATTGGGTGTATTTTTTCTCATTAGTTTTCTCCTTCGTGGAAGCTTTAATGTCTAGCGACTAAATAGCTCGTCACGATAGCTTTGCGAGAGCTGATCAAGCTTGTTAGGATTTATGAAACATTTTGATGAACAGATAAGCTTGGTGATTCGGATCGCGGAGGATATCGGGTTGCGAAAAAAAAAACAAAATACTGACCGAATCTGTTGCAAGGGAATTAAGTTCACTAAAGGGTGAATAAACAAGTCTACTACCTTCATTGGTTCTATTATGGAGTGTTAATTGTTCGAGTAAGGTTAATATTTCTGTTTGAAGGATCATTTAAATGTTATGGTAGCTTTATGTATATGAGTATTTATTTCTGAAATATTGTTGCCATTGTGTTTTTCTGGCTTTTCTCATAGTAAAGTAACAACTGGTTTTCATTAAAGAGTTAAATAATATTAGTGTAATAAATCAATCATGCAAGTATAATACTAGAGGAATTAGCAATGTTTTAGTTCATTCTGCAACTAAAGAGCAACTCGTAAATCTCTTAGAGACTAAAACAAGTTTCTTAGAAGATAATAAGTGCTTATTTGTTGGAACGTTTCGCCGCGATTTTTACTTTATTTATATCTAGAACTTTATTTTTAGATTAGAAGTTATCAAACAAGTTTTTCAAGATAGTTGTGCACATGGTATCCGAATGATCTGATCTGAAGAGAATCGATAGGATATGCATCGATATGGGTCAGATGTTATTGGGCTTAGATGTTAAATGATGGTTAATTACAACAAGAGGATTAAATTCATGGATATACATTTACTTTTTGAATTTAAATTGTTTACATGAAACCCAGTATGACTAAGATTTATAAACTAAAACCCATTTAATTGACTACACGTTTGTATTACATAAAAGTTATAACAACCGTTAAGTAATGCTTTTTTAATTCATCTCATTGGTTGGCAAATTTTTCCACTTAATCTCCGAAATCCTAATCTGAAAGTCCATAAGCAAGAGAAATAGGTATCATGAATATGGTTTCTTCATCTCCTTAGTCTCCCAAGGATTCCTGGAAGGCGCAATCAATATTTTATCAAACGTATCCTAAGAACTTTGTTACGATTAGCCAAGAACAGCATTTTGAATGAGTTATCTCGACTTGGAAGACTTGGTTGGATTGAAATCTTAACCGCTGCACACACACATCATCTCATCGCACTGAACGGAAATGTAATTACCGACGAAAAATGGCTGTCATTTCGCTTCTCCAAGACTGGTCCGTTCTTCGGAGCTTTACCTCCTAAAGCTGGAAGTGTATATCGTTTCGTTTGCTCATGACTGATTGCTTGGAATTTTGTTGCTTTTTTTGATATCATTTCAAAACGACGATTTCATGGTGATGAGCAGTCTAAGGGACCTGTCGCCCGTTGAAACGCTAAAGGTCGGACTGGAACATTGTTTCATGTTTGGTTTACCCTGCCTCACACGGTGTGAAAGTGAGTAAAATTTAGACACCCCACAACACTGGGCGGTCCAAAAAACCTCACCCGCAACGTACCGTGCCGTGCCCGGTGTAGATCAAATGCGTAATTGTGTGCTTTCGCTCAGGACACGCGCTGGCGATACCCGCTGGGTATTTATCATTGTCATCCCAGTGTGAGGCGAAGCTCAGGCGAGGTCGTTTGTTGTCCTTGCGTAAGCGTGCGACAGAAAACAGGTGTTGGAGAAAGCGAGTGAATAATAGCACGCACGTAAAAGAATGAGTTTTTCCCGGGTCTTAGGCGTATGTTGTGTTTGGCGTATGATTGCAAATGATATGGGGAAATTAAAACTTTGCATATAACAAGCATGTTCCGTACATTTTTTTTAAAAGATGACTGTAATTATAAGCAGAACTAAAGGTACCTCTGTTATGTTTGTTTCGGATCATGGTTGTTGATTTAGAGTTAAGTAGAGAGAATTTTGTTGCCATAATTGTTTTAACAATCATACTAGTTTTAAAGAGTTATCCTTTTAATATAATCTGGGATATCATAAGTAGATAATGACGCTAGCTCATTGCATGATGAAAATATCATGACCCAAATTGATAACCTTTTAATGTATACATATTTTTTACATATTTTGTTTTATGTTCACTTGATTTTCAACGCCAGAAAGTATGCAATTGATGCACATATTTATGTAAACTATCGTTTACTGATCGTTTTACTGTTAATGTTGAAAAAATAAATAATTTCTAGATTTAATCAGTTAAAAATTGTTTTGAAAGGGAAAGATCTGCAATAATAAGATATTCAATAACGCCCATTAATTGATTATTGAAAATAATCAAAACAATTACAAGGCACTAATTGTTTATCACCAGTAACAAGCTTTTGTCAGCAAAATACATCCCAAACAAAGCCATCCTAAACCACTGCAAGACATAAAGACGGCGCATGATAAATGCTGGTGTTTTAATCTATCTTTTGCTTCCAACACGTGTCGCTAATGAGTTACGAATCGGTAGCAATGCTATAAACAAAGATAGTGCGAGATTTCGATGTGCTTTATTTATTGCCATGAAGATAATGATGATAATGTGTGTCCGAGCCATCGATAACGGACAGACAAAAATGTCGCAAGCTGATCTAAGATGCCCCATGAGGCAAGTTGCGAGCATTTATTATCGCTTCCCGTGACGGAATCATTCGGAACTGCAGTGCTACCGTGAGCAGTACAAAGTTGGGCGAGTTCCATTGGCTTAAAAAAAAGAAATAAAAAAAAAACCTTTCCATTCGATCGATTAGACAAACGGCAATTATCTACGGGCGTGCACCATATTCCGGTCGGGGAAGGTTAGCAGCTAGCCAATTGGTACATCGTTGATAAATAAATTTTTAACCTCACCCCTTTGCTGGGTACCGTTTGTTCACATGTTAAGTGCATTTATCAACTGAAATAAAATGCCGATCCCAGACGCTAGTGGAGCACAATTTATGATCAACTTGTCAAGCGCGTACGCGATATTTATCGTATATATCGCTTGGTGTTATTGCTATGCCACCTGCAAAACTAAGCGGATGCGATAATAGTAATGATCATTTCTTTAGTTCTCCGTTTGCACCCGATGCAGTTGGATGCATGTGGATACTTTTTTTCTTCTCTATCGTGCCTCACGCTTTTTATTTTTGTTTTATTGGAAAGAAAACACAGGACACGGACAACCGTATGTCCGTTAATTGAAATGGCAAATGTGAGCAATTGCTCCCGATGCGAACGAGCCCTTACGTCTGATGACCGTAGCGCAACCTAAATTCATCCTAACAACCGCTTTCCCTTTACCGTCTGATGGATCGCAATAGAAATGCGTCACACACACACACAATCAATTGAACAGTCGGTCGGTGGGTGGTTTGCAAAATGGGCATGGAGACGGGTGCGACGACGGGTGGTTTGTTTGTGAGATCGTTTTATTTTTTTCGATCTTCGTTCCGCATCTGCTGCCTCGCCACAGCCGTCCCGACCCGATCGAACGGGCGGGGCCGATATGAAAACATAAACAAGAAGATTATTACAACCTTCCTTCCAAACCAAGCGCTTCGTACGAAACCGCACCGATGTGGATCATGCCGTGGATCATGAAGATTTCGCTTACGAATGCGAAAACTGCGCGATATTTGTTCGGCCATATATTTTTTGTTCTTCTCGTACGGCACTCGAGCCGAGTAACTGTTGACGAGGAGTAGGTCCATGGCAGTGATGGTGTTACTGCTGCTACTGCTACTGCTGCTGCTACTGCTGCTGACGATGATGATGATGTTGCTGTTCTGTGCCGATCGTTCGTGCACTCTTTCGCACACTTTGATGGGTTAATTATTTTTAGCGAATGCCGCGATGAATTGGTTCCGCTGCGTGTTTTTTTTGGGGTGTTTGAGAGATGCGTAACCGTAAGCAAAAGGATGTGCAAAAGGAGGAGAAAAGGGGGAAGGGGGAGGTTTGTTTTTCTTCTGATCGGGTGAAAGGTAACAAACAAAAGGCCGACGGTTTTGTACAAGTGGTTTTTTGGGTGTATTTTCATGCACTGTTTACGGTGCAAAAGTATGGCGCGATTATTTTTCTTAAATTGATATAAATATTACAACGTTGTAATTCAACTGACCGATTTAATTTTATTGTCAATATTCTACGACAAAGGCCCGGTGTGGATGCAAATGCGCAAATACTGAAACACATATAATAGGAACAAAATTTAAAGAAATTGTGACTTATATTAATTGGAATCAGAAAATTGGTTCACTGCGCCTAATATTAGGCAATTAAAATTCATATTAGTTATAACATTAGTGAAAGGAGTTAGTAAATTACGAGGCCCTCTATTTGTTCCTGAGTTTCGAAACTAATAATAATTTGTAAAGCTATTTCAGTAAACCTTTCGTGCATAACATTATGGCGACGTTTGAAAGAAAATTTAAGAAAAAATACCATTTTTACTGTACCGTGTCTTGTTTTCAAAACAAATTGCTTTTGATGAGCCCTATTTATGTGTGCAAAGATTGTACAGTTGTATATGTTGCTTATAAAATGAATCAGATTAAAATATGATTCTAATGAGCACCAAGCTGTGACGAAATTGTGCATAATTAATCCGCTTTTCGACGATGTATTCATGACGTTTCATAGGAGAATTGGAGACACGAAAAGATCAGAGATTATCCTGTTTTAATTGCTAAACCATCGTGTTTTTTATCCTGTCTTAATTGCATCGACTCCAAAGAAAAAGAGTATATTGCTAGGAGAAAAACAAATATTTATGTTTTTAATTTTTATGTTTCAAATACCATAATGTACCTATTGCTTAGGGATGTTTACTAATTTCCTAAAAACCTACTTCAATTTACTGAGTGGCAAAGCGTTCAGTGTTATCAGACGACCAAGCTTTGATCTGAAACAATTTCAGCAGCAGAGCTCACTACGGGTTGAACCGGGTCCGGTCGTGTTGGTACCCTGCGCCCTTGCCAAAAACACCACCGGGCCGCCCCAAGTTTTAATGCACATAGTACAGTAATTTCACAAACATATGGTATTTTGCTTGAATTTCGTGTCTAAAATTATCGATAGTTATCTGTTACGGCGAACTTTGGAATGCAAATTGGACTGCATTTTGCTGCTGTTCCATTAGTTCGTATCCCATTCATACCCATACAATCAACGAGCTATAGAACGACCATCAAGAGTATCCTTCGCCACATTGTCCGGCCTGGGGAAGGAAAAAGCTTTTCTTCGTACATCGCACCGGTAGAAGTGGTGGTAAAGTCGAAACGCAAATTGCCTCAAAACAAGCCGCATGCACAGGTGAAAGTGGTTCACTTGTTTTCACATCTCCACTACTTTAAGACGAGGGTGATCACACCAACGGTCCGAAGGATGGTGGATGATCAGTATCATTCAGCGAAGAAGCACACATCGTTCGCTGTGCTGTGCGAAGCTGTAAAGCTTTTTCCCAGAGGTCCTTACGAGAAGGAGTCGTCGTCATTGTTGTCGTTGTCGTTCTACACCTTTAGACGCCTTTTATCTGACGTCATTCGTATGGGCGAATCGGGCAAGATGGCTACGGGTGTCTGGTACCCGTACGGGGACGGTGCCTTATTATCCAACCCACCTGACGGTATGTCATGACTCCGTAAGTGAGCCTTCTGCTCTCGCAGAAGTGTCCTCCAACCTGTTTACACCGTGCCCTGTATCCGGTGCAGAATTGCATGAATTGTTAACGGTGTTTGAAGCATTCCAAGGTGGAAGACATGGTTGACATTGCCATCCGCCCCATTTACCGTGGTGGGGTCAGCAGGTATGCGCCGGTGTGGTGTGGTGTGCACGCGTTCGGGTGTCACCTTAGGAGCTACGTTCATAATTCATGAGATTAGAAATAAGTCCAACAGGAGTAAGCAGGACACCATGAGCAGAAGTAAGATGGGGATAACGGCGTGGGCCGATAGGAGTACGTTTAAAGGGAACGAAACATGCTACTTACTAGTTTTCCTCGGCTTATTCGTCCTACATGGATGCACATACGGGTAAGAGGCAACACACGTAAGTTGTAAGATTGGACACATTCTCCTCTTCGGTGTGCGGCATGGGAAAGGCCAACATTAGGCCGGGCGTATGCTCGTGTAAACCCAGTCCCCTTCTGCTTGTTCTCTTCTCGGAACAAGTCGGTTTAGTTGCAACTGCAAGTCAGGTAGACCGCTAGCAGACCGTAAAGTGCATATGGCAGCTTCGGTCTAACCATGCCAATGGCGAAGCCAAGATTAGGCGAAGCAGAGAAATGCACCCTTCGGGTTTGGGTTTGATAATTTGATATCTCTGATCCGGTGCACGGGGACGGCTAGCAGTGTGTGGGAATAATGCACGGATTGCAATGCAGTTCGCATTACGGTTTAAAAGCTGCTCACCGAAAAACGGCTGGCCAGGGAGTTTGTGTGCCACTTTTTCCTGGCGATGTGAAACAGCAACAGGACACATTTGCGTCATGGTGGATAGTAGTTTGGATAAAAAGTTTGCTCTTCACATTTTCTTTTCGTAAAGGACAGCTTTATTGCTCTTTAAGGAATTTTCATTAGAAGAGCCGTGATGGGAGGGTCATAATAAAGTCATCAAAATACAGCCAAGGGTGGAAAAACTTGCTCCTGCTGGATACGGATCTGGCTGTATTTAGATGTAAATTTTCATTAACGAGCTTTTAAACAATATGCATGCGTTTGAACTCTCGTCGTAGTCCGGGTCGTTCATGGGACAGTTTACAGGTAGAGATAGATGAATGTACATATAAAATCAGCTGGTGATAAGATATTATATTCATACTATTCATAGCATTTGTTCATTCAGTTCCTGAACTTACTCTAGATATGTTTACTGCTTATCTTAGTTTTTAATAACTTTAAGGTTTACTTAATGGTAGTCTTATATTAGTGAGATAAACAACTGTTATATTACACATAATATTTCTCCGATTAGTATAAAGCTACGTGTGTTTATCATTTATAGTGAATGCCATAAGTATTGACATCCGTATAGACATCCGCATACTTTACAACAAAAAGACAATATTGGGTATTTTTATATTTTTGCACGATTGCTTAAAGGAAGACCGGTTCCTGAGACACAATTTAGCATTTTATGTTTGACCATTCTACACCATATTAGAGTCAATCAAGTATTCTTCTGCTTAATGTTCTATCCAGCATAATATAGAATTTAAACATAATATCTAAAAAATAATGAAACTAGATGAATGTTCTTTAAACTCACTGTTATTATCTGAAACGCTTTGCTATCGATTTTCGCTTTAAGTTTACTCCTCTCCTTAAGTTTACTTCTAAAGGAGTGTTTAGAAAACATTTCTCCATCTTCCCTAAAGGCTACCTTAAACCCACCACAGAACAACTCCACAACCATCAATCACTTCCGTGCGCAGGATTTTGCACCAACTCCGGCTTGGCAACTTATCACCATCCTTACCCTTATCGTATTGCGTTACCCACCACAAATGTGCCACCAAAAAGCGAAAAAAGGTAAGGGTACCCATCCTTCTGGTAGTGCTGATAATGATTTGACCACCTTGAAGATTCGCATTAAACAAGCCAAACAGGCTCGTGGTGTGTGCAGCAAAGTTAACGAGAAATAGGCGAAAAAAAATATAGAAACCAACTCACCACAAAACCGCCATCAACGGAGATGCATCCTGCCGTACGAGTACGACGTTACCTATCTGACTACGGTTTTACACAAACCCCAAACCAGTGCTATTACCATTTTCGCCACCTTTCGCAGCATCTTCATTTTCCCGGTACGTCCGTGTTGGCAGCTGTAACCGTGTGCCGTGGCAAAAGGTTAACGAACGACGCAATTCGATCCCGTTCGGAGGGCATCAATGCGCAGCAGTAGCAGCAGAAGGGTTTGCCGAAGGATGAAAAGCGCGCGCAAGGAAACATTGTTGTTTCTGGCTGTTCCTTCAGGAAAACCCAATTTTCCCCACAATACGGGAGAGAGCGAAATGAAAGAGAGATAGAGAGAGAGAGAGTGGTGAGCGTTTGCTCTCAAAATGCTCACCGAATTTCCAGTAACTCAGGCGCTTATCTCACGTGAGTGTTCCATTGCAAGGAAAACGCTTCAGGAACTCACCGTTCATTTTTTATGCTTGAGAATGTACAATCCCCTATCTAACACACACACACGATTTCCGTGTTTATCTACCCTTTGGATGCCGGGAAAAACAGAATCACAACAAACAAAGCGAGCGCGCGGGTGAATAATTCTTGTTTGGTCACTCAAACACTCGCGCCCTTTTTATCTTCTTCTATGCAACAATGTTATTCTTCCACTAAGCATTGCATTATTGTGTAAATTTGAGTGTGTGTGTGTGTGTATGTGTGAAGTGAAGTAAAACAAACCAGACAAGGGAAAGTTGGCCAGTGGGCAAGTTGGGACGGTTTCCATTCCAAACGAAAGAAGAGAAAAACCGAACGATGAAAACGATCGGGAAATGTATGACGTACTTAGGAAACCATAACAATCCACAGCCACGGCACCCATTTTCCATCCACTCACCGACCACCCCCACGAGTCGAGTTCCCACCACGAGTGATAAAGGGTCCTCACCCCTCACGCGTGTTGGGCCCTTTTGCTCACCGCTAATGCACACGCTGAGCTGAGAGTCGCACGCTTAGGGCGCTTATCGATGGTGTACGGCGCGATGGCGTATTTCAGTTTACCTTCGATGCTCGAACTAACCAGGTGGTGTTGCATACGCGCCCTCAGCAGCTTCACATAACGACGCCATTCCGTGTCCTCGGGTACTGCGTCGCCTGTTTTCATCCGCCTCAAGTGCGTTTTGCAAGTGGAAAACGAAAGACCGAAAGCGCAAAGCAAAGCGAGAAAGTCGTCAGTGTGTAGTGATTGCAACGGTTATTACCGCGTACCTTCCATCACTAAAAGAAAAAGAAAAAAAACCGGAACAAACTGGTTCCGTCTGCAGGGAATTCAAGTGGAAAAAAAGTATTGTCTCCGTTGTGCCCATTTCGCTCGCTGCATTGGAATCCGTCTTGCTGTTCTTGCTGTTGCTGAACCGATTGCAAATTGCAGTTGGTACACGGGAAGCAGAACAAACAAAACAAATAATCGCACACAAAAAATCTGCGAGGGC
This sequence comes from Anopheles rivulorum, assembly GCA_018908115.1. Classification (NCBI taxonomy): domain Eukaryota; kingdom Metazoa; phylum Arthropoda; class Insecta; order Diptera; family Culicidae; genus Anopheles; species Anopheles rivulorum. The sequence goes on from STHB01000004.1 coordinate 11,302,711, forward strand.
TTTTGTTCCGTTTTGCCGTGAAACAATAGTAGCGAGCCAGTGGGATGGCAATGATTGGACGAAATTCGCTTTCGCTTTTCCTTAACGGTTGAATTTCCCTGCATTTCCAACGGTTGTCCACGTTGTCCGGGGGACAGTTACAAGCGACAGTTTGTCGTGTTGGTTCAGTGAACATGATAACAAAGGACAACTTACCCTTTTTATGGTGAGGGTTGGTTGATGCCTTGTTTTGTTTGCGTACGGTGGAATCTACATAGTGATGTTTTATTGTTTGAAAAATTATCGTCCAATATTTTGGTTGTGTTTTGATGTGCAAGAGACCCCGTAATTTTGAATTGAAATGAGATTATATTGAAGTTTGAATATATATTTTGTTTTACCTATAGAAAAGTGTGCCAGCTTGTGGTTAATAGTGTTTTGTGCGGAGTGAAGTGAAGAATATAATTCACGTACACGTGAATGAGCAGCTGCATTAGCGGCTTGGTGGGCACTATTGTACCAAAAAACGACAACGACGACGTGTGTGTGTGTGTGTGTGTATTTTGTGTCGTTTGTGTATCACGAATCAGCAGAACAAAACCGGATGAAATAATATAATCAACCGGAACCGGGTTTCGGGAGTAAGGCATACGCATAACAGAAAAACAACAAGAAATAACTGTGTAAAGGCACAGAACCGTACGGGAAGTTCATCTCAGCGAACAAGCATCTCCCCCCCCCCCCCACACACACACACACAGATAAAACAATCTCGTACGACCGATCGAGTCCAGAACGTTGGGAGGATGGAAAAACCGAAGGCAAACGACGCGACGTCGGCTGCACCGGCAGGTTCACCCTCGTCGAAAGGCGTTCACGTACGTATCTGCCACACACAAGGGCCGTCACAAGGGTGAAAGGGATGGTGAGGAGTGGTAGGGCGGAATACTGGCAGCTGGAACGAGCCAGAGATCCTCGGAGAACACAGTGTCCCAACGTAAAGGAGGACGTTGTCAATATCCTGTTCCTTTTTTCTGCACTCTGTTGCCAGAAGACCAGAAACTGGCTTCCTTTCGCCAGCTTCATACACTCACCAGCCACGGCCAAACAATTCGTTCTGCTCTGGTGCAATGGGGTCGTCTAATCTGTGATTCGTTTACGGCACATGGGTAACGTGCAGGATAAAGTAAATGGCATCGTTTGCTAAAAGCAGGCAACAACAACCGCCGTTTGTAAAAGCTTACAACGGTGGAGAACGCTTTTCACCGACGCTTTTAACGGATTGAAGCTTGCTTGGCATTGAGTGTAAATGCTGATGGCTTGCAGTGGTTTTACGCTTGATGTCGTTTTTACGCGCCATTTTCTACGCGAGCAAACAAACCACTTGGCGGTTGGTGTGTGTCGGCTTGAAGTTCTGGAAGTGAAATGTTCGTATGCGGGTTGATTTGTGAACTTTCGAACAAAGTTATAAAAGATTATTGCTATTGCACTTTTCTCTGGTTTTTACGTAGGAAATATGATTTCTTTTTAAATTTTGACAAAGAAATCGTGGGATTTTCAAATGTTCATTTTAAACATATTGCAGCTTCTTTTATTCCTAAAATTGCAAAGAATTATTTTTTTAGAATAATGAAAAAAGTATGATTAAAATGTTAAAATGATTAAAATTCATCGTTAAATTTGCACTGCTTTTTGTAGAATAAATTCAACAAAATACCAACGGAAAGATTTGAAATATTTTTTACCTGTCCCATTATCCTCTCGAAATGGAAAATCAAACCACAAAAACTTTTGCCCAACCGGTGTTCAATTTTCACATCCAAATTTCTTTCATATTGATTTAATGAACCAGTGCGAGTGGATGGTTGTGCTGCATAGTAAATGAACTTTGATAACTTCGCTAATAACCCTAGCTAGCGACTGATGTTGCTTTTCCCGTACCGTTCGTTTGTACCATTTTTGCAACGAACCGACGAATAATTGATCATTTTAAACAACCCTGTGCGCGCACACACGTTCGATAGAATGATCCATATTTTAATATGCAGGATGCAGAATGTTAGCAAACCAAAAAAATATCATCCTAGAGAGAAAAACAAATTATACACCCAGAAAAAAAATGGTTAAGAATATAAAACATGTTTCTTTTTCGTCCTTTTTTCTTTTTGGCGAATCGATTCGTTCACCAAACTCTGAACGATGACTTCAAATCCGGAGCCATCTATTTTGTAGCCGAGCCGAGTGGTTCGAGCCTACGAATGCATAACCGTTGAGATGATAAATGACTGCCACACAAACCATGTGCATGGGTAGGGCAGACCCATAAGCATAGCATGTTCCCAATCTTCCTGTCTCCGTATGCTTAATATTAGTTTTCGCCTCCAGCGGCTTGTGACAGCAACGAGCGAGAGAGTGATAGTGAGAGTGAAAGAGTGAGAAAGTGAGAGAGTGAGACAGCGTGGACAGAAAGAGTCCTCTTTTCAGTTGTATTCCAGTAGGCACATCTGCCTACTGTGGGTGTGGGTGGAAAAATGGGGCAGCCAGCCCCAGGTGGGAGGTGGTGGAACATTTCTGCACTCATAATGTGCGCCGGAAAATGAGGTCAACGCTGATGTGCTGAAGCACACAAACCCGGGGGTTGGTCGGGCTTTATGCATGGAACAAGGGGGCTACCGCTACCACTGTTTGTGGCTGAAAGTATGCTTTTGTTTGAATCCGCCCCGAAGGGTGAACTGCTCGTTGGGGGAAAAATAATCAACAACACAGAATGTAGAATTGATACTGAGTCGGTACGTGCAGCAGCAAACACTGGTAGCGAAGTGTTCCCGTCCTAGAAAAGTACTCCAATGCTGGATGGAGAGAGCTGGGAAAAAAAATGCGAATGCAAATGAAAAATCCGACACAGAGCGTTTGGAAAAAAACTTTTTTTTTATCATCCAGCAGTGGACGGTACGCGAAATGGGAAATCAGGTGGCAGGTGTAGAAAGGCGACAAATATTGGAACAAAAATGAGGACACATCATAGCTCTGTGCGAGATGAGCACAAAATAAGCGAAAGAAGTTATCCGTCTGCTGGCGTTATTCATTCGATTCATCGTAAAACAAAACCAAAACGAAAGAAAGGAAAGGAAAAAAAAAGTATTGGCAACCGGCACTAGGTAACCGATGCGGAGATAAAACGAGACCAGAAGAAAAGAAAGGAAAGGCACACAAAAAGCGGGCATGAAGGATGGACAAAATATAATATTTATGATTGCATTTGCGTTCAGGCTTTAGACCGTATCGTGGTGCCTTAAATTGAATAAGATGATGAAAGCAAGCCGTAGCCGTTGTTGATTTGAATGCCATCGGCACCGTGACCGAACGATACGTTTCGATAGTGGGCCAATGTTGTTCGTCGTGGGAGGGGGGGGGGGGGGGGTTTTGTTTTTTGTCTGCTTGCTTGCTTTTGCACATCAACTCCAATCACTGCACACTGTAATCACGATGCGGATTTATCGATTTATGTGGTGTGTGGCGTTGGTTTAAAAAGAATACTGATATATGGCTTCCAAAAAATACAGCAGTTGAGCTACCAATGGGCTGATAAATGGAAAGAGATTATACGTCCGATTATGCCTTTGTTTAACATTCACTGTTTTTTTGTTTGTTACCAACAATCACGTGATATGTTGTGATTGATGTAAAGTGGAAACAACTGTGACAGTTTTTGGGGTCAGGTTTTTTGGGTGAGTAGTATTAATGGATTGTTACAGCAGAATGATTTTCATGCTTTCCTTTCTTTCCTATAATGCGTTTCATACATTGAAAGGTAAGTTGAATGGTAACGAGTCACTCGGATATAAGAAAAGGGAAATTGTAATGAGATGGAGACGCCTGGTTGCTGTTGATCGTACGATCATTAGTGATGGGAAATCCGGAATGGATTCGAAAAATCTAGGAAATTCTGGTATCGCTTCCGGTGCTCCAGATTATGCCAGACTGTTCCNTCCAGCATTGGAGTGCCAATGTTGTTCGTCGTGGGAACACTTCGGGGGGGGGGAGTTTTGTTTTTTGTCTGCTTGCTTGCTTTTGCACATCAACTCCAATCACTGCACACTGTAATCACGATGCGGATTTATCGATTTATGTGGTGTGTGGCGTTGGTTTAAAAAGAATACTGATATATGGCTTCCAAAAAATACAGCAGTTGAGCTACCAATGGGCTGATAAATGGAAAGAGATTATACGTCCGATTATGCCTTTGTTTAACATTCACTGTTTTTTTGTTTGTTACCAACAATCACGTGATATGTTGTGATTGATGTAAAGTGGAAACAACTGTGACAGTTTTTGGGCTCAGGTTTTTTGGATGAGTAGTATTAATGGATTGTTACAGCAGAATAATTTTCATGCTTTCCTTTCTTTCCTATATTGCGTTTCATACATTAAACAGTAAGTTGAATGGTAACGAGTCACTCGGATATAAGAAAAGGGAAATTGTAATGAGATGGAGACGCCTGGTTGCTGTTGATCGTACGATCATTAGTGATGGGAAATCCGGAATGGATTCGAAAAATACAGGAAATTCTGGTATCGCTTCCGGTGCTCCAGATTATGCCAGACTGTTCCAGAGCAGTCCAATAACCCATGGCAGAGTATCGACCGACGAAACACGAAACTTCACTTCCCATCCGGATTGAGCTTCACCGAGTTGGATCAATCCGAAACCGGGTTAAACATCCATTTTTCCCATCGCTAATGGTTATGATCTGTGGGAAAAAGATAGTGCAGATTATACAGCTTAACTGCAGTGGAGCATTTCTTACGGAAATTGATTACCCCGTACCGCAATAGCTGTGAGTCCGCATATTGGGACGTCGTTCAGCAGGTCCGGAAATTGGTAATCTCCGGTCAGTCAGCCGTACGAAGTGGGAAGTACGCTTTTCTTCAACCGTTCCACACTAATTAAGTCGATACTTATGCATACGGTCGTCTCTGCAGTAGCTTAAGCATGCAAAGTGCAGCAACCTGTATACGGTCTGTGGAATCAAGCAAACTATAATCAAGTGAAGCAACAGTGAAGCAACAGTCGGAGTGATGTTGAACTAAATAGTGAGAGGGTTTTGTTGTGTGTGTGTGTTTCTTACCTCTTCAGCTGTGCTTTACCGGTTTTGTGAATAAGTGAAGAGAATGCTTAAAAGTGCAGAATGGTAAGCACGGTACAAGGCGCGACCGGGATGGCCTGTACCTTAACTATTCTGTTGTGAAGTGATGTTGTACAAGGTGGAAGTGCAGGTTGCTTAAGAGTCATTGAATGTTCCATGTACACTAACACGTTTTGCTATGAATCAGTGTTGGACGAGGTTAAAAGATATTTATCTACTACTTTAATGTTTGCACCACCATCGGCCAGTACCGTTGGTATGAATTTAAAGAATCTACTCTACCTTAATTAGCTTTGTGCTAACGTGCGCATTTACGAAATTCGCTTGGAAGAATTTAAATTTAATTTAAATACCTTTTTAGATGAGCCATGCTGTGTTTAATCTTTTTTCAAATTTCTTCCAACACTAACATAAAACGCTTATAAAGTATTTATTTCTGATTCCAAGATAAATATCTTCACTAATTTAAGCATATCTTTGAGAAAACAGCCTTTAAACACTCATCACAATGATCTATTTAATTGCAGTGCCCTGACAGACAGGTGACCGCTATATTGAAGGCAACGTCCTTCACAATAAATATGCTCTTTCTTATGACCAAACCATCGACTCCAGCACCATCGTATGTCGGTTAATTTAGCCAACCAAAACGGTACGGATGTGTGTTTTGGTGGTGGCAACGAACACAAGAATATTTGCCCGATCGATAAATTCGCAATGAAATCACGTCCATTATTGGTAGCATCAGCGGAACCGATTCTGATGGTGTTTGATGATGCGTTGCCTTACATCTGTCAGGGTGTGCGAATTGGTGGAGCCTTAATTCGTTTCCACATCCGACCACGTCGTGACCACGTGGCCAGTAAGTTAAATGTACCGATGAAATTCTACGCATACGGACAGCTTCCTGTGAGTTGCTAAACTAAAGAGCCCAAGCGAATGGTGAAAGTTTCTTATGGTTTTGGTTCGAAATGTTTTACCACAATCGGAAGGATGATGCATTCGGATGTGGAAATGGTATTGAAACTTTAACAGGAGTTCTTCAGGAGTGGTGCGTTCGGTGTTTGCAAGTCATTGACGAGAGCTGTGCTTTTACCGTGCATAAGATGTCCCATTTCAGCAATAAGGGAAAAGCAGAGTCAAGCAATAAAAACGAATGACGTGAGCATTGACCGGGATGGTCGTTTTATGATCCGAACTGGAGCCATGGCATGTCTTGTATGTTTTATTGATTTTTGGTAAAATTTGTTCAATAAATATCTATTAAGGCGAGTGCTTATATCGATACAGCGGAGAAGCTGGAACGAATCGCATGAATGTCGAAAATATGACATTCCTAAATAGCATGAACGAATAAATATAAAAGCGAGATGGATCTTAACAATTCCTTTCTTATGCAACGGAGTGTTTTGCACTCATAACAGTGTGGAATTTCAATCAACTGCGATTCCTTTTATGTTCAAGTTTTAATTTAAACAGAAGATAACAGCTGCTTTTCAACCGATCACTACTATATCTACATTGTAATGAATGCACTTGTTCAATTGCACTTGTAAGCGCTCAAGTAGAACTGTTTCGTCAAGTGCTTTCGCTGTAATGTGCACTGGAAAGTGAAATGACAATCACCACTTTAACGATTGATGATAAAACTGTCTTGATTAATTCTTGACGTGCGTTAGTAACGGAAAAGGAAACACACAACATGTGATAATGATTTTGCAATTTTTATTATCACATCGCATCGAGTATGCTATTTGATTTTATAGTAATCATTTGTTGGAGATTGTCACCGGCGACATTTAATCGTAAGAAAACTGTTGAACGATGCGCGATTACACCGTCAATGGGTGTCTTTTAAGTTTCTGATTAATTGGTCTCGAAGTCTAAGAAAACATATTATATTTGGTTTCTACAAGGGAACGGTACTCACCAGATCTTTTAAGATATTTTGAGGCTTTGGAATATTACACGTTTTAGATAATTGAGTATTATAAATAGCAGTACCAGTAGCTTCGTATTACATTATTTTCATAAAATAACTTAAAATCTCCACCTACTCTCAGACTTATAAAATATTAGTCTTAAATCACTGTTCATCTGCAAATGGATTTGTCGAGGACATAAAAAAAAAATGTCCGAGAAGGTCACATGCGATGGATAATAAATAATTAATATGCATCACGTAATTTACTTTACTTCTAATTAGATTCTGTATTCCGGAATGATTAAATATTCGACACCATACGTAAGCTTGTTATTCGATTTGAACATGATCACAATTAAATTACATCTGTTTGTGTTATGATTGCCGTAGGTGCGCATGGGACAGTTGTTTCCCATCAAAAGAGGGTCAAAACAACCGCTTTTAGTTACACGATAAACTAAAACATACCGATTTTTTATCTAAGTAGGAAAGAGATGGCAAATACAGCACATTCATATGAAGCTTGACTACTTTACGGTCAAAAATTATTACTTCCAATCAAGTCTCTTCCATATTTATCCCTTCCAATAAAATTGAAACTTAAAAGTAAATGTTACATTTTATGTCCGCAAACATCCTTTTTGTAAACTTGTTTTTTTTTGCGTACTGTAAACAGCAGCAATAGAAAACGATGAATCCCTCGGTTGGTTTTTGTACGGCTTGCTTCACCGGTTATCATTTATGCATGGAATTCGATACTTTCGTACCTACTCGCCTTACACCAACCATCCAACCAACCAGGGAGAAGGCCTCCCCAGAACACCCAAATTGGAAGGTTAACGAACTTTTACGATATGGCTCCGCGAGCCCTTTAACTGGCATTACGCTTCACCTGGCTACAGCGCTAGCAACTGATGGATAATTGATTAATCCGAAGGGGATTTCTGGCCGCGTGTACTTTTTTTCTCGTCTGCTGGGAACCGAGATAGATGGAAATGATCCGTAAGCCGTAAGAAAAAGCATTTTGGTGGTGGTGTGTGTGCTTTTTTTTCTTTCACGTTGCTCTCATATTACTAACAATTCTATTTCCCTTAGCGAACAATCGAACCGAAAACACTTACCACAGCACCAGTAACCAGCCTCAATCTGGCGTAGGTTAGGTGTGTCTTTTGTTCTTTCTTTTTCGGTCGATCCATTTATGCCGTAACCGATCGATAGAATATCAAATTTCCATCCCGATGGGAAGGCATATGTGTGTGGGTCATCGTTGTTGGTGTGCTTTTTTTGGTGTGTGTGAGAGAGAGAGAGAGAGAGAGAGAGAGAGAGAGAGAGAGAAAGAGAAAAATGGTTTCACTTCATTTAACTACACACGCCGATACGTCACACGCTTTCGGTTAGATAGGGTGTTAGGGTGTTGATTAAATTTCTTCACCAATTTTCTATCGATGCACCGTACCGTAAAGCCTCGCAGCGTATAAATATGTATCGACGATCATATTGTCCTATTTTGTTTTAGTCTCGTTTTTGTTTCGTTTTTTTTCTTTTTTACAAAAAACCATTCCAGCAAATGGATAAATAAAGCGCACATCCAACTTCATGATGATTTGTGGAGCTAATTTAAATGTTCAACCACCACGTTCAAACCATCAAACCAATCACTGCCAATCGAGGGTGTGTGTGTGTGTGTGTGTGCTGATGCGATGATGGCAGGAAGCCTATTCCAAGCAGACGCCCTGTGTTTGACCCTAGCAAAGGGAGGGAGAGAGGGCTGATTTCGGGTGGAAACTGGTAGCAGCTGGGTGGTGCAAGTGATGAAAATGTCAATAATTTCAATTCCAATAGAGGGAGGCAATGCAAATCAATCGTGCTCTGGCATTGCTTTGCCATGCCAGCATCAGGCGATGCACTAAATATTTACCACTTCAGTCTTTGCTGAACCAGCAACACAGCTGGAACGGCAACATTTCTCGAGCAGTGAGACAAGCATCCAAAATCCTTCCTTCAGGATCGTTTGTGATCGGGTTTTTTTGTATTTGCTTGTGAAGGCGTAGTGAAAAAGCTGTCGTTTTGCTGAGTACAGTGATTATTTATTAATAGCGACCATATCTCCATTGTGCAGCTGTATCTCGCGAGTAGCGGCTGTTGTGCCGCATTATTCACAAAAAAGAATAATTACTCACTGTTGTTGTGTCTGTGGCTCATAAACGAAGAAAACGGAGAATAGGAATGATTGGTTTCCTTATTCCATGGCGCACGAATTATATGCTTCGTTAGCGCGCGAGTTTCACCCAACGGGCGCCTTTCTACGTGGAATGTGATGTAATGCCAATCTGTCGATCGCTTACGGGGATGTGTGTTTGTGTGTGTGGTGCAGTTTATTGACCATGAAAATACGCAACATCAAGAATGCATAAACCAGAGTAGAGCGTACCGGAGGAAAGCGAACAATCGTGTTTATTTAGTGGCGTGTGGTGTGATTTTTGGGTGTTTACGTGGAACACGAGATCGGATCATGCGAAGCTTGATAAGTCGTTGCATACGAGTTTCGGTGGTGATGTGAAGAAAGATGAATATGCCGACAAGATTTCTGCCGATGAATAAAACGGCTTGTTGCCGTTTTTCGGGAAAACAATTTGTGGAGTGATAAAGAGTAGAAAATGATTTAAGGCGAAACATTTACGGCGTGTAGGAGCCAGAATGATAATTTCTTTTGATAATTTTTATAGTTATATTTGCAAAAGTATTACAACAAGTTTTATTATAACAAAGGCTTAACAACGTAGAAATAATGAACATTTGATCAATCAAAAATGTATCGATAGTCAAAGACATTTTCAAACACGGTCTTAATTGGATTCAAAATATGCTCATTGAATTTAAATCAAATAACGTAATAATGAATACAAAAGAGTAATTGCAATAAAAAAATCCTTTTCAATATCTCAGGAAGACACACTCGCAGAAATGCAGACACAAGTGGAAAAGTTCCGGGATCAATCCTTGGAGACTGTTAAATGTCAACGAACTATATCTCATATATTTACTGTCACACCAAGATCAAGACCTTCGGTATGTTTTCTCCAGACATTCTGGTGACCTTAAAGTACTACAGACATCCTTTCTCTTCAAACTATTAGGAGTCAATCAATTTTTTTAGTGACTTTGGCAATTCCTGTCGGTTACCAATGCACAAGCAATATCCAGAAATAATTGTTGAAATAGTTATAATTACGTCTTGAGGCATGAAACATATGGTGTGGTGGGTACTGATGACGCGTGGAAATACAATCAAGTCATGAGCGATGCTATCCTTGACTTCTGGATGTCCTAGACACTCACTGATGTGCGGTATGTCTACAGAGATGATCTGTAGAAGTAGATATCAGCTTCAAGCGATCTGTGCCTTGTCATTTCTAACCTTTCTTGACTATTTTTATCAGCAGAATAGTCAGTTCTGAGTATGAGGGTACAGTTCGGATTGGATTTGACACCCGGTCCTGCTTAGTAAGGCCGGTGCGATTACCATGTACACCACCGGGTCGTATAAGAATAGATCTAAATATAAAATTATATATTGGTCTAGTAACTTTTTCCACGAAATGCAAAGTCTCTGCAATGAATTAACTACTTCATGTTTCATAAAACAGTTTCCAGAGACACTAGCAAGTCCCTCATACTTCCATATTAACTTCAATCTATTTCTAATACCATCCTTAAAAGCAAGCCGCACGTTTGCTACATCCTGATTGATAATTTACTCTTTATTGAACACCACCTTCAAAGTGAACCATGGAAGTGTGAGCTCTGTGCTCGTACAACCAACTCTCATCCCGTCCATTCCAGCCCAGTTTGGCTCGCACCAGTTTCAGGCTGCACCAACCGGCACTGGAACGTGTTTGGCTCGGTGTCTTAACTGTGTAGACGGTTAGTTTCAGCGCGAGAAAAGGCGATTTAATTTAAAAGCAATTATCCGCAATTGAAAAGTTCATTGCAACGCACATGGTTGCCACGCTGGCCATGAGCGTGTGCAGCTATTCGATCGGCACGAAAGCTGAAGCCACTAGCTTCGTTCGAAGTCAAATCCGTACAACGTATTGCCATCAAAAAAAAAACAAAAAAAAACAACGGTCTCAGTCTGCCTAGAGTGAGAAATAGTTTGCTGCGCTGTCGATCGATCGACCGAGAGCATACGCTGATTGGAAATTGATCGGAAATGGAGTATTTGCGTGTTGTGTTTGTGGGAGGAGGTTTATGCCTTTTTTTGTGCTGTTGACAGGCGGAGTTGGTTCGTAACGATTTGAAGATGTTTGGCAAAAGGAGCAACCCACTCACGAGCGTGCATCTGTGTGGAGTGTAATTTATTTATAGCACTTGATTGCGGAACAGTGCTGCTGCTTTGGATGCGGTTGTGATGCACTTTCGCATAATGCAAGCAATTGGGTTGCACGTGCAAAAAGTCGACGCGAATGCTGTTTGATTCCTGAAAATTCCGATCGAATATTCTATGCAATCAAAAATTAAGTTCCATCGTAGCTTAGACGACTAGCAAAACGAGCGCTTGTGTTGTAAACACTTTGGCATTTTTCGTTTTAAATCTTCCTATTTGAGCTTATGTGCTGCAGTAAAGAGCATCCAATTTCCATTTCCACTGATTTATCGCTCGATTTGATTTAACTTTTGGATGTTTCGGATGCTTTTGTAGCTGTCAGCCACAAACCGAGTTTCCTTCATTTAATCAGACTCGTTCTCGTTTTCCACCGCTGTTTATCTAGTATTTATGCAGATGAGTTATTATCACATTGCAAACCATTCGTATGGCTGTAAAATGAGTGCAACAATCCATTTACCTTCCTAAAGGGTCTGCTCCGCGACAACACAGGTCGCAAAAGCTTGCTTCTGGTGTGCTTGTTAGTGTTTCTCGGCTTGGGTCGGGTCCGGGTATATATTGCAGCATGACATCAGAACGAAGACAAATACCAAACAAACACACTTGCACGTTCGAAGGATGAGGTTGGACGAAAATAGATCACGATTCAACACCCGTGTACGTGAGCCGGGGCATGGTCTGGGCAGTCACAGCCTATCTGTTCCACCGCCGAAGCATACCATTTCCGGTCCGGTTTCGTCACCTCTTTGCGTCTGGTGCAGCAGCACCGGAAAAAGCATTCCATCGTGTATTTCCGTGACTGGGTATACTCTCGGTACGGGAAAACGTTCAAACGTCACGTAACGAATGCTCGCGCTCGAAAGCCCGCCTGGTGGCAGGCAGATTGGCATGGTGAAAAGTCTGTCCGTCCAACCGACCGCCCAACGGGACCTAGACGGACGTACGATAAATGAAGTTGAAGTGCCTTTGGAACGATGGAACCTCGATAAGTGGCCACTTGTTGATGTGGGAGCCGGCAAATGCTTTCTCGATACGGCCAGGTTCGATCGAACGAGC
>STHB01000004.1:11421121-11433978 GCA_018908115.1 Anopheles rivulorum
GTAAAATGGTGATCTGGTCTGTTAAATATGTTCACACTTTTGGGTAAAGCTAAATAGGAGCGACAGGACTCGCGACTGTAAGGGCCAGAAGAAAGTTAAGAGTAAGTGTGATAGTTGAGTCGTTCACTTAGAAGGTCAGACCAACATACGATGAATACTGAGAAATTATCCAAGAAAGATGGACAATGTTGAGCGCAAAAATAAGAGACCCTAATAACTGACGTCAACTACTAAGCTTAGCTTGTGGACATAGTTCGCACTATGTTCCGAAAAAATCTCTTGCTCTGGATGACGATCAGCGTAAAGTACAGGACTTTTGGTGATGGTGGAGATGGGTACATAGTGCTTTCATTGAGCTTAAAAATGCAGAGGAGAATATGATCAATTAGTTTGACAAAAAGACTTTTTATTGCTAAGACATCATTGAAGGTGCTGACTAAATATACCAAAAATCGAAAAATTAATACGATCTTTGCTGTGTCAGATGCAATTGAAGATATTGCGTTTATGATTAAAGACATGTTGGGCCTTTTTCATCATTAGCATGGCAATTGAAGATTTTGTGGCAAATCTTTAAAGGCGGATGAACTCCGATAATTTGGATTTTAAAACTGAGGTAAAAGCCGATCATCCAAAAAGTTGCATTATTGACTTGTACATCGTTACAGTTTATGATCGAGAATCAACAAAGAGAACAAAAAGTTTATGAAACATTTATATGAGTCTTATCAACGTTAAAACAACGAAAAACGTTTATTGGAATGTTGTTTGTGTTATGGATCAATTTGAAAGCCATTATTTATTTGAACCTTTTTTTCTACCTCTGTTGGACAGTAGAGTTCCCGAACACCCTAAACCTTTTCTATCGCGCAGTTTATCTCTTTCACGTAATAGCAAACAATAAATTAACAACAAACAGTGTTAAACAGCTCCAAATGAGCTGAACGTAGGCAGTAAACGTTTTTCTTTCGATTCGGTTCATATCCTTTTCCTCACAAAAAGGAGAAGAAAAATAACATCTAATCGCACCTGATGCGTCTCTTCATTGACACGTTTTTGATGAATGTTGTATGAGTGTTTAGGTGAAGGGATGATGGTGGCACGATGGTGAGTAAGGATGTGGAAAATAAAGTAGAAGAACTTAATAGAACCAACAACAAAAATCGCCCCCGATCAAGAAGGTTTGCCCAAAACGGAAACAAACTGAAGAAAGATTGGCGTCCGACATTCATTTCGTACAACCTGAAGGATTGGGGGCAAAAAAAAGTTGCACAAAACTTACATTACGAAACCGTTCGACAGTTAGCGCCCATTTCAAAGAATGATTATCGATCGATCGGAATGAATTTAATTTTCGTCCAGCCGCACCGGTCACAACCGGCTGCGGGCGGGTTGTATAAATTTAAACTAATAGAAAATGAAAAAAGGCGAAAGAAAGAAAGTTTACGATTCACAGCAGGCTGATAGGAAAAGTTTCGGATCCATCCTATCTATTTGAAGGATTCCTTGGGCCGGATGGTACAAGTGGGTGGAAATTTATTACCGCCAAGGTTTTGGTGCGAAGAAGTGTGTTTTGTTGTTGTTGTTGTTGTTGGAAGAAGGTGTGATGAACAGTTGTTTGGGGGATAAGCAGCATCCGGGAGGGAACGGTGTAACGAAATGCAAATTTACTACCGAACAGCTGCTAATACATGGCTGTACGGTTTTTACGTAAAATTTGTTCCCTGCTGCTTGTCGCTTTTGGTGTGTTCCTTCTTGTTTTGTGTATTTCTTCTTTCATTCTTTACTTGGGACTGTTTCGAAAATCATTATCCCAGGTGCTTAAGGTGTGTACGTGTGTGTAGGTGTGTTTTCTTTTCTGAAAGATTTGAAGGATTTACTTCCGGGTGTGGAGTGTGCATTTTTTTTTTGTGATATTTCTCTACATCCCATTCTAGTACCCTTTTGGCACGTCAGTTGCCGGAAGCCGATTCGAGTGGAAAATGTTGCACAGTTAGGGCAAAAAGGTGGCATAAAAAATAAAATAACGAATGGAGGAAATAGAATGTTTATTTGAAGCTACACTACATGCCATAAAAGTAAGTGAGGTGGAATTATTAGATAGGAAGTGTTTGTATCGTTTAATTATTACTTTATTTGTTTGTAAATAGATTAAAATTTATATGGTACATATGTAGAACTAGCAAAATCCTTATAATGATAAAAAATTCTTGGATAGTGTTGGCATCAATCGGAGACAGGACTTTAGAATTCATCCGAAATATCACCTTTGTGGGATAAAAGTTAATATTCTGGCTAGTTACCAGTTCATTTTACAGTTAGAGAAAATGAAAGAGGTTACTTCAAACGAAGTTGGTGTTAATAGTCTCAATAATCGTATATATCTCGAGACTTTGACCAAACGAAGGAAACAGAGGAAAATATTTAGAAATATTGTTGGCCTATTTTGTAAGGACAATAGAGAAGTAGCCATGACGAGCTTAATGAGTTGTATATTGATCTAACTAGAGTATAAAGTTTATTTTGATTTAATTTGGTGGACTGGTCATGTCATTAGAATGACACCGGACTGGGCCAGTCTGTAAATGACGTTCACATAGACAGAGAAGATGTTGTAAACTAAGATGGAATGATGGCATCCTCCACAAATCTTTGGTGTTGTTATTTTAACAGAAAATAAAACTTTATGAATATTGGTCGGTTACAATCTAAAAAAACCTTTTAACTAGTTTCAACAAAAAAAAGTACTACATTCTTATTTATGAATGTATTAATATTGTCATCACTGTATCAGAAGAAGCAGAACTCCGTCGTTGAATGTGCACCAAGCAAGTGAAAGAAAGGTGGAGGTAAGGATCAAACAATTCTTCCCATTCTTAACCGCTGGTTTTGCTTCCTTTTGTTCAGTGTTCGTGTCTTAAAAGTTCACCCTTCTCCCGCCCAACCAGGGAACTTCCCTTGCCTATCCCGGATTGCCGCTTAGTAGCACTTTGGGAGCAAGCAAACGGGCTCCACTTTTCTTGTTTCAATATGTCCCATGCACGTGTTTCCGGGCGCCGGTGGGAAAGGGAAAGAACCCCACGGAAGCATGTCGGGATGGTATCCGGTTTGTTGAAAAGTTTTGAAATATTCCGTAACGGGGAAAATAAAAAGTCTGGGCCGGCAGTTGCTTCTACCACGGGGGTTTTTAAAAACGAACCTGTGGAATTGTTTTGCGGAGTGAGCGAATCGGAACGATTTGTTGTTGTTGTTGTTTATGGTATTAAATTGTCGTTTCTTCCCTTTTTTCCCGTTGTCTTACAGCGCACATGAGACAGACGTGAGTGCGTTCGAATGTGATACACGTTTCGTATTAGCTTTTGCAAAACAATTTCCATACGCGCATTTTTTTAAAAACAGAAACAATCTCTATCATTTCTTTCCCATCCACCGAGTGGCCCGATTTGGTTGCTTTCGTTTTGGGGTGCATAACTTTTTTGCATACATAGCCGTATACGTATACGGAGGATATTAGGAATGCTAAAGACGTACCGGGAAGAAAACAATCTGCGTGTGGCTAGGTTACAGCTTTTTCTTGCTTTAAATTGTTGAACCGAGCTGTTGCGCCATCTCGTGGGGGGGGGGGGGGGTTTCTTGACAAACTAAAATTCCTTTGGCAAAGATGATCATCATTTTAGCTTTTCAAATATTTATACTCCCCGGACCCGATAAGGTCAATTGCCTTACGACGACATATCCATTCAACCACCATGCCGACACAACCACCCACCACCGCAGCTCCTTCTGCTTTCATGGTCGAGAGAAGTGCCATCCCACAACGGGAGTGTTGTGGGTGGGACAAATTTTTAATGTAACCAGATCGGCGTCACGTAATTCATTTGCAATTCCGCGCCAGTTAGGGAAAGCGGCTTATCTTGGAAAAATCGGTTGTAAGCGTCAGCACTCCACAATCCCCATTTACCACACCGGTTGAATGGTGTAGTGGGACGAGGGGGAGGGGGGGGAGAGGAGGAGGTGGTGGAAGGAAAAGGTGGTGGGATTACCTTGTGGTTGCGGGCATTAGTTGGATGGTTAGCATAATGCTACTTATGCTAGATAATCCCGCACCGCGCGTATTCGCGTCGGTGTCGGCGGTCGTATGAGTGTCTGCGTTGTGGTTCAACCTAAGAAGCTTCTTCCGGACTTGGTACGCGGGCCGTGCAAGCTTTCTGGTCTGGTTCATTTGCCGTTGGGCAAGCGTTAGCACGATTCGTGATGGAGGTTAAGTCACGCTTGGTTTTGGATCTGTTGCTGTTGCCCACTCCTTCACTCGTTCCTTACTCGGCTAATGATGGGGTTTTGAAGTGGATATGGACAAACTGTTGATCTATAAGCAGGACGAGCTTTACAATAAGGTAGAACTGTAGCTTCGCCGGGTGCTTTTTTTTGTTGATAACATAAATAGAATGAAAATGGGAAGAGTGGGCTGTAGCTGCTTTTAAATTATTTTCATATTAAGAGGTTGATTAAATTTTACAACTTAAAATAATCACAAGGTATCTTTTGTATTTTAGTCAATTTTTTTCAGCTTTACCAGCACTACAGAGTCTCAAAGGTTGTCTAGTTTAATCTTATGTCATTTTTTATTACTATTAACTATTAATTATCATTACTATTATTTTTATTCTCTCCTATTAAGAAACATTAATTAATTATGTAACTGATGAATGGTTTTAGGCCTAGTGAAGGATTCTTTTAACCTGCGCAAAGTTGTGCTATAGCACTATAATATAGTGCTAGTTTGTTTTCCATCTGATTGTATTACTCAGCTTAATTTTCACATTTTTCATATTGTTTTATAATATTTTGAGTAGTTCTTCTTATGTTTCCGAAGATAGTGTATATTCACGTATTTTCTAGTTGCTTGTTTTCATATATGTTAAGTAATCAAACGACTTCTAGGTGTTTGCATGGTCAATGTTGACTGTTAATAATTCATTTTGGTAAAGGTCCTTGGTCCATTTTTGGTAAAGGTTCCTATTCGAATCTTGTACATTTGTAGTAAAATGTATATATATAGGGGGGAAATAGGACAATAAAATTATAATGTAGTTTTATTGTTGAGCTGATTAGGAGAAGTTATTTATCTATTTTATTTATTTAAAAAAATGCTTTTTAGTTGAGCTGACCAAAAGTTTTCGTTGCATAATTGAGATGCTTACTGTAATAATTAATTTGTGTTTTTATACTTGTGTTTTTTATGGTCAACGTTATATTTCATTTCGTTCATTGAATTGCATGTGTATGAAAATGCATGTTATTCATGGTGAAAGTTTTTTTACGACACACATTTTTTTATTGTTGTCTTTCTTATTCGTTTGCGATGGAAACGGGAATAAAGATTGTAACAGTGAACTGACTGTATGCTGCATGTTGCACTTTTGCGGCGTAACTGCAGCAGCGTAAGATATCAAGCACCCGAAACGAACCAACGCTTATGGCCGAGTGTGCGCATTGGGCACCAAAAAGGGGAAAAAGGCCGTTAAACTTTCGGCTTTTCGAAAATCGGATGGAGAGAAAGTTAGATTCTTTATTTTCAGTTTAAGAAATCACACACACACCCATACACACACTAGAGCAACGTAATTTCGTCGAGCATAACTGTGCTGTTTGTTAAGCAAGGACGAAACTGGGTAAAAGCTTCTTAAGCGGCAGCGATCGTTCAGGGGAAATCGTTAGGATTCAAAGTTTTCGAAATTATCTCTTGCAAAACATGGAGAAAACTAGAGCGAAAACGATATGAAGCACGACATGAACAACGGCGACCGGGAGCACCGGGAATGTGTACGCGAGCATGCTGACCTGGACCTGGCAAACGATTTCGGAAACGATTTAAATTCTTTCTTCCCTTCTAGAAATGGTGCTCTCTTTGTGGTTTCGTTCGGTTGGTTTCTCGTTGGGCGTCGTTTCTTTTTTCCTCGTTCGCGTCGTTTTCTTTTCCTTCACCCCATTCTTAACAGGCGATGCAATTGCATTAGCTCCACTCTTCGTTTCTATGCGAGTGTGTGCGAATATGTGTGTGTTTAAGGCGAGCAATGCCAGTGGCACACAGCAAGTGTTTCGGGGGTCGCAAAAGGTCGCATGCTGGAAGCTGTCATTGAGGTGGCACAACTGTACGACTAAAACCCAAGCGTGCGGGAGTTGCTTTTTTTTATGATCGTCCTTCCCACGCTGGCGAGACGTACAGCGTGTTGCCGAAGCTCGCATGTCTTAAGCCATGTGCATGGCTCCACGGGCTTAAAGCGTTGGAGTGTCCCCTGGAATTATGATGTGTAATTTATTAAAGTCATTTATTTCTTGCGCTCTCTTGACTGTCCTAGCAAGGGATGCGAAATGGGACGGAGTGCCGTCGCAGCTGGTTGGGTGGGAAAATTATGATGATTCCACTATGGGCACTGGGGGTGTTAGAAGGTTAGCACGGGGTGGCACCGGTGCAAACACAGGTGGTACACAGGCAAGTGGGAATGGAAATTGGGAGCTAAAAGAAAAAAATGGGTGAAAAAGGAATAGAACAACAAAGGAGGAAATTTTAGGTTTAGATGGTAAGCATAGGATGCAAAGGCCGTACAACCAGGATTTAAAGCTTCCAACTCACCGTAGAAGGCCATGAGAAAGTGAGACGTTTGGTAGTGCTTTAATCTAGCCCCTTTACAGTGTTTTTGTGATTGAAATTTGCTTTGTTTTTGCTTAGATTTGGTATGAAAAAGAAGCAACATTTTTGTATTAAATGTTTAATATTTTAGTTTTAAAATATATTTCCCAAAATTATGTTTATCCTTTTCTAAGATTATGTTAGAATTGGCCTGGTCATATTAGACTTGCTCACGTAGCCGGATAGTCAGACCCTTCGGGCAAATTCACCTCCGGGTTTCCCTCGTGTCTTTGTCAAGATAAAGTGTTTTGGCCTTCTAGATATTATTTTTGCAAACACAAATCTTCTGTTGCTTGCCCTTACTTACGTGTATTTTGTTTCTTCGACACGCTAGAGAAAGTAGAGAAGGTACATCTAACAGTAACGGTTAGGTTAGTTATAATAAATGGAATTAGCATATAAAACTACCCATCAGCAACGGAAAAGACGAAAATCATTGCCACAAAACAAAACAAAAAACACACACACATACATTCGTGTGCAGGAAAGTTTTTACGCAAAANACATCTAACAGTAACGGTTAGGTTAGTTATAATAAATGGAATTAGCATATAAAACTACCCATCAGCAACGGAAAAGACGAAAATCATTGCCACAAAACAAAACAAAAAACACACACACATACATTCGTGTGCAGGAAAGTTTTTACGCAAAACCCACAGCTGCACAGCTGACGATGCTAGATGAAAAGCCACATCGATTTTAACTATGTGACACGGTACGCTGCTGAAAAGTTTCTTCTCACACTGCTGCGGGTATGCAGCACGGCGTTGCATACTCTCGGGCGCCGATACGAAGCGACACAGGTTCGATCGAAAAAGGGGGGGGGGGGGGGGGAGGGAACCCATTAGATGCTATGAATAATAAATCAAAACGAACGAGCAAGGGAAGATGTTGCTCACTGGTGAATAAATGATCCATCAACAGTGACCAACGGCTGTTGAGTAAGGGGGAAGGGGGGGTGGGGAGGAGTGGGGGTTAGTGGATGGTAAATTATATGGCCACCCTTTGCATCCCATTCCCATCCCCCCCCTCGCCAACCCTTCTTTGTTACCATTTTTCAGCAAGCCAAGCTGGCCCAAAACCAAACGTACGCAAGTGGGTGTTGATTGATGCTGTCAACAGAACTGTTGCGAGACTGTCGCCGAGCGTGCACCGGATATAGACGTTAAAGTGGGCACCAGAGAGACAACGCCATGGCAGCAAAGAGAAAGGTCGTCATATTACACTACGCGCACACACCATGCTGCGCTTGAATTTTATCGACTATTTTTCTTTTCAAGGTAATCGTATGTTTTTTTGTGGGGGGGGGGGGCCTTTGCATGTTAAAGCGTACCGCCGGAAATGTAGCAGACATTAACGTTCTCTTTTTGTCACACAATTTTTGGTCCGCGACAAGAAGCATTGTGTCGCCCGTTTATGCTGCAAGTGGAACGGCTCGGTAGAAACTTTTACCAGAACCAGTGCCGTTGGGTCTAGCGATGTCAACCTTTCGGAAAAGGACTTTAGCAACCAAAAGAAAAAAGCGTGTTTTATTCACTTTAATTGTCCCCCCGTTAACAAAACCGAACAAAAAAAAAATCAACCCTCACGCCAGCTTAAATACGGTCCACAGGTAGCTTGAAGGATTAGGCAAAGTTTTGGTTGCGTGCGTGAGGGGTTAGCTGTATTTTGTTTTTTTTTTTTGTTTTGCTCTTCCCTTCTTTGTTGTATTTTTGAATTTCAACATGGTGCGTTGCAGCCCGTGGCCGGGGGGTGCTTTATTTGTTCGGCAAGCGCCCCGGTAACGCTTGGTCGGTCGACCGGCAATCGGTAACGCGCGGCAAATAATACACACCTGCTTCGGCATACGGCGGCCGAGCGTTGGTTGGAAAGTTTCTTTTTCGGACCGTGGCAGAAAAGTTCGTTTCCCTCTGTCCAGTGCCGGTGCCGGTGCGGATCGATCTGCATGGTGTACCAAAATAACGACCATCGGGCTGGTACCTGGAAGGCAAAACATAAACAAAAAACCCCCCGAAAGCCATCGAACCGGAAAGTGAGTTCCGAGGGTGGCGGATGGAGAAGGTCCTCTCGAAAAGGAGCATTTTAAGCGTTGATTGTGGTGGTCGTAAATTTGTTTGCTTTGTTTGTGTGTGTTTCGATGCTAACTTGTTGGCCCATTTCCCCAAAACCCTCCCATGCGCCCAAGTGTTGAAGATGTTTAGCTTTTTTTTGTGTGTTCTTCTTCTGCCCCAAACCCCAATTTTTATCGCACTCGTTACACGGAGGTCAGTTGTGAAAAAAAAAGCTTTTCTGCTCTTGGGCCACCCTCGGCCGCTGACAGTTTCGATTGATGAGCCGGTCGGCGGGAAACATCGATTGGAAAGCAATAAAATGATAAGTGCAGATTGAAAGTAAGTACTCTAGCGGGGGAAAAAAAATCAAACTAAAAATCAAACAGTGGAAAAGTTTCGATTATCTTTCCTTCACGCCTCAGTACCGAGAAGAAAAGTTTTGGTTCTTTTTCCTATAGGAATATCTCGGCACTCCCGGATGCCGCATGCTTGCTACGGTTGCAATAATTCAACAAAGCACGACGCTGCCGGTCGAATTTTCATTTGTTTTGAAAATTTATTTCTACACGCTTGAGCAGCTCGGACAAGGTAGAAGCTGGCAACTTTCTTTCTTTCTTCCTCTTGCTTTACATTTTCTTTCATTAGATTTCGTTTGCTTTTACCTTGCCCCGTAACGTCCGTTTGCATACTGGGATAAGCGCTTTGGTACGGTTTTGCATAAAACTTTATTTGTTGCCGGTGTTTCTTGTGTGTGTGTGTGTGTCCATGTAATGGTTTTTTTCCGTCGATAAGAAGCTGACTTTCGTTTTCGTTTCTTACTGTGCTGATGCAAGCTTCACGTGCGCTCCCGGGTTCCAGCAGAAACGGGCCAATTGGGTCAGCGGATTGGAAAATTAGTGATTGAATACATTATGAGGCTCACGCTCGAACGGTTCTTTGTTCGAACGTACTGTTGGAAGTCATTTTTTTCTCCTTGTCGTTGCTACTGTTATCCTGTTTATATATATATAAGCTTGACCGTTCCAACACAGACCGGCTGGGTGGGTAAGCGTTTGATTATGGTGCGTGTTATTACGTTCCGGTTTGATAAGAAAAAATAAAACGTGCAAAGAAAATGGTAAGAAATAAGATTAAGATGAAGAAAGAAGGCAATGGTAGGATGGGAGAGTGAAAAAAAAGCCACCCCACTGCTCACTAATCCAACGGCAATAAATCGTCAGCGGTGTCTCATCTATTCGGTGTGCCGAATGTAATGGACGTTGCGTTGGTGGCTCATATCCTCCAGCTATTCGAAACAAAAAAAAAAAAAAAAAAGAATGAAACACAGCCAAGCTGGTCCAGCGTGTGGGGTCATACTGCAGCTACAGCGGCTATCCAAGCTGTTTTGCTTTGGAAACCATTCTTCACCGGCAGCCTCACCAGCGTGCTTCATTGAACCAAGCGAACAAGATTGTCTACTTATGCTGATTGTATTCCAGTGTCCTTCGGTTTCCGTTCCAATTCCAATGGTTTCCTGCACCACAAACATCACTTCCGCATGCTTCGTTTTGCCACATAAAGGTGGACCCTTGGATTCGCATTAGCTGGCTGAGTGATTTTTATGAACGCTGTTTGCCCTGGAACAGGAAACAGATTGTGTTCGTTTTTGGCATATATCCGCTGGCACTAGTGTGTGACCGGAGGCAGGAAGCACGCGAGTGTGTTTGATTTAAATAGCGCGTTCTAAGGAGTCACGTTACGGACGGCATTTCCTTTGGGCGGAATGCTTTACAATGCGGTCATCCGACTTTATGACGATTGAATTTAAGGGAAGTAAAGTTGATTTAAATGTTTGATCTTGCAAAACGATATTGGTTTAATTTACCCACTGAAATTTAGAGAGAGAGCGTGAGTGAGAGGGAGAGTGAGAGAGAGAGAGAGAGAGAGAGAGAGAGAGAGAGAGAGAGAGAGAGAGAGAGAGCATGAAACTTTTTTGTATGCAAATTTGAGAATGTTATGATGATTGAAATCAATGAATGAATTCAAGAAATGGTTATGAAAAAAAACACATTTTCTTTTATTTTAATCACTATATACCCGGATTGTGTGATTGTTAATGGGCTTTATTTATCCAGCAGCACGAAGAGCTGTTCAACAATTACGTTAATTAAAAATTGTAAAATGCTGGTGGAATGTTTCGCATGATTCATTGCTTTACATCGCTGGAGGCGATTATATATTTGAAGATTTTTTTTTGTGCTGAAATGCAAAACTAATGAAAGAAGTAAATGTGAAATAAAAATTTCAAAACTATTTTTAATTCTGTATTTTAAATTGAATGTTGTTTTGTTACATACAAAAATGTTGAATATATTGAAAGCGACCATGCGCCTCCATGAAATCGTTCGGTAGAAAAGACCATGCGCCTCCATCAATAGAATAAAGCTGAATTTATCGGCTTTATTCAATTTAAAAATTCAATCATATTCAATCATATTCTTTTAAAGTGATGTGCTTCGTTAACTTCGGAACATAAATTTATATGAACAATCGACAATTTAATGTGGTACGAATATCAGCGTGGAAAAATGTTTGTTAGTTAATAATGACAAATATATCGAATGAAAGTTAATCGTTTTCTCGGTGATGTTTGATTGTTCTTGAAATTTAAAATGGAGTAAGAAATGTGGTAGAACTTTTGTGGAATGAAATGTCATTGGTAAATATAAAAATGTTTACAACTAGCCTTGCTACACGCAGGCGATTCTATACTTCTGTTGGAATATTAAATTGAGAGTAATAAAATTCATTCAACAGTAAATCAAATACCATGAGGCTAGAATTATGTAAGCAGGAGTAGGATACAATCACACTTACTTGAAACATTTCTGCAAACGTTGAAAGGTCCAACCCATCGGCAGGCTGCTCTGTTTGAACAATACTGATAATGCGATAAGTAAACAACGTCATCCGGATTGTACAGCGCCTAACTTTTTTTCCCATCCCCGTTCCCGCATTGAGTGTGTGTGTTCCCCATAGTTCTTATCCCAGTTTGCTGAATGGTTCGATGATTGATTGGCGTTTATTAAACGGTTACCTCTTCAAATCCGGCACCTAACTCGTACGCAGGCAATGTACGCTGGATGCAACGATTCGATTAGCCCGCCTGCCAATCATCTCCGGTCCGGTCAGGTACTTCCGGTCGGCGATACGCACACGCGTTTCACCGTTTGTTCAGGTTCAGGGCACGGCAAGCCAAGGGATGGAAGGTGGAAAAGGTGGAAAATAAAAATATATTTCATCGCGTACTGCTTCCCACAACGTCACAACGTTGTTCTGGTGTGACGCCTGCGAAGGCGTGTGAGTGCAAGTTCATCCCATGCCGGAAATGAAATCGTTACTCGGAAGCGTTACCGTACAAGCAGCATCCTGCAGTATGGGGGGATCGAAATTTTGCACAGATTGCTGCCGGTAGAGTAGAGTTCTCGTTTTTGGCTGTGCACGCGCTTCAACGCCTTTACCGGTATGTTATCGCGCCGTGCGTCACATTGCGCTCCGGTATTAATATTGATGCGTATCATGCGCGTGTGGCCCCAGCGCCCCATCGTCAACTGGCTGCGTACGTTATTGCTTTTGATTCATCTACCGGGCATGGAAGGAGACGTTTTTTTTTTTGTTGTTGCTGTTCGAGGGAGCCCTGTACCCACTTGGTTCGCTCTGTGAACAGACACGCACGCACACCTACATGAAAGCGGCATCATTTTCTCAAACGGCTCGCTGGTGTGCGTTCCCCTTTTTGCTAATATGCAAATGTAATCAATTTCCGGATCGTGTGCTCCATTTTTCCAAACGCACCAGCACTCTCCAGCCAGCCGGCCAGCCACCGCCATCGCTTGCGAGCGGGTAAAAGTGTGCCTCCCATTCTCACTTAATCCGTCAGCGTCATGTTCTGACATCCACATGCTGGTCGAATTATCCCTGTTTCGATATTTGCATTAGTGCTGATTGACGTTTTGCCAGCCAGCTCCGGGTATGGTTGGGTGAGTGTTTTTTTTTTTTGGGAGGAGTTTAAATATTTGTTGGAGCGAAGAGGAAACGTTCGGCATGGGGGCGTTCGTCACAGAAGGGGGGGA
>STHB01000004.1:11437121-11515497 GCA_018908115.1 Anopheles rivulorum
ATATCTCATATGGTCTGTGGAAACATTACAGTTACAAGCAATGTTGTCGTTAGTCGACATCCGATCAACAGTTGTATTGTTAAACGAATTACGAAAGCCTTATCAAATTACAGCAAAATTTACACCTCTATTCCAACAAAAGTTTCCATCGTAAAGAATAGGGATGCCGGTCGGGCTGTGACACGGATCGTTCACTAATCCTTTCCATTCATTCTCCATTACAGCTCTCTGAAGACTGTCAAAAATAATATCTACTATCTCAAACCATATTCTCTCACTTATTTCCACACTCTTTCTCTTTCTCTCTCTCTCTCTCTCTCACTCTAGTTTATTCTATTCAATAGATGGTTCTTCCATGTCTCAGCTAATTAATTCATCAATCGCTAGCTAATTGGCTTTCGATGTCACGTACACCAACAGACACTTGATGCTAGAGACATGCTGATGTAAATAAAAGAAAGGGAAAAATATAGGAAGCAAAAGCGTAAGATGCTGCGAGGAACATTGGTAGAGCGAATTTAAATAATAATCCTGTTGTCTGCTGCTCCGGCTGGAGAAGTTTAATCGGTGGAGAACAGTTGTACGGGAAGTGTTAAATTAGCACCGCGTGTGCGAAATGGGGCCTGCAGTCATTAGAGTACGATCGTTGTCGATGGTGCTCGAGGATATTTGAAGTGATTCTAAACTAAATGGGAGCCAGATTTCCGGGGTTTGTCGAAGACGTTTCAATTTATCCTGGATTGATTCTTCATGTAGAGGTTATCTTATGATCAATATTTAATTCAATATAACTGTTTACAAAACGTCTGAGAGAACGTTTAGGTCCTTGAACAACGAAAAAGAGGATGTAATGTTCGTCCGTTTCGATTGTATTTTAAAAAAACAATAAGAACTACTTGTATCGATACGCCTCAGAATCAAAGGACAAGCATCCGTTCATTTGTAGGACAAGTTTTAGCTACACTGAGATCGGCGCGTAAAAAGCGATACAATCATTTGATGCTTGTTTTCCGTCGAAATGGAAATGCGCGACCATGTGGAAACAAATGGCATTACAGTCGTGGCTGGCCGTAGCTCACCGGAACCCTTTCAAGTGGGACAGAACCGATGCGATGGATGTTAGCTTCACAATCATAGTTTTGGTCCACAGGAAAAGGGTTGACGTTGTGAGTGGGAAAAGCCGTTGTCGTTGAAGCACCTTTCCCTTAGGTGTGGAAATTCCCACAAGAGATCTTCAGCTTGTGTTTTCCATCGTAAGGAGGGAAAGAGCGCCCATTTTCTTAGCACGAGTACACGAGTGCAGAATGGAACAAAATCTCGCTTTGCTTAACACTGTGCTGCTACTTACTCGCTTCAGTTGATATCAAATCAGACGTCAGTTTTGAAGTTCCTGGGTATCTTCTGGTGGCTGGTCAGGGAAGGTGGCCACTTTTATAGAATGCTTTTTTTTGTGTTGTGGATAAGTAGATTCCTAGATGAAAGATGGAGAGGAAAAGAGGAAGAAAGCGAAATAGATAGAAAGCGAAGAGGCAAAGAGCGAGCAGAGCATTTCCGTTTCAAGTTTTCTTCACACATTCATTAGATCTCTTGAAAATGGTATTCTTCTGTTCTGCTCGGTACGCTTCAAGGTGTTTCGTGTGAACACTTGGTGAATGAGAAATGTTGTTGAAGGTAATTACATTCTCTGGTTTCGCTTAAAGTTCTACTCTTTTGAACGCAAATATTTACGAGTAAAATGTACTGGTTGAATGTTGTTATGTGGAAAGGAATACAGAAAATTATTGTTGGCATACATGTCTTCCTTTATGTAAATAATTAAAATAAATTGTTAAAATGAAATGAATAAACATAGTGTGTTTTTGATGTAAAAATGAGTAAAAATATTCCCACTTTTATTTTTTTTTATAGGATTGATTTCATATTTGTTATTTGTAAAAGCAATCTAAATATGATTTGGGTTTTGCAAAATAGGGAAAATAATGATTCATCAAGTGATTTTTTTCATAAGTGTTATTCAAAATTTAAATATGAATAGTTTTGTGTAACAATTTTACTGTTTGCTTTTAATTCATTGATTTTGGCTTGTTCGAAAGCATTTATTTCTGCCGATTGTGAACCATTGAATAATCCAGATTATTAAATAGTCCAAAAAAAAATACTAGAATATTGCTTAAAATATTGTTTTGGAATTTTGCTTTAAGTTAAATGTCTTTGGGATTTTTTTTTATAAAAAGCGTTTATTAAAAACAAATTACATCCTAGGTTAACATAATGAAATATAAAAATGAAGGAATGACGTACAGAGTTTTACAAAGAACAGGAAACAAACAAATTTGAATTATTATTGTAGATAACTTAGATTAATAACAAATAAGTTGCTTCGTATCTCGTATTTGTATCTACTCCAAACCCCAAAAAAGAAATCCTGTAACTATTTTCGAAGATAATAATACTTGAAGAGTTTTTAAAATGAGCTGTACTTATTTTTAATTCTAAATCTGTATCAAAAGTTGAAAACCATTACAGGTTAGGCAATGGACACATCGATCGTTAACAGCATGACAGCTTGATTGGCTTAACAGTTTAACATTAGTGCAGCTGCCCCTTTTTCATCTACTACAGTGTCAGTGTCTGGAGTTTTACTCAGCAGCTAAATTATGAACGTCGGCGTCTACGTTACGAGACAGTGTCCGCTTCAGGTTACATCCTGGCAAAAAAGCAAACATACCTCCCCGAGGTTGGATGCTACGACCGTGTAACACAGTAGCCCGTTCGGCTGCAAGACGCGTCACAGCAGAACGTTGGGTCGTGCCCAACGGGAAGAAAAACTGTCTGGCATGTTAAAAATAGACAAAAGGCATGAACATGGCCAAAACAGAGAGAGAGAGTAAGAGAGAGAGAGAAAGGAAAAAAAAGGAAGAGTATCAAGCGATTTGTTTGTTGTGGTTGATGAAGATGAAGCTTGATGAATGAAACCTACGACGGGTAACAGTGGTATAGCAAAACGTTCCTTTGTGTGGTCATTTTGACATACGATTGGAGCAGTGTTATCGTAAACTGCTCCAGGTGATGCTTGTGAGAGCATGAAAAACACCGTTTTAACGGTCGGCAAAGCGGTGTCTGTACGCGACAAGGGTGCAAGAAAACACGACTGTAACATCATGTAGTGGTGGTTTGTTAATCGAGCATGTATTCGGTACCCTTCCTTCTCTTGCAAGGCACGAAAAGCTAGATGTAACTCGTCGGAAAAGCCGTTCGTCGTTGTTCCGCAAGACATCTGGCGTAATCTGTGTTGGGTTGTGTTAGGCGTGAATTCCCTAACCTCAAACTTTAGGAGTCCCGTGAGACGCCGTACCGTATCAAAGCACCGTGTGTGCGGATGTGTTCCGCTCGGTTAGTCGATTTTGGGCCGGGAGTTTGGCCGGTAACGTTCCATCATGGGCCAGAGGATCTTTTACCCAATCTGCTCCCATTCCACGTCCAGAGCACGAGTTAATTATCGCTCCGCTGGGTTTCCCTTTTGCTTACGATCGACCATGCAGGAGGTGAACAGTGGGAAAGAGATAGAGAGAAATGTTATGTTATTAATTTGGTCCCGATTTCACCCGCCGGCACACGAAGCTTATTAAATCTTTCCCTTAAGCAAGTTCATTTCACCGTCCTTCGTTTCCTGCCCTCTCCCCCCCCCCCTGACCCGTCTTTTTCCTCCTTTACCACCGGGTGGAGCCCGGCACACGTTGGGCCGGGTGCGTTTGCTGGTACATGGACGCACTTTAATGCGTCAGAGCGTGTGTACCTAATTATCCTCGGGCATCTCTAGCGGGAAAGGTTGCCCGACAAAAACCGACAACAACCGGGACCACAAGTAAAAGGTTTGGGCCAAGAGTTAAGAATCGTCGAATGTAAACCTCGGGCGGTTCAGATGGAAGCGGAACGTGCCGGCGACAGTTCCTGGGCAGGTAAGCTTTGCCCGGGTCGAAAGTATCGTGCCGGAGGCCGAGTTGAGTGAAGTTTATTAATTGTAATCGCGTATGTTACGGTGCACAACAGCTTGGCAGCTTTTCCGGCCGCTAGCAGGAAGGATGAAGTCTAGGCACGCGGGAATTATAGCTGGTGGCGAAGTGAATTAATACGGTTAGCTACGGTAAAAATCTTTCCAGCTAGGTTCGGGTTTCCGTTGCAACTAGTGTTACACTTTGCCGAAAGAACCTAATTATCCGATGCAAAATAAATGTTTCATCGTTTAAGGAAATTCACGGAAAAAAATGTTTTGTGTTTGGACTCATGTTTTGGATTGCATTGCATGACCTTTACAGGTCGGCTGATCGATGAATTGAAATACTACCTAGGGATCTTCGTTTCGACGATATATACGAATACCTGAAAATAGTATCATATGATCGCTATTATTTAATTCCTTTCTTTATGTTCTCACATTGTTCTCGTTATGATGCATTTCAATGTTATATTATAGTCAAACTGTTGATTGATACGTCAATATGTTGTTGTTTTGATCTGTGGCATTGATATTTGCTCAAACCTGTTAGAATTTAAATGAAAACCAAATATTTTTAATAATAATAGTATTTGTTTATCGTAACAATAATAATAATGTATATAAATTGAAATGGTACCAAATGATCATAAAAATAGTTGTAACAATAAACATGTTGACAACAATAAAAAAACACTACATAAAGCTTACAAAAGCATTAGAACAGCTGAAGAGATTACAAAGAATCGGCTTGTCACTATCAAAACGACAGTTACTGCATAATGTGAAACAGAAAAACAGCCAGAAATTTTTCAATTTCATCACCTCTTCGTTCATGTTACCACCATGTTGCTGTACAATGTTCTTAGCACAAACGTAACAAAAACTCTAGCACACTTTCGGCAGGTTCTCTTTTGTTTGTCTCTTTTCTGCTTTGTTCTATTACCTTCGTGTGGCATCT
Organism: Anopheles rivulorum; assembly: GCA_018908115.1. Lineage (NCBI taxonomy): Eukaryota > Metazoa > Arthropoda > Insecta > Diptera > Culicidae > Anopheles > Anopheles rivulorum. The sequence goes on from STHB01000004.1 coordinate 11,442,077, forward strand.
GTTCGGCATGCACGCTCGTCAAACATTTCATTCACCTACTACTATTTGCTGATGCTGGCTGTGCATTTCGTGATCCTTTGTTTTGCGTGGAATTTCAATGCCGAACAGTACAAGCACAGTGGAACAGTGGATGGCCTTCGCTGGGTGCACATTGTACGTGTATGCAAATGGAACCATTCGGTAACGTTGGCTTCCTTTGGAAGGATATATTGTTCATCTCAGGCATGAAATAGTACGAACGGGAATGGATCGTCTCCAAGGGCAATGAATAAATTTCACGAACTTTTTGCTATTTCAAGGTTGTGCGGTCGTGGTTTTTGAAGCTCGGAAGCTAATGAAACTTTGGTGCACAATAAGGTGTTTTGGTTTCCTGTTAGTAGTTTTTATTACAAACAATTGATTGAAATATTTGTACAAGCTTAATGATTTTGACTGAGCAAAACTCCCAATTTGTAAACTACATTAATAGTACACCATAGTTATCAGTGTGTGTACACACGAACAATTAGGCAGGTTGATACACTGCACGGTACACCTTCCTTCACTGAGCTGGTAAATATGATGACGATCCGCACAACCAATAGCGTTGTCATACAAGTCCATAAAGCACTTTTTCACACGTAATACATACATTATTTTCCACCCGAACGCTTTCATGCCGCCATGGTGTGGCGTTTGCTCTATCGAAGGGGGAATTTTTTTTTTCTTCCTTTGTGTTTCGCTTCCGTACAGGAAATATTGCTACACCGGATCCACCAGATGACATCAGTGCCTCCCTATTGAAGGTGAAGTGTATAGTGTTGGGGACAAGGGTGGGTACGGGATAAGGTGCAGTGCCGGGACGGACGAGCACACCCGTTTTTCGCGGAAACGCTAATCGATGTCAGTTTCACGCTGCAATGAATTAAGCTGTTCATAAATCAAGCGCCTTTTTCGGAGTGGTTCGCGGCTGCTGGCGTAGGCCATTCAAACGGGCGTGCCATGTGCGAGAAGGAACGGGAAGATGGTCTTTGTGAGCTTTTGTCCAGTGGCGTGTCCTTTAATGCCGCACAAGCTTCGCACAGTGATCGAAGGTAGTCCGATAAGCGATGGCAAGCCATTTCGTACGATAGTCATTCCGATGAAGAATGGTGATTTTTTTTTTGTTCGGTTTGCGTGTGTTTCGATTTTGCCATTTTATAGCCTTGTTTGGATGCGTTAAAAAAAGGCGCATGCCGGCCTGTACTCGATGTTAGGCATTGATAACGATTCGTCAAAAGTACTATGGCGCTTTTCTGTCGTGCCTGGTTGTCGTCTGTTTTAGACTGTTATGCTTCATATCACAAAAACATTACGCTTATGGCGTGGGAAATGTGACGCTTCTGGAGAGGATGCGTGGTGAATGATTTTTTATTTTGTAAACGCGTCCGGTTGTGGTAATGTTTTATATGATGCGAAGTTACGAATACTGGTGAGTATCGTTTAAAGTAGAAATAAAAACTTTATTATCCCTTTGCTTTTAGACTAGACTGCATAGACTTTGCTGAAGCAATTTCTAAATAATTTTAAAATTTGCCAGAATTTGGTTTTTGTTCTTCAAATGACAAGAAATGGAGTAGTTGCATATCAAACTACACTAACAGTGAATGACTTGAATTAGCCGAAATTTATAATTATTAAAATGATATATTATTTCAATGCGTATTATTTTATGACAATACATCGATCTGCTCACATTTGTTGCATAGTTTCGCTGTTATTCAAAAATTTGCAAAGACTTTCTTTAACGACCACTTTTGCCTCGTCAAAATGAAGAAACCATTCGCGAAACTTTGTTTTATTTCACGCAGCATCTTCGTTTATAGGTACCATCAGTTGTCGATAAATTAAAGCCATCCGTCAGTTAACTTTAAACGAAAAATATAACATTTTCCCCAAATGACGGCTCGAAGTCAACCATACCGATGCCTTCAAAGGCAAATACAACACCCAAATAACAATTATCTGGTTTGTGTAACCATGCGACAAAGATTGATTGATGCTTGGCAATGTTTAAAGTAGTACAATCGAGCACAAAACAGGTGTTATTCATCATTGATTTAGGTTTGCTTTTCTAGCATATTCTTATAATAATGATGTTTTATATTGCAAATTGCCTACCTTCAGGCGCATGTACAATTAGTATTTCATTTTTGGTATCTTTGTTGATGTTTACGATTTAAATAACTTTTCTAGTGGACTTCATTACTTTACGCTGTTTTAGAGAAAGTTATTCGCAATTAATGCAATCATTTAATATGAACAGGGATACAAAATGGTGTTGTAAAAATTTGGACAGAACGAAATTAAAGAATTATCATGGTTTCCCTGTAGGAAAGGCAAAAAATAAATACTGTCAACCACACAGTTGAAAACGAAACGGAAATAAATTCCAACTAATTCCATTTCATCCTTCAATTCCTCCCAGACCCTCGATTCATCCCTCCAGCTCTCTTCTTCCGCCGTAATGTGCCCCATCCACACCATCCCACGCCGTAAATTAATTCAACGCATATTAAATTTAAACCACCACCAGCACCGATACAACGCAGCGTCCATCGGGACACCACAGCCAGCCGGCTTGCACGATTTCTGTGTGCCAGTAAACTTTAAAAGTGTGGCACAGGGCACTCACTTTAAAAAAAACCGTTGGCACGTTTGCGTTTGTGCGTGTAATGCGTGCAGTCGAATACGGAATTATTCAACTAAACATTCGCACCGCAACAAACAAATAAATTGTGGCACCGTTCGTCTACAAGGCTCGTTGAACGATGGTTTGGGTTTGGTGGGTGTTTTCCTACATGTTTTATCCCCGTTTTCTCTTGTCATTTCAATTCTACCTTTTCCACGCCTACCCATTCCATCACTCGTTCGCGGAAGCAGCGGTTCGAAATTAAAGCATTTTACATGTTTACGTTATGGTGTTAATGGAAAACGCATAAAATGTTACATTCACTCGCCATTAAATTACTTTACGCTACTGCGCTGCTTTACCGCCCGCGCACCTTTTCGCATGTAGCAGTGGGAAGATTCTCCATGCGTCGTCGCATGAAATCGGCTACGGAACGGCGAATGCTAGCCGATAGCCGGATAACCTCAGCAAAAACCTTTCGTTGGCTTGCGTGCGGTGATGTTATGGTCGGGTCTGACAATGGTGTCGTTTCGGTCGCTATTTCCTTTAAGATGCTGCTTTATTCAATCTACCGAGCTGACAGCAAATTTGGCCGAAATAAAACAACTACCACCACGCAGCATGGGAAAGGATTTACCCGTTGCCGGGTGAGTGTTTTTCGTAACAGAGCCTAAACAACAACCCCGTCTCGGGCCAGGGCGACAAACAACAAAAACCCCGTTCCGTATCGCAGAGTGGGAGTTTTTCCCAGTAACACACACACACACACGCACGGCCACGTGAAAGTTCGGCGTGAAGTTTACGACGTGGGAAAACCAAGGCAAGTGGCGTCAGGTTCAAACCCACGCCCGGTTGCTTCTCACTGTCACACTTGCTAACGATGCTGTAGAGTTGGTTCTACCTTTTTTCTTTCCTTAGCACCATACACCACCTACCGTTTTCCTCCCTGTTTTGCATCGTCTTCGGGAAATGTTTTCACCCTTACCTGTCGCACGGTCCCATGCTCCTGTGCCCCCTGATACTCCCACTCACCCACCCACCATAATTCAGGTGTCTTTATGGGTTTATTAAAGTGAACTTTTTACGATCAATTTTCTATTAAATTCAATTCCGTCGGAAAACATGATGTCATCGAGCGGACGAAAAAGGGGAAGAGGAGGGGGAGGCCATAAGACCATTCATCTGCCTTCTGCTTGTTGAGTTTTTTTTTTCGCTACTCTCCCTCACCGTTCGCCGTTTTACTCATACCGGTCGTTTGTACATTGCCATTTGCCGGGAGCTACAGGTTGAATGTGCTTTTAATGCTTAATAAAATGACATTTGCCTGGCTGGTGGCTCCGAAATGGTGATAGGAAATGGGAAACAAACACACACACACACTTATACAACCGGAGGTAAGAATGGCCACTCCATGCGTCCGTAGCATCAGATCGAAACAAACAAAAAAAAAAACGCCACCCTTACGCCCATTGAAGGGTGATGCGTTTTAATGAGTGAAATAAATTTTTGACAGCTTGTGATGTTTTGTGTTAAATTAAAATCCTCCCACGGCGAAGAGGGAAGGTGTGTGGGAGGGTGAGAAGGAAAACGGGAGAGCGCATCCCACTCACCCTGAAAGCCATAACCGAGCAGCGGCATGCCCGGTACGGAATGGCGCCCATTAAAAGGTTGGTGATCACGAATAAAGTTTAACTCACGCTTTTCCTTCACGAGCCATACACACGCCATTTCGGGTGGGAGCAGGATTACCAATTCTTCCTGCAGGTACATATATTCCCCCATCAGTGCGCACGGGAACAGGTTGAAATGTAATTGAATCTGGTGAAAACACTTCTTACGAGTGGTACAATAGCAAGCAAGTAGATCGAAAAACGGGAAAGAAAAGATAAGATCGAACTGTGCGGTACCCACTGGCACGGGGTGGTGTGTGTTTCGTGTTGCATTTTTACTTTTTCTTTTCGAGAAAAAATGCATAGACGAAGGGAACGCAAACGGCTAGCCAGGAAGGACGAAGCTTGCCGTTGGAAATAGCGTGCGGCTGGAAAGTATTAATTATTCATAAGCAATTTCTTTGATCGTCTACGGTGAAATTGGTTGTACCGGTAACGGTGCAGCCCAGGAACCAGACCGTAACCGAACCGCGAGACTACTTCTTGGGCAAAATGGAAAATGGTGAAAACCCTAAAAAAAGAAGATGAAGAAAAAAAAAACAGAAAGAAAAGCTTTGAAGGAGTGGGACTGCGCGAAATGGTAACGGTCCCGCACACGGTTACACGAAAATCGATTAGAATAAATCAAATTTTGTTTCTCAATGGTGGAACGGTGCTCATGGTAATCGGTAACCATATTTCATGGCATTTAAATTATTTCCCCCGCACCGTACCGGTTCGGCCGATCGGTAAATTGTGCTGCCACGATCAAAATGCCCTGGAACGGCCGTCAAGGGCTGACCTTTCAATGAGTGAATCGCTGCAGCGGAATTTACAGACGGAACGGGAAGACATCCACTTTAAAGTGGTTCCATTTTATTGGATGTGTAGTTAAGCTGGAATGAAATGCAAAACATGTCGGCCACCTTGATCTTGAGCAACAAGGATAAAGTTGTGGAATGTTGAAATGGAGCAGTGTTAAGGACATAGAGTAAGATCCATAATGCATAGTCTAGTAATGTTTATAGACACTAAATTAAACTGGTTTAAAGTAAAATTTTATGAGAATATCTGTAGCTGAGCAAGAAAAGGAAATGATAAAAACACTAGATAAGCAAATGCCCAACAAGAATTCATGTATCCTATTCACAATACAAAAAAACCACAGTTGCTTGTCGTAAGTAAACAGATTGTTAGTAACCAGTAATCAAACATTGGATCATTAAATAAACAAAAACATTATTTTAGAAAAAACTAGTCGTAAACAGAACTTTTATAAGCCAAGCACATAGACAAACAATCTGAATTTTTCTTCCGTGTTTTGGAAATAAAACAAAAAACTTGTAAAAAGCCTTTACGAAGTCATGATAGCCGATCGCTGTGCTCGGTTTGTGAGTATTGCAATTTCGTGGAAATTGAACATGAGCTAGCTTCGATCATCCTGAATGAAAAGGCATCCTAAGAACCATTTCATTTCATGCGAAAGCAATTTTTGATCAAAGCTTCTGTATTTCATCAGACTGTTGTAACTATTGGAACGAAACTAGCGAACTTTTTTCTGGTTTTCGAATTTGTTAGAGGGGAAGTAGATCTCACATATTGCATGTTGCGATTCGACGTTTCGTTACCATTGCGTTAAGCTTCTGCGTTGCTACATGTATTGCTAACCACAAGCCGTTTTAAAACAATAGCAACCTGGATGGACGGAACTTGGATCTAACAACATTAGCGATCTTTTGGAACTTTGCTGTAAGTGAAAATAAACAAATAAGTGTACAAAAACACAAACCTTACAAAGCACATAAACGGTTCTGCAGTAAACCGATTTATGTAAATTTTATTATACATTTTATTTTCACCTCTCTCTCGCTCTCTCTCTTTTACTCTATTAAAAACAAAAATACCCGCCAAATTCAGCTTCATTTGCAAGAACTTTCCATGGCCCGTGCTGTTCTGTGACTGGCAGCAACTTGATGGCGGTGAGAAAAACGATCGAAGCACTTTTGCCACCGAACAAGATTAAAGAAAATTGCATTAGTTTCCCATTGTGCTGGTCTGCATGCCCGAGCACGAGATCCGCTCTCATCAGCAACCGGTTGATTGAATTCTGAGATGAAGTTTTCACTCCAACGTTTTCACCGCGCCGGTTTCCGTGCCGCTTCGAGTTTCTAATCCATCCTGCTAGAACTGGAACTGCTCCATTCCGCTCTGGCTCTTTGAAACGTTTCGAATAACTAAATTTTGAAGACCAATCAAAACTTCTTCGACCAAACGTACCGAAACGGCAGGATGGAAATTGCACTGTCCACTTTCGTGCAGCCGTTCTCAAAACAACCACCGAAACACTATATTCACTACGCGCGAGGCAGTTCAATGGAAAAATGGATGCCGGGAGGCACCTGGCGAGCCTACTTGACGGGACTGTCCCGGTTGTTCCGTTGCAAAACAGCTTCTTAGCACATGCAAATCCAATTTCGGAAGGAAACGCTCACCCCGGGAAGGCTGACGCCCGTACGCCAGCCGTAGGTACGCCGTCTCGCGTTGGGGGAGGAACTTTTCTTATTTAAAGTTTGAATTGAAATCAAATCTCGACGGAAGTGTCGTTATAGTGAAGCCAAATGGACATTTTGGCAGGAGTCATCCCATCGCAGGCAGTAGTTTTCGGGGTTTTCTTTTGTTTTTTTAGCACTCCAACATTTGACTCATTCGATATTGCCACTCACGGTTTGTTTGCAGGCATATTGTGATCAGCTCATGGGGGACCTTTTGCTTTTCTTTTTACTGTATTCCTGTGTCAAACTGTTGTGTGTTTTCATCTTTTGAATGCAAACAAACTTCTTCAACGTTGGATAAAAGCACACACACACACACACACACATACACTCACACACACACACACACACACATAGACATTCTAGTGAAGCGGAAAAGTTCGATTGGATAAGATAGTAAACTACTGGCGGAAAAGTGGTAGAAGGACATCGTTTTCTTATACTGTCCACACAAAAAAAAGAAAGCTGTCCTGCTCAACAACGTGCTCGCTGCAAAATGGCACATATGAAACCGTAACGTTATGGAAATCAGCCATCGTCAGGTGAACTAACAAAAAATCGAAGAAAACATACGCATACGATGCACGAAATTCTTTCGACAAAGTGCGCTACCCGAAAGAAGTTGAGGATGGCTTGAAAGAGAACAGATTGAAAGAGTTTGAAAAGTAAATTCGATTTTACGTTTTGCATCTTGGCAGTTGTTTGTGCAACGAAAGATTCGTTTTGTTTTAAATGAAAATCTCTTTTAAATTCTTCTACATTCTTGGTTGCTAACTTGCTGGTTGTTTCGTATAAATCTGGCCCATGTTTCCGATGATATTCAGATGAACCGCAACTATTTGCTTGAAAGTTTACCTACTGTGAGTCGTTACAATGTACAAACTCTATTAGATAAAGTGTTCGGTATAATGATAAGGAAAGATAGATTATACGTTGTATTTTGCAGGAAGTTACTTTTAGTTGTTGGGTTTGAGATGTGAAAATTTGTTTTAAAATGATAATGAAATTATCACTCATTTATTTTATAGCAAATATCTTTGCTTACTGGTCAGCCTTCAGTTCTTGAACAGTCTACGGTCGATTCAGTGATTCGACTTAGGTTTCAGTTAGTTAGAATTCAGAACTCAAACATATAGCACATGAGAAGCAAGCACAGACCGAATGTTTTTTCCTAGTGCTACTATAAATATATGAATTTATCTTAAGATACTGATAATTGGAATGAAATTGACTCCCTTTGGATGAAAATTCAATAATCGGTTTTTAATAAAATCAATCAGTCTTCTCTCTGAGCAATCAACGATCGATATTTTGTTACTGTGCATTATGGACCAACGTTTTAAAGTAGTTTAATTTCTTCTACATATGGCCTCAGTTGCACACTTACATGAGGGACACATCCGAAGAGATTTAAATGGATAGTAACATACCTTTCACCAGTATTAATAATTCAATCCGTCGAAGCTTTCGGCTGGCTAATCAATTATCATCGGTCTGGTTGAGAAATGTTCCGACAGATCCAAACAACTGGACTGTCGAGATTACGGTTCCTAATTTTAAGCCAACTAGCCCCTATTCCAAATGTGTTTTTTTCTTCTCCTGTTTTCCTTTCCTGCAATCTACTATTTTACAGATTTGCAAACTGTCCTTTTCCCATTTGTGAAGCGAAAAGCCCCAGCCAGGGACAAATTGGAACCAGACAAACATATCCCTTGCAAATTTTTTCACTGAAACACCCAGCCACAAAGCTGGAACCTTTTCGGAGAAGGTTCGCTCCGTGGGTACGGGTCTGGTAGGCTGTACCAGCACCGTACCGTACCGGCATCGCCTCCCAGCGTCCATTATTATGTAAATGATCCATTGCTCGAATTTATTCTGATAAAACATTTAAATCCCGTCGACAAAATGGCCACCCGTTCCGCCGTTCCAGAATCGGTTAACGCAAAAGGCCGGCTGCATCCACTACGGATGAGCGTATAGGAATTTGCTGTATGCTGTCTCTCCACGCTGCTTCAGTTCGTTCTCGTTCGTATGCCAAGAACGATATATCATCGAACAGATCTAGCGGCCCGAGGATTGGTGGGCTTTGTCTGAAAGATCGCCCGGATTCGGGATATTTCATTTAGCCCCCTTTTTTTCTGTTGGTTTACCATGCCCAGCTGCATCTTCACGTTCGTTGGGTTTTTTGATAAAATGGAATGGAATGGCTTTTTTGCTGTGCTGTTTTGGGTGTGTGTTTTTTTGCTGGTTTTTCCATATATTTTCATCCCAAAACACATTTCTGTTTCTTCGGTACGGTACGTACGGTACTTCTTCGTACATCGTATGGTATAGTACTAGGAGAAAAAAAAAACTAGCATTATAATGCAGGTAGGACTTATCCGTCCCTTCCAAGCCGGTTGCCTTTCGTGCGACAAATGGCACCAAAATAGTACAAGGATAATTCAATTCCCACATACTGGCCGAAATGGAATGGTAGTGGAGTTGATCCAGCTGGAACGCTGTTTGAAGGTATGAAAAAGGACCAAAACTATCCACGAATCTTTCTAGTTAGGCTGTTGCTGTGTGACGTTACAAGAAATAGCTAAAAGCTAAAAGCTGATCTGTGGATAAGAACCTTAAAATTCATGCCTCAATGTTAGGAAAAAAAGCTACTAGTTTGATGAATTGGCTGTCGAATTTCAAACTACTCATAAATCCAAATCTGCTTATATAAGTTACTTTTACTTGAGGGAAATCTCCAAATTTTTGTTTTCATTGGAACTATTGGATTTAATAGATCCAATCTAACGTCTTTGTTATTATTTTTAAATTGAGTTTTTTAATTAAGTCATTCATAGATGTTAATAACACCCTTAAACTTTCCACAAATTTTGTTATGTACGCGACTGTAAATCGATTTAATAGTTGAAATTTGCACGTTTAATCGTAAGTTGCAATCTTCATCTTCATGTTACGAAAAAAGTCCAAAAAAAAAGAAGACGTTAGTCCTAAATTTACTAGATATCTTTTTTTTGTGAACCAGGACACATCAGTTTAAGTGTTTATTAACAAAAAAGAAAACGAAAAAAAAATCTCCTTAGGCTTGCGAACAGAAGTGGAAGGATCTGAATGACTCTCCTAGATCGTTTCTCTTTCTGAAGCACCAGCAGAAGAAAAGATACCGGTGACATTTCCATTATGTCAAGGGTATCTTTTTGCTCTAGCACCGTGCATCTTGAAGAGCGAAAGCAAAAACTAAAAAAAAAAACACACACACCAACACTAATGAAATGGTGAAACGTACAGCCAGAAGCAGACAGGACTCTCGACCGAACGAGAGCAAACCGCAAAACGGTGCTGCGGAAGCACCGAAGGGAACACGTCACGAGGTGATCCATTTAATGAGCAAATGGGGCAATTTACATACTTAGCAGTGCGTCTTCCTAAGCGCAACCGTTTTTCGCTCTACGTGATTACTTCAACCCAAAGAGGCACCATGGCCATAGCCATACGCTTACCATCCAACTCGTTAGAGGGCTTGTCAAACCATCCCACGATGATGCTTTACGTGGCTATCGATGAGCTCTTAACGTCTAGTGTGTATGGGAGGCGTGTGTTGGGTTTTTTTGGGTTGCACTACTTTATGTTACGAAGTGGGTGCTTCACTTTCGGTTATCTCTGGAGTTCTTGTCGTCACATGGAAGTTTTCTTAGTGGGTTGTTCTAATTACTTTAGTGTTGATCAAGCAGAACGTTTCGCTGTTGGCATGCAATTCGTTTGATACGGATGGTATGTACCAAATGAATTTTGGGCAATTCATGAAGAATCTATTTTTTTAGAGTCATTAGAGAGCTCTTGTTTAAATATGCTAATAAAATAAATTTTTAATAAAATTAGTGTATTCTAAGTTGAATCAATAAACTTCAGTAAACTAATTAAACACAAAAGTATGAGGCTATACCAGCTGTGTCGCTCGGTACCATTCACATGATCAACTGATCATTCGCGTCAAAGTGAGATTGTGGTAAAAGTTATAGAGATCTCCATTGTGGTAGCACCTTCATTTCAAGGAGAATACAGTGTCATACAATGAATAAATTGGCACATTGTTTCATGCTATCGTCACATTCGTTGCTGCTTTCATTCTTTCATCTATCAACAGAGTTCAATCATCATGATTTTCAACGAACGTATTGTGCAAAGTGTTCAAGAGTCAAAACAACGATCAAAGTGTCGATATTCGAGGAACACCGTCACATTGTAAAGGTTTCAAATGACTTTTTCCATTCGTTGGAGTGTTAACCCATGAACCCATGGTAACATTACTATGGCGATGGACAATGTATGGAAGAGGATAATGATAAAAAATAAACATTTCCTGCAATATGTATATGTTACATTGCTGGAAAAATGGCTTTCATTGAAGAAAAATGGCACTATGCGAAAGGTTGGGTGTATAATATAGATGATGCCAGAAGAGTAACGAATGGTGGATGATTTTTTTAAATCGCACTTTTAAATTGAAATTTTCAACGAAACGGTAGCGGTTCAAACTCCTCGAAGATTTTTGCTGGTTCACTCGACGATATTTAAAGGACAAAACTAAAGCATGAAGTGGTTTTTAAGCTCAAATTAGGAGAAAGCCCCAATTATTGGGAGCCAACATCTTCGGAGAACCTCCACAGTAATGGGATTCTTTTGGTAGAACCTCTAGGTTGGGCATCATCACCATATGCTTCAACCATCGTATCCTTAGTGCGTGTGAGTTCGCAAGTATATTAGCAAATAAATACGTGAATACGAATATTAGACGAACATGTCTGTCCTTTATTACTGGAGAATCAATACCAGATGAATACTGCTTAATACCAAATAAATGTTGGCCGAATGCTAGATGAATGCTGCGTCAGTGCTCAAGTGGGTGAGTTTATCAGTATGTGCGTGCGAATACTGGAAGAATATTGGACAAATGTTGGACGAAGAATAGCTCTTATCGAAATTCTGATACGAATTCATGTGGCAGACAGGAGCCACTGTCACGAACACGGGCCATTCAAAGCCATGAAGCCAATCTGTTTCCAAACATGGCACTTTGAAACCTACCATGTGTCGCTCTCTGTTATCGTGTCAGTAAAAAAAAGCCAGGATTCTTTAAACCGATAACTCTGAGTGTCAAAATACATAAACAAAAAAACGAAATGTTTCGGAAAAAACATACAAGACATCAACAAACGGGATGGTTGTGTTTCGCTCATTTTTTGTTCCCTTTAAGCCACCACTGGGATGGATGTGTATTTGTGAGCAAACAACAGCTTAAACAATAACATCGATGGCACATATGTTTCGCCAAAATAAATTGCCGTAATTTATTATCGACGCTCGTTTTACTTTCCTGTACGATCGGTTTTTCTGTTTCTCCTTTGTTTTGTATTCAAACCGATCACGGTTCACCTTCCCAAGGGAGGGAGCAAAGTGTTAAGCGAAAACCGTTTATGAACAACAGGAATTATGTACCATGGCGTGTACCGAAAAATGGGAGAAAAAGTAGTTCGTCGCAAATGGTGGCACCTTCGTTTGGACTTCTTTTTTTCATCCAGTGGAACGTTTTAAAACAAACGTGGGTAACGTGATGCGTAAACTAAAATTGAATAGCAACATTTTGGCTTCATATTTAAAATTGTAATATATTTTTTTAAATTGATGTTAAAATTTAATATTTTTTTAATCACAAGTTAATTAATTAAGAACAAGAGTAACTCATAGAAAATAAATTGATTTTATTATTTTCTATCATAAATTCCTGCTTAAAACACTTATTACACACACTGCTTAACACTTAAAAATTATTTGAAAGATTGAAGTATCGTTTTTAAATTGTGAATTGGTCTATTCTTTTCACTCATAAATTTTACCGAAGAATTTAGTTTCCTTATCTATAAATATATAAATGTAAATGGCAATTCAAATAATAAATTATTGTTAGAGTGTGGTTTCACTACAATTTTTTTTAAATTGAGAGATTTTGAGAGAAAAGAAAAGAAAAAATAGAGAGAGAGAGAGAGAGAGAGAGAGAGAGAGATAGCAACACATGATGACCTTAATTAACATAAACTAAGCAAAACTGTGTTCCATCTACGACCCTCGCATCTGTACCGCACTGTGGCGCATCAAACTCCGCCGGGGACGGCGAACTGCAAACTTTCACAAGCTGACCATTTATCTTTTAAGCCACTCAATCACAACCGACCGTAGGAGAAACTTTTGTTTTGTGACCGTTTCAAAATTAAACAACTATATCGTCCCAGCCAGCTGGCCAACGCCGACGAAATCTCGACACAACACCAAACAGCATGCTCGTTTGGTGCTTTGTTTCTCTTTGCAAAACGTTTCGTGCGAATATTCACATTCTGGGCACGATTCTGCACGGGTGACGACAGATGGACTGGCGATGGCACCAGTGGAAGCGAATAAAATGTCAACCTTTTTCAGCCGGGTGTTTCGATTGAAACTTCCTCGTTTTGTTTTCATTGTTTTTAAAACTATAAACAAACAAGGTCCATTCTAAAGCCGAAAGAAACGATTTGTGCATTATTTGTGTTGGAAGTTTGTTTCGGTTTGTGTTTTGAATTGATTTCACAGCATAACTGCTAGATTGCCTGAGGTCAACAGCCTAATCTGACTCAGGAAGGAATTAATGTGTAGCAATCATAACGAAAACGTTAGCATAATTAGGCATATCGGCATAAAGTTTTTCATTTATCTTATTGATAAATAATTCGGTTTTTTGGATCATAAATGATTTTCCTACATAGATTTTATAAGTAAAATAACAGATTTTCGATGAAAACGTATCCTCAAAGTTTAGAAATTATATACCAATATTGTTAAAAAATGAGTTTTTCATATGGGAACTAAGAATAAAAGCCACAAACCAAAGTATCTTATCCATCATATGGAAAGATCGTTTATAAACTTTGGACCTTCCTTGAAAAGACTTGCTTTCTTTCTAGGAAAAAAACTCATCAAAAATAAAAAATAAACAGAGTAATGCAATAATAAGAGTTTGCAAAACCGCATCCAGAAATAGCTTACCCAAATCTGTACATTTTGTGCGATATTCGCGTGGGTATGAGTAATTTTTCATGAGGTTGATCCACATGTTTCTTTTGTTTCAAGAGCGAAGAAAAGCCAACAAAACATTATCGAACGGAACAAAAGTATACAATTTGGAAACGTTATCGAAAGCAGAGCGTCCTTCCGAGTAGCTGTGGGAAGAATGTTGTGTGAATAGTATTTTTAGGTACGGTTTTGGTGTGCTGAAAATAAAAGTAATGCTTTCGATGGAAGAGAGAAACAATTTAACCTAAGCATCACCGTAAGATGCTGTGTTGTTTTTGTGATCGATGTTGAAAACCAATTTCTATTTTTTCTATGCATTTGGTGACAAATAAATAGGATGAAAAACCATCTTCCCTTCACATGGTTACGCTTCCACTGGTGCTAAATCATTGGCTTCACCTTTATGCTAAGGGCATGATCATTATTCTCCTTTACTCTTCATTCTGTCATTTCCACTTGGCTTTCGCAGCTTTTGTCCTTCGACGGAAATCCAATAATAAAGAAACCCCGAATCTTCACAAGACACCAAATATAGAAACCATAAATTTTTGACCAACTGCTTGCCTTTCGGCACCACTCATGTATGTATGCTTGATATGTGTATTTTTTTCGGTCTCCGGCATGCAGTATATTATGCAAAAAGCCACCAGGACATTGTGCAATGGCAAGCTAAGAAAGACCCAGTGGCCCGAAGGCCAACAGGATAATCGAGCCAATAATTCACTCTCAACTTCAGGCTGGTAGGATGTGGTTTATTTCAAGGAAAAGTAGGCGAAAGGTAGAAGAAAAACACGACAGGCAAGCAGCAGATCGTAATTCAAGCAAGGCTGTAGCATATGTATGAAGCATCGAGTGGTAGATGGCAAGACATTAGTAGCATTTATGATCGACCTCGAACGAAAGTGTGTTCGCTGTAAAAAAAAAAAACTAACACAAACACACACATACACACACATACACTGCAACATGTTAATAACCAAGATATTAGTTGCGCAATGCAACGTGGAAGATAATTCCCTTAGCACCAACACTCAAAAATCCGGCTTAATCTTAACGAACCTACTGCACGCTTGTTTATTGGAGCAACCTTTCCGGACGGTTTTAATGTAGCTTGCAGTGCTACGGTGAAGGTTCACGAGTTATGCTTACGTGCCCATAAACTTACAAATATCACCTTGTTCTTGCAGGGTTCTTACAAAACCATGCTCCCGATCAGGGCATGATGAGGGCAAACGCGGAACTAAGGAACCGGTGTTTTATTGTTAAACTTTTTTAAACACCATCAATAAAAGCTTCGAAACCGGGCGTTACAGAATACCTCAAGGTTAGCCTTCCCTCGAAGGAAGGGGACTATTATGCTTCACCAGAAAAAAAGCGTAGCTATTGTTTTTGCGCATTGGGGCATTACGGGATAAGGCGAATGTGTGGGAACCATCAAACAACGGAATGGATCCCGGTATTCGGTTCCGGATACAGTGTGTCACGCCATTTTTTACATCTAATACACAGTTTAAAAGGTATTTTCTTCACAGGGTATCCTTTAAAGATCACTTAATGGATCTATACATATCAACAAAACTAAAAGTTTGAGCTTGGGTAGATCCATAGAGAATCAGTTGTGTAAATGTCATTTCAGTTTGGAAGATTTAGTACATATGGAAAGCTTCTTTCAGGCCATATAATCGGTATACTAATAGGCGTAAGATTCATCCATTTCTGAAACCTTTTGAAACTGTAAAATTGAAATGATACAGCGTACAAAGCTTTCTCAACTCGGATGAAAGATTCTGGATCAATCTGTACATACAAAGTCTAACAATTGTTAATTTTTTACCAATCAAACCTTATACTTCCCTTATTACGTCCTTTAGTAATCTTAGCTAATTTTGGAATTTGTTTCCTAATTGTTGTGTCGAAGGGTTAGACAATCAGATGACGATAAGAGAAATTTGTCGTGGTTTGAAATGTAAAACATTTTGGTAAAAATAATTCTGTTATTTTAACATTTCTAATGTTAATTAAATTGTAATTAAAAACTTGAACCTGCTAAAATATTGCACCACACTGTACCTTCAGCCATTCGGTAGTGAAGGCCAGTTGCAAGACCCACCACCAGGAGTAATGATTTATGAGCCACAACAGCGATGCTGCACACCAGTCACCAGTGTTCGAGCAGCGCCAGGTATACGCTACCACCCACGCTTCGCCCACAAGCTTCCGGGCCACCGGAAACCAACCCACACATCCCACACATGTCATTGATTAACGATTCGAGCATTTGGCAGGAGAGTTTTGCTTTATCGTTTATTTCCCCGTCACAAAACCCTTCCATACGTTTGGAGGCCAAATCTGGATTCAGAAATCGACCCACTGTTCGACCTACCCTGCCCTGCTGTGCCCAATTTTGGGGTGAAAATGGTTGGCTCGGTTACATCGGGGAACGGTCCGGGTCGGGGCTGTTTGGTGGTAAAAAAGGTTAATTGCTCGTAAAATGTCTGCCGTAATTAGCGGCTTAGACGTACGGTTTTATTGAACCTAATTACAGCGTCAGGCGGGGCAGCTTCCGGTTCGGTCGATATATTACCCCGTGCTCAGGAAAAGTTGGATGCGTTTGGCAGATGGTACTCGGGTTACTGCTGTTTACCGCTGTACCGGTGTGATTACGGATGTGCTGCATGGCATCCGTGGTAACGATTAAACAATCAGCCCGAACCGTTGGGTCCAGCGGGTCCGCAGGAACGGTTTTAAAATGTAACCAGATGTAAAATCAATTCTGCTGAGCGAATAATCGATTACCTTTGCAAGTGCAATTGATCGATGCAAGCGTTACGTGCACGTCATCGAATTAAAGGCGAGATTAGTGTGCGTTTAATAATGCACGTGGCGTGCGTGAGAATGGTTCGGAAGGTGGTAATCAAGCGTGAATGCCGTAATTGGGGTTTAATTCAAATATGAAAAAATAAACCGATTCGCGACATACTGAATTATGGCACCAATAGATATTTTGGATGGTTTATGTAATTGATTGTATTTTTTTAAATTGTAGTAATTAAATTATTCGTAAATATACAAGTGGTTATATCGGAACCAATTCTTCCTTAAAAGTTAGAAGTAGAATGCCATTAATTATACAACGTGTAACATGATACACCATCATACAACGTGTAATTAAACTTATCGATATCACTAAGTAGTGTTACATTTTCTGCTTAAGTATTTTATTCTGGTAATTTTATTATTGTCTAACATTCACCTGTCACATCATCTTAGATATGACACATCAGGCTTCACTGAGATTGACAACTTTTAAAACAGAAACATGCGCAATGTTTGGTTTATAACTTAATCATTAAATTGATCTGCTGAGCTTTCAATCCTAATGCCTTCTGCCACATTTGCCCTGCCATCGACGACATAATCCACAGTGAAAAGTGTATTGACTTTGGATGCTTCGGTGTAGAAAGAAATGCAGATCAAAACCAGACAAAGAAAGCTTATCATCCAATCAGTAGCATCCATCTTCACTCGTTTCGAAAACTGTTGTGCATCGCATTGGTTGGCAACCATGGCCGGATGATAATATTCACCATTCCCTCTACCGTATTGTTTCAAATTTGTCTTGAAACGTCTGCATGTCAACATTGGGTTTATTGCTCCATCTTTCTGTGCTTTTTTGAAAACGGTGGGGGGGGGGGGGGGGGGGAAGCAGAAAACAACAACCGTGCCACACTCACGTGCAATATGCTAAGTGGCAAAGAGTGGCTCTCTCCGTTATGCTTAAGCTAAAATAAATAGGGAGAATATTTATTCAACCATTCAACCGAACCCAACCACCCCACTAAATGGGTCGCTGTTGGGGAGGCAAAGGGTTTGTGGCACGGCTTGTTTTTGTCCCTTTGCTTGGTCTTATCTTTCGTTCATGGGGCCTTCCCATTTTACCAGCAATCTGTTGCTATCAATCGACATTTTAATACACTGTCTACGGTACGGAGACAGTGTCCTTTTTTCCAACGATCGAACCGAATCCCAACGAATGGCAACCCCGTTCGAAACCTTTCCTCGGGCACTGTTTCCGAAACGTTCAATCTAATTCCAACGCTGCATCGTGGAAAAGTGACGGAAAAATGTGGAATACCTCCGCACGCCAGTTGCCCGAACGTTTGGTTCGATGGTTGTTGGCTTTTTTGTTTTTTTTTAGTCTCTTTCGACCAATCATTCCTTCCAATCGCTGACTAATCCTTGATTTGGCTCCCGGTGGTGTTTTATTTTGTGTTCCATTCCGACTACCACTACTACTACTACTTTGCATACGTCTGCACTGGTTTGGCGGCTCTGTGTGCTTTTCCACGAATGGGAAACTTTACACATGAACTCCTTGAGGGTATTTCTGTAACTAATGTAGTTCGATTCGTACTGGAACTTTGGGCTGAACGACGTACACGTGAAGAGTTGGTGAAGAGAACGCTTAAAAAAATAAAAATAAAGCCCCAAAGCTCATTTGCTCATTGACGCTAAGATTTGCAATGCTGGAGCGAACGCACACACACATAGCCGAGGGTGGAAATGAAGTGCAAATGTGAAACAAAATGGAAGATGAAAAAACAACACAGAAAATCTATTTCCCAAGCACCGGGTATGGCTGAACCGTAATCGAACATTTGCCTTCGGGGAGTTTTACATCCGACGTTCGTGCGATCGATTAATCGAAAAATCTCGTCCTGTAAACACGGATCGAGCTGGCAACACGGGCTTTCAACTAGGAACTAGAGTGACGCAAAAGATGCAATCGGCAATCATGGAAGAAGGAAATGAAGAAGAACCCACAATGAAGGTGATGGGGGCAACAAAAAACACACACAGCGCTAGCATGACGTTCATTAGCGCTTAAAATCCTACGGTATACATTCATCGGAAACAGCAGAATGGCGTGCAGGATTGTGTACGTGAAGCGTAAGCGTCCATCGCCGTTTCGTAGAAGATTTGTTCCGTTGCATGTGCAATAGATATGTATGTTCGTCCCAGCGAAACGTTTGGTTAATGAAAAACGGTCGCGACAAAGCGTGACACTCGCCAACATACTATCGGTCCCAGTCGTTCGGTGGAAAAGGCAAGCATGGGAAAGGAAAGCACGATTTTTCCACTGGCATGCACGGCGGAGACTTGGGCTTGCATCAGTTTTCACCATAAATCAAGTGGTCTTTAGCGGTGACGCGGTGAACGACGGCGGATGCGAAATCCGCCTCCGCCAGTTGAGTGACAGCTTTATGTCGAGAGAAATGTATTTTCGCTAATGAAAAGGAAACAAGAGATGTCTATTTCGTTTCACAGTTGGATTACGGGAAAAAAAGTGGTGGAAAAATAGGGAATATCTTCTTTCGATGAGTTTTTCCTCTTAGGAGTGGTGTTTGTTATAAAGAATAAGTTGCTAAGCAAAAGTTTCCATTACCACAACAGAGAAGAATGAATGTAGATACGTCAAATGAAATAATCTAACACAATGAACCAGTTAAGAAATGAATGGGGTTGTAAAATATAACACTTAGAATTGTTCAAACATTAAGTTTTTCTAGTTTCACATGCAAAGGAACCATCCGAAAGATTGTAATGAGCTATATAAATCAGCTAAATTGCTTGAAACAGCTCTGTATACTGTATTGGCTTCATAATCAAGGCCAAGTTTGTGCTCCACGAAGGCTATGTCAAGTGCTTTAATAAGCACGAAATGGTCTACGCCACACTCCAAGCGCTGGAATGGTTGGTAGCACAGTCAAATGGCATGCACAGATGTGTAAAGAATAAATAAAACAATGCACCAAAGATGTAATCATTAATGTGTATCAACTTAATCGGTGTGGAATTGTCCCTAGACAGCATTTTAAATCACAACTTTGATATTTATAATGTTTAACGTAATGAATTCAGAAAGAGAATTAGATGCAAATCTCAATCTTGTTTAAGTTAAGATTTGAAAACGAGAAATGAAAAAGAATCGGATGAATGTTATCTTGTTTATTATTGCATCAAACATCTCTTCAGATAAACTTTTGATTTATTCAATACATAGTTTTTTGTATTGTATTACAAATTTCCAAAATGAAACATCTCACACTCAATTTATTGATTTATGTATAAGAGAGCCAGAATTCGATTACAACTTATTGAAGAGCCGTTCCATTCGATCGATTTTTCCTCAAAACCTCACAATCGCTGGCAATGAAACTTTGTTTCCACACCGAGCAAGTGTGCTCCCCTATTGCCGCTGGTTGAATGTAGCAGAAGGTTGCCCAATGCGCCTTGCTCTCGTACAGGACCTTAACCAGTGATGCCCCGAGGGAAGGCTACGATTAGCAAACCAGCTGGAAGTTTGCAATTTGGAAATCCCGAGTTCCCGTGGCCGCGCAAAACTTTCCCTTTGAGGTGCGGAACGCACCGGGAAAGGGACCCAGTGACATGGAATGTCTTCTTCAATTCCGACTCCAAACTGGAGCGGGGAGAGCGAGTTTGGTTATGCGGATGGGCACAGTGTAGTCCCTCAAGTGATTTATAACTCCGTTAAGTAGATGAAAGCTAGATAATGTAATTGAAAAGGATACACCGGTGGCACTCGCGTGTTTTCCAATCTTTCGCCCGTGGTGCGGGCTGGTTAGCTGGTGGGTGTGAGGATGTGGCTAGGGGTGGGCATACATCTTGAAGGTTGGAGTTGGAGCAAAACCCTCGTGCAGGCGGAACGTTCTTGATTCGGCACAACTGACACGGAAGATGAGCGCTGACGGTTTGCCTCTGTTCCAGCTGCCGTCCCTGGAGGACAATTCTATTGCCGCAGGCAGGCGAAGCGAGCGATGCTGTGTGTGTACATGTTCCTGCGCGAGCGTCTCGAAGGCTGGGGTAAAATCATAAAGCAATAAAATTTAGAACGTGACAGCTAGAACAGCTAGAACGGGTACGGCACCGGTGGAGTTAACAGCAGTTTGAAACAGAACTTTGCAACAGCGTCGAATCGCTGGCACTCGTAGCGCTGCCGTCCCGTAGTCGTCAACAGTTGCCAGAACGAGCCTGAACCCCGAGGTTCAAGTGGAGTTGATTTCTTTTGCCGATACAAATAAAATATTATGTGACATTATATTGTCCCCGAGTGGCTCCGGTTCACGGTGGCCGTAGCAAACTTCCAACCAGCGACAGAAGCGACAAGCGTCTGCCAGCGCACGGCACGATGGCGTAAGCACTGTAACGATAGGGTAGTTTACTGCCCGACGAAGCTGAGCGACGAGCGAAGGGCCTGCAAGAAATTGAACCATGTTGACCGGAGCCGGAGTTTCGCGTAATGGCTGACAGATGCTGCCAGCTCGTGCCACACGTTCGAACCATTTGCTGTCTGCCACCGTGCAGTCCTTGGGCCCTAGCCCTTTCGTCCCGGGAAAAAAAAAACTCGGGGTCTCTTTGTTTCCTCAGCTTCGGAGACACAACACCGGTCTCAACGCGATTGTTTACTCGAGTTGATCCTTTCATCTTGTTTTCGATCGCTTTGGGGACGCTCCCGGATCACACAAATACATACACACACACATTGGTCTGCGTGTGGGGCCACGGTTCGGGATTTAATCCTCTTGTCGGTGAAGATTGGTTTGAGTTATCGAAGGATGACAGTCGGAGTAGCTTATCGATAAGCTATTAGATTACGTACACGGCTGGCAAACCGTTGGGTGCGCTGCGGGTCGGTTCCTGTACGCGCCTGTTGATAAATCCTAATGAAGCAAAAGTGTGTCGTACTAAAGTGACCCAGGACACGTATCGCTTCAGGTTTCGTGTTCGTTAGGGAGATAGATTTGCTCCTTTCTTCGCTTGTTCCCTTTTAGCTTCCATACCCGGTGTGGGGCGATTCCGGCCAACCGTATGTCCTTTCTCGACCACTCTTTTTGTCTGTTTGTGTAGCCGGATTGTCTTTGTGACTTAAATTGTAATTTGTGTGTGTGCGAATAGTTCATAAATTGTGAACTTTTACCATTTGTCTTGGTACAACAACCGAGGGCTACCGATAGCCGTCACCGGGCACCGGGCACCGAGCACGCCACGGTGATTATGACGGACGGTTATGGTGTGTATTAATTTGTCGTTTGTTGCTTGCCGCCGAACCGAAGGTGTCCAGGTGTGTACCGTGCCTGGAGTGTTCCGACTGTGTGTGAGTGTTTTTTTCTTCCTCCCTCTCTTTTTCTTTTCGGTAACGGCAACACCTAATTGAACCGGAAGCAGAACATTAATTCTTCTCGCAAGTTCCCACAACAGTCCCTGCTGCGTGTCATGTTTTCGGTTAGGGGTTTAGCTTTCTTTTTCCTTTGCTGTTGGAAAATGCAGAACGGTGTGGTTTTCGGTGTGGCTTTAGCAAACAGGTGGTGAAGTGATGTTAGATAAGAGTTGGAAGATTTATTGCCATTTAAATTGATAGTACATGGGTGGGGTTGGTTGTTTTTTTGTTTGTTTGCTGTTGTTTCAGCACGCGGTAATGCATTTTAGTAATCATTAAGGAGTATATCGGAATGAATTATTACCGGACGGCCAACATGATACAATGGCTGGGTGTGTGTGTGACAAAGTATGGAATGAGATAGTGGCACCTTTGTTTTACAGGAAAAAGTACAACATGATCATTAAATACATCAAACCGGAATAATTCTTCTAAATAACACCTTGCTTATCTTAATAGAAAGTGAAGCCAAGTTGGGCGCCCTTGGTTTATTTTCATACCTCATAATTCCTGATAAGTTTCTAAGAAGCAGCTCAACAATGGCACAATCGCATCAAAAGTATAACCGAAAAACTGCCAAATGAAATGGAAACTTCGCAAGGTTTCTTTATATCGCATCTGGCATGTACCATTGATAGAGTACTATTATTGGAAGTGAATCAGTTGTACGAGAATCAGCAAAACTTATCACCCAATATTGCCATTCTCTGCTCAAAGCAGGAGCCATTTCTCTAGAGTAACCGCGTTGTCAAGGGGTTCCTTTTAGAATGAAGTTACCCTCGAAGTCGTTCACTAGTAAGGTTGCACAATGATAACCGATTTCTTTCCCTGTTTGTATTATCCTGCGCACACCAATGGTACATTAATGCGGCAAGATTGATGCTGGGCCACAAAACTTTTCACTCACCCTTGAGCGTCCCTGCTCATGGAAATGATTCGTCGGTTTGTAGTTTTTGAAGTAAATAATGTGAACAGAAAAAGTGAAACTATTGCGACACACTCCCACAGTGCATGGTTGTCCTTGGGCGAATATAAATCTTACCGATGGCATGGGGGAGGTTCGTGCTAGGGTAACTGAATCAACACGGACTTACTGTCAGTTCTTGCCAACGTTTTGAGCTGTTTCTTTCCCAGCTTTTGTTCGATTACCTTTCGCGGGCTTAACGGATTTGACGAGGATTTAGTTCAACGCGGATGGGTGGTATTGTTAATCACTTTTCTACGCTATGACAATGGATCTCTCCGTTGTTCAAGAAATTGAAGGAGACGCTTACATTTTTCGATGAATGATAAATGCAAGATATTGACACCAAGGAATAAAGTTTCGATTATGTATTGTTGGCTTAAATTTGTTTAATTTTGGATTTTTGAGCAAATATCTGAAAAGTTTTACGATCATTTATCTTGTAATTTATACGTCTTAGAGAATTTTACTTTAATCTTTAAGAAATCTTTCTTTAAGATAAGGCAATTTTGACTAACAATTATGCACACAATAGTTCAAGTTCTGAACAAAGAGGTAAAATTAAGAAGTAGTTTTGCAATTTAAGATGAAGAATATTTATTTATTTATTTAACTTCCTTTATGTGTGACATTTTAATCAGATATTAAATTGATTACTGAAAACAAAACTTATGCTGTAGCTGTAAAATCAAATCTAATACTAAATGTAAACAGCCAATTTGTAGATGAAAGGTGAAAAAAGCTTACGTTAAGTTGTGCTTAAAAAATCATGCCACCTATTATTTTAGCAGCTATCACGAAAACAGTAGAGTAATTACAACCGGTTAATGAGCAAACGACTGACAAATTTTGCAAAGATTACAGAGATGGTAAGCTTTCATTTTGGAAAGGAATGTGCTGTAGCTCACCTCACCAACAAAGTAGCTAAAAACTAAGTAATGAAGTTCGAAATTCGCATATTGCACATGATGCGATAGCTATGTAAAGGATTGATTGTCTCTGGAAATATCAAACAAACTATGTTTTTATTTGTTTTTCTTTGGTTTTAAACCTATATTGTTGGATATTTTTTTATATCATATAGAAACATTATTTAAATCTTTCCCAACAAACAAAAGGTTGTTAATTAAAGTTAATTAAAATATACAAGAGATATAACTCATTATTGCTAACAATAGCAAATTAAATCGATTAAGTATTAATAAAAGCCTCAATTAAATAACGTATTATCGTTGACAAGAGGTTATCAATCGTCTGTTGAGACAAATTTGCTTCCGTGTTGAACAAAAAATATCTTACTTTACACTAAAAGCGATTAACATAGCCTTTTGAAGGAGCATCATATTACAAAAATTTAATTCTAGAGTAAAATGTTTAACTCAAAAGCTGCTGTATTTTTCATTTTACACTTCCAGTCTATGGCCGACATGTTGTGTTTGTATGTATGTTTTCCAAACAATTCCATTTTTTCTAGCCGCGGGTTTTGTATTGCTTCACAGGAACAACATCACCACTACGAGCAACAACAAAAACAAGAAAAGGCAAATGGAACAGCAAAGTCACACCGGAAATCAACGTTCAACGGTGGAACAGATCGGAACGTAAAAATCAATCGAGAAGTTTCGTTGTTTTCACGAACGGTTTTCATTTGCGGTTCGGTTTTTGTGGAGGCAACTTTTTGTGACATTCGATTTGCATTCCGCGATCTCATTTGCCGGTTCACCGGCTTGGACTCTCGTTTTGCTGGTGGAATGTCGGGAAAGACAGGTGGCCAGTGGAACATCCTTCTGCTCTTCCGGCAGAAGGCGCTTTTTTGTTGTTTGTTTTTTGTTTGATATTTGACTGTGGAGGCTTATCTGTGGGGAACTTTCTCGACCACCTTTCACCGGCACACTCACATTCAATTTAGTGAAAATCCATCTAACCGTTCAGGTTCGGAAACATGGCAACTGACTGAAAAGGAAGGATGTGTGGGAAATTGGCTTTTTTTGTTTTTTTTCTTGCTTTTTATGTGGGGATTGTTTTGTACACTGTTTTATCCCACTCCCACACGAAGGTGCTAGTTGCTGTCCGATGGAAATGTCGCGTATCGTCGCCTTCATTTCCAATACTGGCGCAAAAAGGTACGAATACGAACAATTGTCTCCTTGTCGGAGGCTGCTGGGGGAGTTCCGTGCCCTACAAAACTCCGAGCCAGAATTTGGTGGAGATTGAAGCGTTCCCATTTGCTGTTTTGCGTCCCCTCCGGCAGATGATCCGGTGTGGCAACGGGCAAGTTGTACCATCGACCGGACGTTTTTGGGGATTGTACATTGAAAAGCAATTAAGAGTTTCGTTTTCAATCACGGTTCCCATTTCGGGGTGGTGATGTTACGATCGTCGACAAACGGGTAGGAATGTGGCCATGACATTCGGTATCACTGTTTTGGGGGAGATCTAGTCCAACGAATTCAACGAACAGCATAATTATGTCGCAGTTTTTTCGATATTTGCCCTCGACGAAATGAGTCTCAAGTTATTCAGTTTTGGCATTTACATCTAAATTAAATGGGAAGTAACATTGACGAAAACATTCTTAACATGCTTACACAATTTTTGGTGGTGTGTAGCGGCGAAGCATTTTAAAAACAAACATACATTTTTCGTAAAATGTATAAATTGATTAAACATGTCAGTGCAGTTTTACTCTAAAAGAAGTATATAGGGCTTTCCACATCAAGGAGTTTGCAGTTAAGTTTGAAATGTGCAGTAACAGTCAGACAGTGACAGTGAGAAATTAAAATGTTAATTTCCTATCAATCACGCTATAGCGCTTATAATCCATTATCATTATAATTCCAAAGCTCATCGCCATTGAAAGGAAGCTTATTTTTGTACGACTTCCCGTTGAAAATTAAAATGAAAAATCAATTACGTTACGTGGGTGGGTGTTATTAATTGGAATTCATTTCCCACTTACTGTACAGCATTAAACATAAAAGATACAGATGGTTAAAAAATCAAAATTAATGTATATATATTATTTAGCACAATATGAAAGACATACACTTTATGAATGAACTTATATGTTGGAACCATCAAACGAATGGAGAGGTGCTGAATAGAAAATACTTTTTAACATAAAAATGGTACATTCTGATGGTATGCCTTCTAGCAAAGGGTATGATGAATACATAAAACATACTTCAAATCCGCTTATGAAACTATACGGAACGCTTATAAGCGTATGAAAGTATGTAGCGTGATGTTGCAAAGTAGTTGGTAAGCACCTCTACTACTGGGTAGCTAATAGTTAAGTTTGTAATTAAAGACGAAAACTATCACGTTGTACCGGTTGCACCATTGCATTGCATGTTGTACACGGTGAGCTTATTCTGTGCCTTTGGTTTCATACAATGTGTACTTTCATGTATGATTCATCGTCAGCATGAATCTTATCGTTGACCGTTGGTGCGCTCCACTGTGTCTGTTTTAAAATTCTCATGAAGCTAAAATGCTATAGTTTGCAGCTAATTTATTATAAGTTTTAAAATATTAGGAATTACTTTATTTTTGGAGATTGACATTGTTATATGCCAATCTTTAATTAAAAACTGATGTTTTTTAAATTTATATTTAGCATTTATTTCTAAATATTTAATTTAATCACATTTCAAGAACTAAAATGAATGTTCCGAAAAATATTGCAATATTTTATCAATCAAAAAACAACAAATTTTTTAACATGGTTGGTAAAGATTAAAAATATTAGGTAGTAATCACAAGTGTGAAACTTCTTCGACAGGCTGCTGAAACCTGGTGTAGTTGCCTTTGCAATTGCCTTAGCATATTTCTCACTATATAGGAAAGGAATGGTTCACTGTTATTTAACAATCCATAAATAAAATTACATAAAATGGTAAGTTAAAATGTGCACAAGATATTAGAACCAAATAATATTTGCCAGTTAGACCCAGAAGATATTTAAACCCCCATATCCAGGTATTTTTCCAGTTGAAATTAGAGCATTTTTCTTTTTGTTCATTGTATCTGTTGAATGGCATCGATGTTTCACCTTGAAATGCTTTTGCTTTCTTTTATCCATTTGCTTTATTACTATACTAATACAATATACTATACTGCGCCAACAAAGATCGCCTTTTTGTTTTGTTACATATTTTTTTGTGTACACTTTTAGATGCTTTATCTAAATCGTTTCAACCAGTTGAAATATTTGCTAAAACAAAACAAAAAAAAAAAAACGGAACAGCAATGTTTCACCATCAGCACCGATTGCGTGGCACGAACTTCACCAACTTGCACGTAGTTCAAGCCGCGAGCCATTCGGTAATATTTAATCGAAAGTTCAAATTTATGAACACACTGGGCGGGGTTCGTGCCACAAACAGGGGATGCAAGCGTAGCAAAACGAACTGGCGGAACGAGACCCTACCCCGCCCGACTCCGTGCCCGATGCATGGGCAAAACAATATGTTGGCCTGGCCGTGTCATGTTTACGGTTATTGTTTCATGCATAGTAAATGTTTTTGTTTCTTTCTTTTTGTTTTGTTTTTTGGTTACCGCATCTTTCGGTAGCACCACAAAACAAGAAAACAGAAGCGCTTGCAACATGCAAAGATATGGAGCTGTAGAAGAGCAACACAATAACAAAAAACCATGGAGGCAAACATGCTAAGAAACACAACACAGACAAACGAACAAAAACACAAAAAACAACAAAACGTTAAGCGGAAAACGCCGTGTACGCTTTGAGAAATGGTGGTGTATCGTGTGCCTTGAAGCGAAAACAATTCCACAAACACACACATTCACCCTCAACATGACAACCTTGCTGGTGATCATTTGCTAAAGAGGGTCTTCCTCGCGTAATGAATTGCATGATAATGGTGAATACATTTTACCATCGAAGGAATTTTAGCCACCCTTCGGGCCGTGGATTTGGTCGGGGCTTTGAGAGGCGTCCTCATGGCACTGTTTTGTAAGGATTTGCTCACCGCAAGGCCTCCGTGTGGCCGACGGTGGTCCGATGCGTTTGCCACGATTGCTTTGAATGTTATGAATTTAAGCCCGTTTACCATTTGTCGAAGTGTTTGCCCATTCCGAACCTGGTTTTCGCATGCTCGTGCGCCAGGCTATACACAATTCGTTCGTGAAAGCGCCCAAGATTGGATGCTCAATTGAAGTAAACTCATAATTTCTATTGCTTTATTTGAGAGCCATAAATATGTCACCGGCGGTGAAGTGGCCGTTTCTCTTGCACATTGTAACCGGCGAGACACGGCCGGGGAAAATATGGCATTGTTTTGGTATCGATGTACACCGTCGCGGGTAGCGGTAGCCGAATGATGGTCTGTCATCGGCCAAAAAAAACGAGGGAAAAAAGCGGGAAAAATACGGGAAACGGTATCATGTTTTAGAGGGAGTTGGTTTGTTTTCCTTGGGTTGTGATGGTGTGTTGTGTGTTTTATGATGTGTGCGTTTAATGCACCCATAATTTATGAAATTAAATGTATTTCCTTCCACACTGGGGCTTCCACCGGAAGATAAATGATCCGTGAATGTCAGTAAGCTCGTTTATCATGCACCTACTAATGCACTGAGTGTTTGAGTGTGACTAGATGCGCAAGGTAGATCATAACGTAGTAGCAGTACGGTAATATTTCAGGCATGCACGATTTTTGGGTTTCGCAGAGAAATAGGTTATCCTTGGAGCCTATTTAGTCAATATACAAGGGTCGTCACAGTCACTATTAAACACGTCTGTTGCATTACTTATATGTTACCGTGGTTTATTATGGCTTAGGAAACTTCAAGAGTTTCAGTTGGTATCAACAAAGTGCCTGCATACTCACCCTAGTGACAATTTTTGACAGAGAATCTGAATCACCTGAAGTTTCGAGGACAATCCTTGATTGAGGTTAACAAATAGCTTAAGGTAAACAAATAATTTTCACAGTTATTAAGGTTACTATCTGTTTCAAAATACACAATTGGAAAGCGATGAACTAAAGGTACTCAAAAAGTATGAATTTGCTCTATTCTAATGTGTGAGCTTTCTTGGAAAATCTTGAACTTCATATCCGTCTTATCACACTATCTTTACGATGAAGGATTGCCGTTCGCTCTTTATAAAACACCTGTTTGAAAACGTTATCGAGTTTGAAATCATCCTTGGTTGTTCTAAAATATCTAATTATCATCATTAAAATTAGTTTCCAACAAAACTTCATGTGATTATCAACTCACTCATAGACAGCAACTAAGGCTTTAATGAGATATCATAGTGACATAAACTGAAGACTTTAAGTTATAGAGACGTATGTCAGCCTTAATCAATATAATAATAAAGAATCAAGAGTACACTGGAAGAATACTAGAACATAATTTAAGTTGTCATTATGCTTAATTTGTTGTCATACAATATATATCCATAGCTAGCTAAAACGTTTAGAATATATGCTAACAATAATTATTTTGTTACATTTTAACATTTATTTAACAGCTATTATATCTCACAATTATAATCTTTACTATCATATTACTTCCTGCAAAACCACATCGCTTAGTATATCATAATCCGTTTGTGGGCACTTTAATGGATGGCTGATGGCAGGCAATCGAAGAAGGTGACTATTTACCCCAATTTGGACGGTTACGCTTTTATTTTTTTACGATCACCCCATCCAAAGGCAACCACGCACTTCATCCACTCTCCAGTTACTTTCAACTTCCTGTTGGTGGACACCTTTTTTCCCCCCCTGACCCAATGAGCGAAGGTAACGCTTAAAAGCGTTCGATAGCCTAATCGTTTAACGGTGCTTTGCCGTCCGGATCCGGTTCCGGACCAACCAACCAAGCACCACCCAACCCATCACTTCCGGGTGCTTCGTTTATGGTTAGTCGACACTCCGGGGCCTGGCCGTAAAATGATGACCGACCATTAAGTGGGAACGATTGGAAAATTTATTTTGTTTACCACCGTTCGCGCTGCGGCTGTGTTCATAGGCTGCGTTCGGTGTGCGTAACTTTTTATCCCTGGTTTATGCAAGTTCGTATTTACCCTTGATCCGTGCAGCCCGGGTGCGGATGCGGAAAATCAATCAATCTACATCGATGATGATGGAATGGGTTCGAAAGGTGAGAGAGAAGTGTGGATATAGATGTGAAGGGAAGGGCATGGTACAGGTTTTTCCTACTTAAAAAAAAAACCTGAGAGCTTAAGCATGCCTTTCTTTTAGGTTTACTTTTTCTACGTTGTCCGCAGCACCGAGTTCCTTTCGGGATGATTTATTTTGGAATTCAATTCATGTGGGCTTTGTTTCTGTTTTATTTTTGTGCTGCTTTATTTTGTTGTTCCTGTTGTAAGAACTGTTTGATTTATATACTTTCTTCTTATTCATTGCAACAAGTTTGCTTCGAAACAAAGTCTGAGTGGTGGAAGGCAAATCAATTACTTTATTTCATGTATTGCTTAGTCAATTTTGACATGAAGCAGTATTTACTTAAACATGCAGTAACGTTTACTAAAAGCCTAGCGTTTATTATAATTTAATTGAATAAGTTTAAGTAACAATTGCAGTTTGAGTGTGAGTTTTTATTGATTTACTGAAGAACGGTCAGGTAGAATATCTTGTTTGAGTGTGAGTAACCGTTTTGAAAAAATGTTAAAACTCAACACACAAGGATTACACATTCTTTGTTAAAATTTAATTAAGAAAAAAAAACATACTTCCAATCACTTACTCACCAGCTCATTCCACAGTTGCAATGTTTTTTCATTCCATTCCTTGCAATGCATTGTTCTACTGTTTGCCCCATACCTAATGTTGATTACAATGCAATATCCACCAAATTGAAGTGAATGGACAGAGAAAATTGGAGCAAAATGTCACATGCATGCGCCGGCATGAATAACTTTGACAACTCGAAGAAATCAATAATGCAACGACATTTTCTTTTCCTCTTCCGTCCTGAAGCGGAGGTTTTTTGCCACTGCGAAAGCTACTAATCAATAATTGCAATCGTCTTTCACTGCTTTCAGCGAAAACTTTACCAAGCTGCCGTTAATTTTCTTTAACAAGCCGTTTCCTACCGTTGCTTTGCCGCCCCGTAGCCTCGTGGCCGGATTGTGGCGCTGAGTTTGTGTGTTGTTTTCAGGTGGTGAGTGGGCGACACATTTTTCTTCGGCCAGTAAATGGCGGTACGGTTCCTCGATCCGAGAGGAGGAGGTAAGCATAAGGACCAAAAGTTCTGCCGAGGACATAAATCACGTAGCCAGAGTAACATAATTGAACGGTACTTTCTATTAAAGTTTCTGTCACTTGCCTCCATCAACCCAGTTTCGGTTTCGAGTGTGTTTCCATCCAACGGCTTTTCTTGCTTTACGTTTCATTTAGTTGTTTTAGTTCTAGAAAGTGAAATTAGAGCGAGCAAAATTACACACTTAACTCCACGGGTTTCGAACCAAGGGTAGTGATATTTTTATTTGTGGCACAATGTTAGTGATATCATTTATATTTCATTTGCTAGTGTTATCGGGATATACGCAGTCAGTAAATACATTTTCAAGGAGCGTTAGGATTTGAGATCGTTTCAATGGTTCAAACATTTCTATTTAACCGAGCGGCAATAATTAATTGACAGAGTACATTTATCCCTTAGCAAAACTGCACATTTTCAATATTTAAACATGTTTTTCTCAAAATAAAGTGTTACTACTATTGATGAATATTTGGAGTGGAAATACTTCTAGTATCTGACAGAGATCCAGTGGTATATGACTTAGTGATGTGCGTTGTACACGGCAAGTTAAACCCAACGGATGAAAACTGGACTGTTCCTAAAATAAGTCCTATTATACCCGAAATGGCCAGCACCGGTAGCTTCTTACGCCAAGAAGTACTTTCAGTTATAAGATACTCTAGAGAGTTGAGATTAAAATTTAAGTTGAGGTTGTTGAAATGCGACCAATATACTAATAAATCAGGGAAACTGAATTTAATTTAGTTTTTTAACTAGACTTAGAAATAACTGATTATTTGGTTTTGTTTGCAATACACGTGACGCAATACAAACAGTTTTTATTTTGGGACGTTTGAAAAGTATGCGGGGTATCTAAAATTAAAAAAAAAATAATAGTGTTGTTGTTTTCCTTTCTTTAACTTCAACCCACAACACGGTTGCACGGCTGCAGAAGCTTTCGAGCAGCTTTTCTTAAGCTACCCAGGTACCCGGGTCTGGCCAATCCTTCATCATCAACATCAACACCTCATGAACCGTTGCGTTGCCGATTCTTTCCTCGTCTTTACCCCAAATATGTGTGTGTGTCTGTGTGTGTTTAAGCCGAGGTGTTGAACGAACCGGTCGTTCGAGGCTGTCAGCAAAGCTGAACGATATCCTGGCATGATTTATGACGTAGATGAGCCTAAACAAACGGCCCGTATAGGAATGCTGATGGAAGAGAGTACGATCGGGAAACGTGGGTACTCGACGAAAAGAAGCAAAAAAATATTTATACATGTACCGAAGTAAAAGATGGAGCAAAAACCATCAAGCTTGACGTCTAGTCGCTGTAATTTGTTTGATGTGTTGCGCATACAATATGGAATAAGGGTAACATCTCAAGGTTGGGAGGGAGGGCAAAAAAAATCGTTGCAAAACGGAAATCGTTGTTTGGTTGTTCATCCAGGCAAACTGTTGAGAAGGTGTAAAAAACGTTCAAGTGCATTACATTGACATGGGTTGAAGGAAATTAGCACCAGCGCAGGCATGTAAGCGTGCTGTGTCTGTATTGTCTTGCACGATGTGGGATTTTTATTTGCTTCGTACACGGTTTTTGCCCCCATTTTTACTGTTGTCCTATAGCCAGCGTACGGTATTGGTTAATCTAACGTAAATGGTTACAAGAGTGACGAAAACGATAAGTACAAAAATACAATGGACGGCAAAAAATAAACAAAGTATTAATGGTTATTTTTGACATGGGTTTGTGTGAAACTCTCATCTGTTTGTGTGTGGTTTTCATTAGAATTTTTTGTATGCATAATGATAACAGACCGCTATTCGCGATTTCTTATTTCAAAGAAAATATCTCACACGGGAATGAATAGAATGCAGGCTTTTGAAATCAAAATTAGCTTGACACGTGAATTTTTTATTCATTATGCTGTACATATGCTGCAAAAATTTAAAGATTGAGCTTGAATGTTGTTTAAATAGGACTATAGGTTTAAAGATGAAAACATGTAACATACCTTGAACTTAATGCTAGCTTTAATGCAAACCCATTCAGGCCTTTTATTGCACAGGGCCGAAAGTAATGCAATCAAATGGTACATGCTGCTCACCGCTGTACAGGACCGTTTTATTTTCTTTTGACCCAAAACCCATCTGTTTGTAATTGCATTTTATCTCCCAAATGTCTATGCCAGCCCGCACCCGTACAGTGTTGGCAGCCCCAAAATCCCATGTTTACTCGCACAAATCTGTTTGCAACAGCAGCATAATAATGAGTTCGTTCGGCTGGAGCTTATCGGGCAGGCACAGGTCATCTCTGTCCTACCGGGCAGTGCGAAAGGGTGTGAAACCATAAACTGATGTCCGAGAAAGGAAACAGTTGACACATGCACAGCCATTCGAGTGGCTGACTGATGCACTTGGATCGATGCACAAAATTCTCATTTCCGGTCAGTTATTTGGTTCTTCTCGATTTCGGTTCATTCCGTAGTGGATGTGGTTTTCGTTGCCACAGTTTGCCTCGCAGCACGCTGTAAGCCTTTTAAAAAGCGAATGTACGTGAAATGATACATCGGTGGAAGAAAGTGTCCATTTATATCGGTTTTACAAAAACTTCATTCGCATCATAATGCGAACTTTTTGAGGTGGAAAAAGGTAGAGTCAACACTCATGCCGGAACAGAATCATAAGTGCTGTGGCGATAAGCTTGTTATGATTTCTTTGATACATTGTTTGATTTATGGGCAACATTTATATTTAAAATTGGACTATTATTTAAACGTTTACCAATATAAATAAAGGAATGGCAAAATTAAATCAGCTCATATATTTTTCGCATTAGGATTTACTGACGAAATTAGGATTAGGATTTATGTGACGAAGGATGATATGTATGAGCGATACTCCTGAAAAATCGTTCGGTCACCAGTGTTTATCTGAAGTTTATTAAATTATATGTAAATTATGATATTATGATCCTAGATCTTTGAACTGTGGTTTAGAATGCTCTTTTTTAACATATTCTTGGGAAGTCCACATAACAAGCAAATTGTTCTGAATTTGTAGTATAACGAAGTAGAAAACTATTTATAAAATTTCAGTTCAGGTAGAATATCCATATTTAGTTCCCTTTTCTACACTCAATCTCAACTCATAGATGTCTGGCAAGATGGTGACATTTAGCCGAACGATTGTGATCCTTCCAGGAAGAGGATGTATCACATTTGAGGGTTTTTGTCTTTGCTTCCCGCTCTACTCGTCTCCTTGAACTCCCTTCACATGTTCGTTTCCAATAGCACAACCCAAAAACGAGTGGAGTGTTATGGCTACACGAGCGTAACGAAGCGAAACAGGGGTTGTTGTACTGGCGGGGTTACCCTGCCTGATAAAGGTCAGTGTTTGATTGATGCGTTACATTAAGTGGCATTTGATTTGAGCCAAAATTGTTCCTTGCCATCGGTGCGAAAAGGTGTTTAGTCTTTTGATGATCCCGGTTTATTGAGGTTAATCGGTACAACGATGCAATGGCATTAAACGGGAAATAGAAAATTCAGCTTAGCATGAAAAGATATACAGGTCATCAACGAAAGAAACTTAAATAAATTCGAACATACATTGTTACTGAGAGTATGTATGCATATATGCTTGGAAGTGATAAAGAGCTATTTAAAGATCAATTATTGTAAAAAAATGCCCAATAATATTATAAAGTCTTTTTTTTTTGTAGTGATGAAATAAATTGTTTAGTTCACGATGGTTTGTTTATTTGGAATTGGATGTATTGTTATGGCAAACAGCCTATTTCATTTTCCTGTTTGAGACTGAAGTCGTCTGATACTTTACTATAGACGACCCATTTTATTAATATCGCTTAATTGTTCCATGATGTCTTTTCATTTTGTTTATTCATAGTTTTTATAAATATAATGTCCTTTTTATCTCATAAAAAGAGTATTTAATACCAAAAAGTTGATAATGTTATACTGCATCCTTTCATACAAATTTATGAACCCTTGAACTCTATAGTTCTCCAACCGACAAGCTGTATGCTATCGATGGGCTTAAAACGTCATGCATTGAATCGCTTTTCCAAATCGTTTCATCATTTGATTCCAATTTACTAAACTTTACAAAACTCGCCCTTGCAGCGCACCAGAGTAAATCAATGTAGTCGACAAACTTATCATCCCTGTTCCCTTGTGCCACTGCCACTATTTCCGGTGTACGAAAATTATTCATCTGCAATGTTGACGCCCTTCGGGAAGATTGTCACGTCCATCGGCTTTGGACAAGCCAGCCAAGCAGCCTGAAGCGAATGAGCAAAATTTTACAATTGTCATTTGATTACAAAAGTAGTCCGACTTGAGGCGCCGGTTGACACTTGCAGGTTGCCACACCGGTACTCACCCAGCCCTGGCACACAACTCTGTCCCAGGTTTGCCGAGGGCAATCAGATTCCGAGTGATTACTGCGGCATTGTCAGTGTCAGAGGCTCATCTAACTTTCTGCCGGCGATCTCTGCCAGTTTTCGGAATGATTATGGGAACAGAGCTTACGATTGCGTTACGGGAGTCGCGATGGCAGGAGAGGGCTTCAAACGGGTGCCCGGCCGACCAACGGTACGGGATGTTGATTACGAAAGTTTTAATTTTTATTTCACAAACTTTCACCCGGCAAAGGGTTTTAGTTTCGTTTTACGTTCAATCGCTTCCGTTCGGTGGCCTGTTTCGAGGAAGAAACCGCTTAGCTCGCTGCATTTGATCGGTGTGTGTGTTAATATTTTACATCGAAAGAGTCAGTGAATTTCAATTTACTTTCAAGCACTCCAAATGATCTTTGACGCTAGGCGAATGGAAGAGAGTTGAAAATTGTTATAAATGAATCATACGATTTGTACTGGGAAAAGCTTCTCAATGAGCTGTATTAGAAAGCGGATGAATATTTCAATCCCCTAATTTCATACTTACACCTCAAAAGTAATGAAATATTCCCCCGAACCGGATAAGCTCTTGGTAAACCAAAAACAATTTACCTTTTACGTGGCGCAAATGCGCTGAAATCATTCGCGCGAGAGAAAAATGATCATGCCAGGACGCTGTACCATGATGCAAACGTCGAAAGCTATTTGACGGCCATCTAATTTCCCTTCTCCATCAAACACAACCCTAATATTGAGCACCGGCGACCGGCGACGAGCGAAACAAAAACGAACGCACCATATAAAAAGGAAGGCATAAAAGAAAGCACCGAGCGAAAACAAGCTCGATAACTTTGGCCGAATGATACTGGCACGGGTTGGGTAGACAATGTTGATGCTGATTACTGGCCCGGGCCATACCGGGGGATGAAAACGGTTTTACCATTCTGAATACTTTGCCCGAAACTATCTCATTAATATTTCATTCAAGATTAGCACCTCGCCAGAGGAAGGATTTCTTTTTTCCTTTCTTCGCTTGTTCGGTTGTTGTTGTCGTTGTTACTGGGGGATTTTTCTAATTCCCGATTCGTTGTATTCTTTTTTTTTGTTATTGCACGGTTACCGTCTCACTGGACGGTACATTCCAGCGGATGGAGTTGTTTTCTGCAAGCGGCGCTAGAAGACGTTGATGATTTTCATAAAATTTTGTGTGACTTTTAGATTACTTCCGGGCGCGGAATGTACAACCGACCGTTTTCGCCGTTGGGGAACGAAGTGGGGGACGGTGGGGGAGAGAGAATGAAGCAAAGAGGGTGAAACATTAGGCAAGGTACCAACTAACCAACCATTGCTGACGGTGGTACTTACGTGTCGATGCGATTTGTTATTATGGATTAATTTGCGTCAAGATGATGTGGTCATTGGGTCGGTAAGGAATGGCCCGAACGGGAGTGCTGCGATTGAATGAATGTATTTAATGGAGCATTTACCAGAAAGGTCGGACGATGAAAATGAAAACGCTTAATCTGCCGGGGGAAAAGGTTGAAGCTGTTTGACGGTAGATTGAAGTTAGATAGTCGATTTAAGGTGTTTTTTTTTGTTGCTTGCCGTTAGTTAATTTCAGTTACCCGCAATGATATCAATGTATTGTTACTGAAGGTCAATATATGTAAGGTGTTTTTTTGTTTAAATCATTTTTTATCCTATTTGGTATAGGCTTCACGTAATGTTTCTTCTTATCAGAGTTCTGCAATGTGTAGCGCTGATTTACTCCGAAAAACAAAATTCCGGTTAGTGATGCTGGGATGAAAGTAATTGCAGTTATTAAGATATTATTTCATGGGAACTTACTAATATCATCTATAAAGCTATCAAGTTTTAACATTTATTTAACTGTTTTGAAACACAAGCTTTGATAAATTTAAAGTATTATTTGACTTACATTTTCGTTGACACATTGGTTCCTTTAAAAAGAGATGGCTCGATTCAAACATTGCTTGCCCATAAGATCTTATTGACTGCAGAGTCGTAGGATCAATAAGATGATTTTATATTACATGAGCAGTATGTGATATATTTGAGTGATCCTAATAAAGATATGGACAGGAATGTGATTTTGGAGTGTCTCGAGAAAATAGAATAATGATTTCATATTAGAAAATGGTTTAAAATATAAAAAAAAACAACGTTTAGAAACAATAAAGTTCAAATATCTTCAATGATTACTGTCTGATCTGTTTTAAAACGACGTTACAGCATAGAAAATTTGGTAAAACAAAATTTGGTTAAAGCATGTAAAGAAACTGCCAATTTCGTAGTATCCAATACTTCACGTGTTGTTTCACAAACACAAACGGTTCGATTAATCCTTTTAGCCAATAAAATTATTTAACTTGAATTGTTTATTCATTTGTAGGTATTCCATACTCATTTGGCCGCTTTCAACTCAAATATTTTTTAACGCACAGTTTTTCCTTCTTTGAATCACACCACCATTTTAAAGCACGCGCCAAACCCAGACCCCGCTCAAACATTGCGCAGCGCACGGCTAACAAATGCACCGCAATTGCATACTGCAGGTCGGATTATTTACTGGGCCACCGAAAATTCGTATAAATTTGCGGTTCCACCGGCACCGCACAAACCGTTTCCAGCATAAACATGTACGCGTGCGGTGTATGCATGGATGCAGCGCGTGCATCCCGGTTGTGCAGTTGCATCGATCGCAGCTTTACAAATATGTTAATGAATGTTAAACTCGCACTACATATTCATAAAATGTCGTCAACTTGCGAGCTCTCGGGACGATTGGAAGGAGCGCCGTTTCGTTGGACGTACGGGGCGATGAGTTAGGCGTTGAGTTTGTCAGCTGGGACACGATGTGAAAGATGCGCCACAAACCAGCTTCGGGGCGATGTTGACGATAGCGCGTTGATGATGATGATGATGATGATGTTGTTGTCGGTGAAATTATGGAGTAGAGATGTGGTGCAGATTCACACAAACAGAATCAGGGTTTTGAATGTTTGCAAAATGGTAGATTTATGTCCTGCAACAAACGGATGGACGAACCTAGGGGCGACACATAATTTTGTATAATCACCACTGACAACACAACCACACACACACACATACACATACACAGAGCCACATACCGACCCGTACCGCAAGCATTCAGATGGATGGAGCCACAAATGAATTGTTACATTTTGTCCTTTCGCCAGCTCCGTGTGCTCCGTTGGGAGTTCTAAAGCTCAGATGGTTCGAGCATCAGGCGGACGGGCCCGGAGTGTTGACGGAGACCTGTAGCCGAACGGGAGAGAGTGCGAGAATAGTGTTGTACTATGCAGCAGCACCACAAACGCACAGCTCAAACAATGCGCACTGGGGCGATACAATCGTACCGAGGATTGTGTAATTACTGAAAATCTTTACACACGGGACATTGGGACGAGAACGGAATGGGGACGGAATGGACCAAAACTTCCTTCCCCACCACACCAAGATGCAAAACAGAGATCCGTTGCACGTGCCCGAAAAGGTACCACACCAAAGTTACCCCTTAATCCGTTGCAGGGGTTGCCGCCACCAGCAGCAGTACCAGGGGCATTCCTATTCGGTAGGCTTGAGAACGCATTAATTTCAAAACGGCACACGATGAAGACCAGCAATTGCCGGGATGCCGGGTACGCGGGTACGACAGGAATGCAATTACGGTGCGTTTTGTTAAGGGCTGAAGCAGCGCACTGAAAGAACCCAAGCTGTCATTCTCCGATCGGCAACCGATCGTTGGCTTTGATTTGCGGCCAGTCGATGAGGCGAACGCAACCGGGCCAAACCTTTCGGTTGGGCAAGATAAAGCGTGAGGGTTGCAATTATGTCGTGCTGTGCCGTGCCGTGGTGTCAGTTGGTGATAAATTCCGTTCCCATACGCCGAACAATGACATTCCGGCGTCCCGGTTCGACACTGTGTGGAAGGATGCGAATGCCGACGGGATACGATGAACCTTGTGTGCGTGTGTGTGTTATAGAAATGTCGTGTGATGAAACGAAGCTGACGATGACAGGGGTGTGTGTGTGTGTGTGTGTGGGAGGGCAGTCAGATCGAAATGCACACATTTAATTTACAGCGCCCTGTTCCCCAGGGAGCCGGAATGTCGTTGTCTGAAGGAAGTATTGTTCGTTCATGAATGTCGTTAGTGGTTGAGATTGAGTGTTGATGTTTGGCAGACGGAAGTTTGGATCCGTTCGGCCTTTAGCGTAGAAGGGTGAGATGAACTACATGAGCAATGATAAATTGTGCTCCTCTTTAAGCGCATCAATTCGGGGCAGCAAAACAATTGACGATCGATAGCCTAAACCGGGTTTGAAATGTTTTGTTGGTCATTTCATTTGGTGTGTTAAGTAAATTTATTTTATGGTTTATAAGATAGAATCAAAAGCTTCGTTATTAAAGCATTGTAAAATAAATTCGCTGCTTTATAGTTGAAAATTCAGATATCGACAAGATTATGGTATGATACGAGAATATGAATTATTAGATGATCAAATTAACAATATTCAATGAAATGTGATTATGGAAAAAGAGACTAAATAAAATAATAATTCGTTATTGTGTTGCTTCACTCGAAAGAAACTATCCAAAACCTAACACGCATAACACCACATTCTCCAACAAACCGTGATAGAACCTACGGTAGCAACAGTACTGCATCAAAATAAAAATAACAAACAAACGAAAAAAAAAGTCCTTATTCGCTCGCTATCACGTTTTTCGCAAACTTACAAACAAGCTGAGCGGATGTTCTGTTGAACAAACTGTACGAAACAGACAAAATACCACAGGAAAAAAAAGAAAAACATTCACAGTGCGCATCAACTTCGCATGCAACGAAGGGTGACACTTGGATGGTGTGGAGGATGGCGAACCACCCAACGGTGAACAATAAATATTACCAAGGGGTTGTATTTATGGAAAAAGTTTCACGTGCAACACACACAGAGCACAACTGCACCGCTAGCGGCCATACTTATGGGA
The DNA here is from genome assembly GCA_018908115.1 of Anopheles rivulorum. Taxonomy (NCBI): domain Eukaryota; kingdom Metazoa; phylum Arthropoda; class Insecta; order Diptera; family Culicidae; genus Anopheles; species Anopheles rivulorum. Next base: position 11,482,922 of record STHB01000004.1, read on the forward strand.
GCAAATCTTGGGAAACTTGTTTTTTGCAAACAGCGTCGGGGACGATGTAACCTGACAGACAGGATGGGCAGTAAGCAGTAAGCATCATGAACTTCTCATGATAATAACTATCTGCCCCTCGTTGCAGTGTCACGGTTGTTGTTGTTGTTTTTTGCTTTTTATTCGAACGAATGGTTAAAGTTGGGTGTGTTTGTTGAAATTGTATGAATATTTAATTACAAATTGTCTGTGTTCTCGTCCCTTATCTGGGCACGAGAGTGTGACAGAAATGGTACTAATGAGATAAACGCAGTTCGTGCCGGATCATCTACGATGTAAGGCTGCTTATTTAATCTCTTATTACAATCTCTTCTTCCCAGGTGCTCTAGTTTAAGCGCCAAAAGAAGTTGGAAACAGAAGATGTATAGAGCTCTTAATGAATAGCCCATAAGTGTAACCGACTAAACGTTGAAGAAGATCCTGGCAATTAGTTGAATTGCCACTGAACTTTTTGGGTCAAAACACAATCGTAGGATCTGAAGTAAAATTTTTATAAAAATAAATAAAAAATTAAAATAATTTTTGATCCCAGGTATTGTTTTCATATTAATTGTCTTAAAATGAGTAATGCTCAATCTTTTTAACGGAAACTACTGCTCGTACATCAACAAGTGGTAGTTGACAAACAGTGGTCAGTACCACTGTTTAACAACAGTTCCAGGGAACCACGTACGATATTTGCCCAGTAATTGGTCCAATGCTCACAAATAATATTAGTAGAAATGTTCGTCCAATTTGTCAGGAAATTGTAAGATATTCTTCTGCAATATCGTTGAGGTACGTCAGTTAGTCGAGAAAATTTTTCGGATGTGGATTGATCAGGAATACAAGACCAAAGCTATGACAGGAGTAACGAAATATAAAGATATACAGCTGTTAACAGCACTAATGAGTGACTTACAAAATCTTTATATTTCATCATCAACCTATTTTCATCTTGTTTTTGTTACGAACGATGCTGAAGTCACCACAAAAATTGCATAAGGTAGTGGTGACCTTCAAATTCTTGTCCAGGTTGTTCCAGTAAGGCAGCTTTAAAATTTTTCTTGAACCGCCTATCATAACACATTTCGTGATATAAATACGAAAATCAATGCGCTATTGTAAAAATGGTGTTGTTACAATAGCAGTGTTGTTGTTACAGGGTGAACAAGATCGCAACACAAAGAAATTGTAATGCAGAGTGTAAATAGTTTTTTCATTGAAAGAGCGTACGTACTTGCCATACGGAAAGAAATGAGAAAAAATAAATCGTACAGTTGCACTGCCTTTTTGTGTAGGTCTTAATACATCTAATTGTTTCTGCTGTCATAATATTTCACATTGTGTGAAGGCTTGAAAAAGCAGAATTGAAAACAAAAAAACAAACAAACATCACAACAAAGCTTTAAAACACTCACGTTTTGGGAGGTGCGTTTTTTCTGCACCTAATCGTTCTTGTGCAAACTGTATCCAATTTCTTTAGCGTCCACACCGGAAACGCGGTAAGACAAAACAACAGCTACCATCGGACGACGGTACATGGCATTTATTTTTATGCAAATCAGCCACCTCATTCCTTGAAATGCTATATAGTTAAATAGTATCTTTTTGCTACCGATAAGGAAAGAATGAAAGGAAAACTCGCCCGTCGGTCAGGGGTACAACAATGATAGCCATGCACACGCTGAACGGAATGATAGTTCTTCCTGGGTGGTTCCGTATATAAATTANTCAGCGTCCACACCGGAAACGCGGTAAGACAAAACAACAGCTACCATCGGACGACGGTACATGGCATTTATTTTTATGCAAATCAGCCACCTCATTCCTTGAAATGCTATATAGTTAAATAGTATCTTTTTGCTACCGATAAGGAAAGAATGAAAGGAAAACTCGCCCGTCGGTCAGGGGTACAACAATGATAGCCATGCACACGCTGAACGGAATGATAGTTCTTCCTGGGTGGTTCCGTATATAAATTAGCTCACCCACGAGCCGTCGCGCTCTATTGCAGCACGGTGAACCCAGTGAGGCGTACACGTGCAGCGCTGTGATCGAAGATGGTGCAGGTGTATTTCCCGTTTACGCGACGAACGAGAGACTTGACGGTTCTGTGTAGCATCTTGGCCGTGTTACAACTCGTGCAAGTTGAATCTGGTAAGGGAAAGAGGTGTTCAATAGTTGAATTTATATCATGACCACGGATTGCTATATTGTCTTTACAGTCAAATACCAGCTTAACGAGCATCCGGTGACATACAATGGGTACGATAAGCAGTGCGGTAACCAACTGAAGTGTTACGGTGATAAAAGGTAGATTCTTTATACAGTATAGCAAATAAGTTTTATCGTATTATTCTAACCATACAATTGTTTCGCAGTTGTCCTTCGCTGGCCGAGCTTGGAAGCTTAGAGAAGGAAGCACTAGAGAAGGCGATACATGAATTGCTCAACAATGAAGCAGCTTCTAACGATCAACGCTTTCTAATCGGAGACACTGAATTTGACGCCGGGTTCCATCAGACGAAGCCTATCGAACCGTTCGAGCAGCTCGGTGTAACACGAACACTCACCACCCAGAAGGTGCTGGAAGCGCTGGCTAAACGCTACAGCTGCTGCCAGATGCGAAATCTGCTGGATGGCAAGTGTTACAAGAATGTAACGCTTCCGTGCTGCAAAGGAAACGAGCAACTGTATTGTGATCCTTCTTACCCGTAAGTTTAACAGACTTAACGTTCTTGTTTTTTTTTGTTGGTGCAATGGCATTTCCTATCTCATTTGTTTGATAGATACCGAAGCTATGATGGAAGTTGTAACAATCTGCATCAACCCAGCTGGGGACGGCGTGGAAATCCATTGAAGCATCCCATCGCACCGTGTTACAATGATCTCGTATCGAAACCGGCTCGCAGCAAATCAGGCGCACCGTTACCACAAAACCGAAAGCTCATTTCAGGATTGGCCGAAGTACTACGAAAGCGGGAAATCAGTTTCACCTCCAAGCTGAACATGTACAGTGTGTTTACGAGCGAGTTCATCAACTCGGATATGATCGGTCGTGCGAACAAGCGAACCAAACGAGCCACGGGTGGTTTTCGTGGCTGTCGTGCTGATGGGAAGGATCGCAGCCCATTCGTAACGCCCCTTTCCAACCCACTGCTGGTAATGCCCAGCGATCCTTACAATGGACCACTGGGAGTGCGATGTCTTAACTTAAGCCCGCAAGAGAAAGCAAATGATCAGTGTGCGATCAAGCATGTGGCCGAACGAAACTTGGAGAGCAGCGTGCTAGACCTGTCGAGCTTGTACAGCAACAAAGCAACCTATGACGAATCGGGGCGACTGATTTTGGGACAGTGTGGTGCTACGGAACCGCTGGAGAATTCGGAACCAAGTACGGTGCAGTTCGTTGCTATTGGCGGTCTATTTGGTAAGCTGCACAATTACTGTGTGGATCGTGCGAGTACTTGCTTGCAGAGCCCTGGTCCGGTACAAGAACGGTGCCGTGCGTTTACCATCGGCGTTTACCAGAAGATTGTGTACGAGCAGCTGCTACCGGTGCTGTTTGGGGAGGAGTTTTACAGTAAGTGTGACTTCGATTGCGAGTACGATCCAAACGTCGAGGCTACTGTTTCCATGGCGTACCGGAATGCTTTGGGACGGTTCCAGCATATTTGGATACCGGAATACATGCTGTACAGCCCCGGAGGCCATCCACAATCCTTGCCATTCAACGTTTTCTTCCACGATCATGAGCAGTTTGATTGTACCGGTTCACTGGATGGAGTTTTGGAAACTCCAATTCACATCGGAAACTTATCACGAGCGGTAAGTACCTGGAAATACCCGTTTAGAAGAACCATTGTTGATCGCTTTTTTGTTGCTAGAATGTGGACAAGTTTTACACCGTCGATGGAACACATGGCACCTGTCTGCCTTGTATCGATTTGGCACGTAATCGTGACTCTGGACTGTGTTCGTTGGTAACCTTCAAGCACTATCTCGAGCAGCTGTTTGGAGACGAAACCAGCTGTTACGAAAAGTTCGAGGATCTGAGCGATATGTTTAGTGCTGATGTGAGTCTCGGTAATGTTCCTTGAAAAGCGGTGAATTGACACTCTGCGACATTACATTTTGCAGGTTATCAAATACTTCACCAAGCGCTACGAACATCCGTCTGATATTGATCTGCTGTTTGGAATTCTGGATCGCAGATTCCTTGCTGGAGGTTTTCTTCCCAAAATTGTCGGCCAAGCCACCTGTCTTGAGTTCAAGCGGCTCAAGTGTTCGGACCGATTCTTCTACACGTGGAACCCGAATCTCGGTGAAGGTAAGCTGGAATGTTGTGTTAGTTGGTGCATCTTAGTTACATCTTGGTTTATGTTTTAGGAGCCCATCATCTGATCAAAGTGTTTGACTTCACATCGTTGCTGGCACTGTTTACGGAGTTGAATGAGGTACCACTACATCCATTCTTCGTTGGAAGTCCAAGAGTAGCTGCGAGTGACGTTCGAGGTTACCTGAAAACGTTGGACTATCTCTTCTGTCACCTTTAGAGTTTGTTTTTAGTATTAAACTGTTGAAATAAAAATCCAGATTAGTGAATAAAATAAAGTAGTTTAACAAAATGAACGAAATATTCATTTTAATCATTTCACGTAGCAGATAACAGTTGGTTTTGCAAAAAAATGTTTGAAAGAATGAACGACATTTTTTGTGTAGTAAAAGCTGTGTGATGTTTATTAACTGTTCAACAATGACCACATCCAGGAAACTCTAGAGACCACCACTGTGTGGATTCAAAAGTAGCGTGTTGTGTGTTTACCAAAACATGGTGGGCAAGTGTTGGCCGCTAAGCACGCGTTGTCATCGACAAGACATAACGCGAAGCGCCAACACCGTAAACAAGCGGACCATCGGCAAAGCAAAACAATTAAACACCAAGTCTGCACCAAGTGGAATCTTATAAAGCCACCCGCCCTGCAACGCGCCATGCAGTAAGGGTGCGGTTGTGCAGTGCACCCAATAGTGATTTCGTGTAGTTAGAAGTGTTAATGGTGTAACGTTTTCAGCAAAAGGTTTCCGTAATGATGGCGTTTGCGCACGGGGCGTTAATTCCTTTGCTAGTGTTAGCCCGGTGTCTGCTTGTGTGCGTGCAATTAGTATCAGCAGATCCTTTCGGTACGGTTACCACTGTTCGAAGTTGATTTTAAATTAATTGCTACAAATAAATGAGTTGTAAATGATTGTAAACGAAACGTAAAGCATCGAATAAATATCATACACTGACATTGAGAATCGTGAAAAGAACTGTTTGAAGTTGTCTGAAAGGCCAGCAGAAGAATGTTCTGCAAAACAGGTGTTTGTTTATACAGAACTGATTGTTTGTAAACAAGTGCACAGGTCAACTTCATGCGCCGAACGTGCTTTATCGCAGTGCGACTGTCTGTACGTGACATGGTGAATCAGACACAAGCTAGTAACAGTGAACAGTGGTAAAAACCACGTGGGCTTGGAAGGTGAAGAAAAAAGTTGAAAGTTTATAGATAGAAATGAGAATATGTACCCATATAAATGCATACAGGAATAGGCATGCTTGTGTGAGAGAGTACATGATTGGAACTGAAGAGCATATTGATTTCTTTTGTTAATAACAGCATATTTAAAAATACATAAAATCAAATTTTAGTTGTTGCGAAATGTTACAAAAGGTGTACGTAAAAGCGCAAATGCCGCTTTCCTATTTATTGGTTTCAGCTGCTCAACAATAAAATTTTATAAATAGGCTGGAATGCTCAAAATTTGCCTTAAATAAAAACCACAGTGCCTTATAGTTAATGTGTATCGTTGGCCAATAGTTTAGGATTGGGAATTGAATGCAATAACATCGATCAGCCTATCTTTAGAAGAACTAATGGAATTTATGCAGTCAAGGAATTTTTTTTTGCAGTAAAAGTTAAGACAAATACAAAAACCACCAAAAAAATATCTGAACGTTTTCCACACAAGCGTTGGATGTGGTTTCTTGATATTTTGATTCCTTTTATAGAATTGAAATCAAATTGATAGACATATTATAGAACTTTGACTAAGCACTAGTAAACACTGGGTGCTTTGTATAGGAATATGTACCTTTTTATATAATTATTATGGGCAAAAAGAACATCCCGATTATCGAGTTTTACGAATAACGACTTGAGCACTGGAATGGATGAAATTTGTTTGTTGATCTCACTTGACCTTCGTAGAAGTTGAGAAATAATTATAAAATCGTAATGTATCTTGCCTTTTGCTTAATAGATAAATACTACCTCTCTGAAGTTCCGGAATATTACGCTGCGTATGACAAACAATGTGGATACGACGCAAAGTGTTACGATGATCGAAGGTAAAAAGAACTCTCTAGCAATACGCATACCGTACCACTTCATAATACGCATGAACATTACTTGCAGCTGTCCAGATCAGGCGCTGTTTGGTGAGTACGAAAAGGAAGCCTTTATCAAAGCGGTCGCTGAGTTGCTAAGCAACGAAGAGAAAGCACAGAACAGCTGCTACCGCATCGGGGAAGGTGAATTCGACTACGGACTGTTCCAGACGTTACCCATCAAACCAAACGAAGATCTTGACGTACGCCGTACACTGACGACGGATAAGTTTTTAAAAACACTGGCCAAAAAATTGGGAAAATGTGAGCTGAGAAATCTGCTGGATGGAAAGTGTTACACGAATGTAACACTCTCTTGTTGCAATGGTGCCGAGCAGATTACCTGCGATTCCGAAAATCCGTATGTGTTTGATGAATAGTTTGATGTTGTTTTCCCTAGTACTAAGAAATTGTTTGTTTCCAGATACTACGAAAGTATCTGGAAACAAACACTCCTAGTACTAAGTGCTACTAGTATTACTACTCCTCCTTCCTAGTACTAAGAAAGTGTTTGTTTCCAGATATCGCAGTTACGATGGAAGTTGCAATAATCTAAACCATCCCAGCTGGGGAAGGCGTGGAAATGCATTGAAGCATCCCATCGCACCGTGTTACAGTGATGTCGTATCGAAACCGGCTCGCAGCAAATCGGGTGCACCGTTACCTCAAAACCGTAAGGTTATTGCCGAGTTGGCTGACTTCTTGGACAGGTATGGTCCAGCTACGTCTTCCTCGCTCAACATGTTCATGCTATTTTGGATGGAAGTGATCAACTCGGACATGATCGGTCGAGCAAACAAGCGCACGCAATGTCCGACCAAAGGTTTTCGTGGCTGTCGCGCGGATGGACAAGATCGGAGCGCTTTTGTCTCCATGCTTTCGAATCCTTTGCGCATGTCATCGAATGATCGGTACTATGGTGAGTCCGGTATAAGCTGCCTTAACTTTAGTCCGCAAGAAAAAGCAAACGATCGGTGTGAAGTTAAACATGTGGCTGAGCGTAACATGGCAAGCAGCTACCTGGATCTTTCCAGCTTGTACGGTGCGACTCCGAACTATGATGAGAAAGGAAAGCTACCACTGTACCACTGTGGGGCTACGGAACCAGTTACCCAATCTTCACCTACCACTGTACAGTTTGCTGCCATCATCGGTTTGTTTGGTAAGCTGCATAATTACTGTGTAGATCGCATTCGATCCTGTACAACGTCCAAGGGTTCTGTACACGAACGGTGTAGAGCGCTTACGATTGGTGTATATCAAAAGATAATTTACGGACAGCTGTTGCCGCTTCTTTTTGGAGAAGAACTATACAATCTGTGTGGGTTCGATTGTGAGTATAATCCGTACGTGGAGAGTACTGTTTCCCAGGCGTACAAGAACGGGCCCGGAAGATTCCCACACGTATGGATTACGGATGAGGTAATGTACAAACATGAAGGAAAGACACAATGGCGACCGTTCAACGAGTATTTCCGGAATCATGAGTCATTCGATTGTACGGCAACGCTAGCAGGAGCGTTGGAAACACCGATCAAGACTGATCGTATGGTTGATACGGTAAGATATTTGGTGTTTATTTGTCATTTGTGTAATCTTTATTAATTTATTTATTTCACTGCAGATTGTACACCAATTCTATAGCGTTGATGGAGAACGTGGTAGTTGTCTGCCCTGTATCGATCTGGCACGGAATCGTGACTCTGGGCTTTGTCCTTTGGTAACCTACAAGCACTTCATAGAACAGGTTGTCGGGGAGGAAAGCAAATGTTACAATACATTCGAGGATCTCAGCGATATGTTTAGTCCGGAGGTAAGTGTTAGAATGTTAGAAGGCATCCAAAAAGAGGAACTAAAATGATTGATTTTTATTTGCCACAGTTGATAGAGTTCTTTGCCCAGCACTATGAGCATCCCGGTGACATCGATGTGATGTTTGCAAACATGGATCAGCGAACTTACTCTGGCTCAAACATGCCAAAACTTGTGTCGCAATCTACTTGTCTTGAGTTTAAGCGGCTTAAATGTACCGATAGGTTCTTCTACTCGTGGAATCCAAACCTGGGAGAAGGTAAGCGTTTTGTTATTCATCTATTTTTATTTCAGTTGAGGTTCATAAAGATTAATCTTTTTCTAGGTGCTCAACATCTGGTCGAAATACTAGATTTCACGGCATTATTGGCACTGTTTACAGACATGGCTGAGGTTCCCCTTGAACCATTCTTGGTTGACAGTGCGAAGGCTGCTGCTGTTGATGTGAGAAAGTATCTCGAGAGTGTTGACTATCTTTACTGTCAGATTTAAGTGTTGTTTAAAACGTAAAGTATAAAGATAAAGAGTATATACGAGAATTCTATTTTTAATCTTCCCATTTAATCTCTGTCATGTTCAAAGGAAAACGAAGTTTTTTAACTAAACAAATAGTGAAGCACGATTCAAACTTTTATTCCGTGCACATTTTTCGATTAAACTAATTTGCTTGTACAGATTGATCAAAGGGATTACTGCACAGCAGCCCGTAATAGTTAGTTAATATCATGTTCAGAGAATTGAGAATTGCAATTGCGACTGTATTCTGTCTCCTTCTTCAGAACTTTTCGTTAATTTTGTTTGACTGATGAATATCACACACTGTTTGTCGTACCTATTGGGTTCGAATGGGTATAAATTGTTCAATTAATATTTATAGTTGTTATTCCCCGAATATTAAAGTTATTCGGATTTGTAAGTATCGTGGGTTTTGAAATGCTTTTAAACATGCAGGCACCAGACAATGCTCTTTAATTTGATTTTGATTTTTGTTCAGAATTATATATTTTTAGAAGGAAATTAACACACAGATATTGTGTTAGTTCTGTCGTTGCTTTAATAAAAAAAATTGTGTTAGCCAAGAATAATTTATAATTAAACATTGAACCAATAAATATTATTAAAACAACATTTGGATTGCGTATGATTTTGAAACATATTATATCTATAATTTCTTATGGATTACTCAGTTTTCGGTTTTCGCTAATTAAAATTCTGCTTTAATTTCGCGATTCTACTAAGCTTATAAATATCCCACTTTTTACGTTTATAATTGTTTGGTAAGATGTAATACGTTTCAAGTGCTTTTCTATGGGCTTTATCACAAAAGAAACTTTTGATTTCAATCAAATGATTTCTATGGGAAAAATAAATATTTTTTTTTTTATTTAAAAATACACAAATTCCTGTTTTCATTTTTCCTATTTTGTGAAATGATACAATCATCATTGCTTTGTTTGCTTTGTTGTTCAATTTTCAATGTTTAGTTTATTAGGTGAAACACAAAATTTTGATGTTGTGTTATGACATTTTTGTATAAACTCTACAGTCAATCGCACATCTGATTACGTAAATCAGAATAAATCGTCTATCGACGCTGAAAACCAAATCAACATTGATAAATTGTAAACTATCGATTGTATTTCTCTCGTGCAGTCTACTACGGCAAATGTACCATACCTAAGAACACAAAATCTAATTTGAAGAATTGTATGGAAAGGAAATGGTTTCAAGTGAATTGTTTCGATTGACGTGTTCAGTCGTATGCCTCACTCAAGTTTGATTTAGAGGTAATCGCATAACGCATTGCCTATAGAGTTTTTTATTTTGGAGAAGCATGTTCACCATTCTTCTGCTTAAATGTTACAAATATAGGAAATATACAAACAGAGCGTTACGAACGGAAACTTCCTTTCAGGCTTTGACGAAAACCGAATTTTACCACCATTACGATCGATTTGTTGTTTGAAGCTGTATGTTGCTAAAATATTAGCAATGCATAAGTTTACTACTAAAGTTACTTTATTGAGTAGCTACTAGAGTAATGATTTCTTAAACAAATATGCTAATGTGGTTATGTGCTTCAATTGTTCATAAGCATGGAAGTACGTGCCGGGCAATGAGTTACGAATCAACATTCCATCTATTCTCGCACGTTAGCTATAAATCAGGATTAGGGATGATGAATGCGCTTTCTGACCGACCGAGCCAGTGCATTATATGGTGGCGTAGGAAAAAAACGTTCGAAAAATGTTGCCAAAGGCTTTTGAGGATGTATCCTTAAGAGAAGCACGATGAAATACTATTGGCAGTAGATGATTTAGCATCGTAATCTAATATTTGCGGAATGCTTTTAGCACGAAAAGCATTCATCGTGTTGCTCATGAGTATTGCAGTCCACGTCAATTCACTTTTGTGCCTTGATTCAATGGCATAAAATAGTGAAAAAAGTATCATTGCAGTGCATTGTTAGGAAAGATTTAATTTTAAATATCTCCAGATTTAGTGAGTCATAAGTATCCATAATTATATATAAAATCATTGACCAGATTTCATTTGATATTCGTTTATTGTGTTCGTTATGCGCATTTGTAATATTTTTTTTAATAATAATTTATTGAAAGGTTTTTATTGTGTCTAGAAATAGTGATTTCTGTAACGAGTCTGTTGAAGTTAAGTTAACTTATAAAAATAAGTTGAATTAGTTGAAATTTGTGTGCAATGTTTTTTAAATTGCACTTGAAATATCTCGCACCAAGGCAACATTTCAATAAAACGAAATGAATTTGTACCCATAGCCAGCGTTCGTTGGCACGGCCAGAAGAGTAAAAGCAAAATAGTACGTTAGTTGTTGCAACATCGCTACGCTTCCGGCACTTGTTCGAATGTGTAAAGAAATGGAACGATTACGGTTATTAATGATTCCGGGATCAGGATCGAATTTATCATCATTACAAATGTGGCTAGCCGAATCGAACGCGCCCGTTCCGAAGACAGCTGAGACCAGCTCCGGTATGTGAACGAGGGGGATATCGCACAGCGATTCGTACCAATCGGCACACCGTGCCATCCATTCATCCGATTTAACATCGTTTGCAGTCGTTGCAGTGGGTCATTAAAAAAAAGACCCGTACCATTCCTTTCCCAGGGTCCGAGATTGCGATTATCGTTCGGTAGTGGATTGCTGTTGAGCTTGTTTGGCAACGGGTATTGACCAGCGATGACACCACCGTTCGGCTAGATCCGAAACGATGCAGCATAGAGAGATGAAAAAAGGCTGATCCTGCAGCTCGGTATGAGTTGCGACCGTTATCGACTGCTCGGTTTCTCACATTCCTTGTCCGAACAAGGATGCGGACATGCTGCAGCTTTCTGAGAATGGGCACAGAAGAAACACTACGAAAGCGAATCGGGCGGACACACTCGATCCATTTCGAGTTTTTGCTATGTGTGCGTGACTGTGAGTGTGTGTTTTGTGAACTTTTCCATAAAAAGAGTAACTAGTGTATGAGGAAAAAGCGAACATGGCTCTGTTCGAGCGTTTGCGTAATTGAAGCAAATTGAGCGATAATTTTAATCATGATTTACTGAAATGTCAATTTGTCTCCGTTGCCAGTGGAGTTTGTGCATTTTGCGAATGCGAATCACCGTTGCTTAACTGATTGTTCCGTGTGTAGTTGGTGTGAAATTGGCCCCAAAATAATTCGTTATATTTGGTAGTAAAATGGAATAGAATTGCAATAGGGACCGTACGAACAAGGACAATGCGACCCGAATGAGTAAATGGTTGGTTTTGATGATCTTGTTACGTTTTGGTACAATTGCCTTTTTTTGTTTCGACAAACTTTATATATTCTCTTTATTTTTAGTAGTCGATTTAAACATTGATGTATCATTATTGAATGTGAGTTGTACATTTATTTCCAACATGTTTTTTTTATTTTGAAGTAGAGTTCTTTTAACGACACATTGATCATTTAATTCCAAATTGAAAGTGTATAAATTCTATTGTAATTGTATATATTGTATTAATATGTAATTATGCAGTATGGTATAAAAGATTATTTTTGAGATGGTGGACATTCTAGTTTTTATTTTTTAATCTTTTAAATGATTATTATTTCGAATCATTGCTTATATTTATACCTGCATCTGTTAAAGAGCCAAACTTATGAAGCTTTTTTTGTTACAGATTAATTTTAAAATGATATAATATAGTAGCTACTGTTCCTTTTTACGAATTTAGGTTAAAAATACTATATTGATAGCCCATGAAGAAGTTTTAATCTAATCCGTATTTTTCTTCACTTACTAAACCTTTCCTGTTTCAGAAAGACTTTTAAATTATGTTTGTTACAACATATGAATTAAAATAAACTTACCTTCAAAATAGTTGTATCACTTTCAGTAACTTTATCCAGGAAAAGCTATAAAATTCATCATCTTCATAAAAATCAAGAACGTTTGTATCATCCAACATTTGAACTTACTCTTTGAGTGATGCGTGTAGCAGCATGAATCACATTATCCGTTTTGATAAGAATTAAATGCAACAAATATTCTTCGTCTAAGGAAGCTCCGTTCTGCAATCCAAGCTTAGTTTTGCCATCCAACACCAATGCCTGGATTATCCTTTTTTTCTTTGTCCAAACAGTTCCAAAATTTAAAACTCAGCAAATCACAGCAACATTGCAAGCCATCATGCCTGAAGCAAAGAAATAACGATTCGAAGGAGTTTTTCTTTCAGGTGAACCGAAGTTTTGATGTTTTACGTCTGACCAAATGTACAGAGTGGTAGAGAAGCAAAAGAAAACAAGAAACAAGAATGTTTCCATGACTTTCTAGTTGCTTGCTTTTTCGATCTACGGCAACGGCTGTAGCACTGCTGACACTGCCACCGCTTAGGAGCTGGCTGCTTGCTGGCGCGATCCATTTTCTTACACTTAAAATGCTGCATCATCTTGGCAGCGCGTCGTACACGCCTGTGCCCAGTGTGCTTTTTCGTTCGATTTTCTTTTCGCATGGATGTGCCCAGTGTGGTAAGGAAACATTCCCGCCGTGGCATTCCCCGGATGCAAATCGTAAAATTCCTATTTACAATTCGTCGCTGGTCGTGTGGACGAGAGTAAGAAGGAAAGCGAAAAAAAACAACAGCAACAGAAAACAAACTTCAGTTCCGGCTTGCGGAACAACGGTGGTAAGTATTTCGTTTTTATTTCCTTTGAGTGTGTGCATAAAGCACTTAGTTTGGCGGTGGTGGTGGTGGTGGTGGTGGAAAATCGCAATATAAAATCCGTCCCCAGTAGCATTCCACACCGTGTGACTGTGTCGTACGCACCCAAATCCAACCCCAACCGCAACCCGCCGTGTGCACCCCGTAGTGTTTGATTTATTTCTTCCGGCTGCCATTTACGGCGGCTTTTACGCTTTTACGCGAAGGTTTTCCACCGGAGAGCGCGCGTGTGTTTGCATTGGAATAATGCAAAATGCATGATTTTGCCTTTTTTGCAACGCTGCTGGGAAGATTTTTTTTTTCTTTCAAACCCATCTCCCACAGTCAGCTGTTTTCCGGCTTTGGATTGGTTGGTTGCATTACCACTGGATGCTATATGGCAACCGTTTACACTCCGGTCAAAAGTAACAGACGTACGCAGCCGGTGTGGTGTTTGGGAAAAGGAATTAGTATTGTTTTTATTAGGATTTTTTTCCCCCTTTCCGTCGCAAGCGCAACTAAACGATACCATTTCTTCGTTTTCCATTTCTGCCGTTTGGCAAGCGTCTTAGAAACGTTTGTCCCTTGCCGGTGGACATCATGCACGATTCCGAGCGGGAGCGGAAAGTTTAATTATGCCAAAGTCGAAATCGTGTGCCCGGTTTTATGGGGGAATATCAGATTGTACGCACATAAAACATTGCGCCGTGGTCGCCGTGTCGCAGCGAATGCTAATGCGCTCGATCATCGGTGCAGCAGTTCGGTGCCGCAGCAAACCGCAAAGCCAACAGTGCGTGTTGGCGTAGGTAAGGGATGCCAGGGATGTGAGTTTATTAATGGTGTGTGTGGGATGAGCGGGAGGCTTAAAAATCAATGTAAATTCCAGATGTGCCGCTTGTTGGTACACGATGTTTTCTACCAGAACAATACACAACGACAGCAAACATGCTGTCTGCTGGCAAGGACCTCCATTGGTGTTTTTTTTGGTGAAATTTATGTTAACATTAATATCATATTTAAAGTTTCTTTAAAAAAAGAAGATAGAAAGATGTGGTTTGATAAAAGATTTTCTTATGTGTTGCATTACTTACACATTAAATATGATTTTTATGTAACTTTTTGGAACAAATGAAGGTCAAAATTTTGGGCGGCCCGGTGGTGTATTTGGCAACGGCGCCTGTTCCTAACACGACCGGACCGGGTTCAAATCCCATTCGGACCGTCCTCCCGTAGCACGGTTTGACTAGCCTGCTACGTGGTAAAATTAGTCTAATACGGCCTGTTCCGTTCTAACATACTAAAAAAAAAAAAAAAACAAAGGTCAAAATTTTTGCAAGCGTCATAAGTAAAACAGTTCTAAAAATGCAACTTTAAACAAGAAAAAGATTTAAAGAGACATTGTTGTAACTTACATTAGTAATCTTTTAACGTTACTATGAAAAATTTAATAGTTTTTACTTTTATGTATATTTCCACCATAGTTTAGTGTTTAGTGCTTTATTGTGGAACACATGTTCATATAAAACCTCTTTTCCTCAAGTGGATACCAACAGAAGAACACAAAAACCACTGTAGAAGCTGCCGCATACTTTTATTGCCCTTGCGTGAGATGGTTCTTTGTTGCTTCAAGATTTCACATGTTTCTCATTTCTTTTTACGACTTTTAGGTGCATATGCAAACAGGCAGCATGGTATGCGACGGTAAAGGATTCGAACTGCGTTTGCATAAAACATGATAAGTTTGTTCAATCAATACACTTGTTTGGACATTGTTTGATACATTTGATTTGTTTTTAGACGCTTTTAGTTTTGGTTAAAATTTCAACTAATTTGATGCTTTTTATTGTGATTTAACTCAATGAGACTCATTTGAATCTACACTTTTTGGCTGAATTTTATCTTTTCTTTCTAGAAGAGACTTGCATTGTACATAAAATCAAACGAAATGTAACATAAAACGCTGGGTGGGTTTAACTTTATTCTTAGAATGCTCCATCAGCTCGTAAGTAGTAGCAAGTCCAGTGAATTATAATCCGCTGATTTGCCGTTTGATGTTCGCACTGCAATCATGCCTCGACTTCCAACAGGCGACCCAGCATCGTACCGAGCACCCGGTACCCGCACGAACTACATCGACCGCAGCTGGTGCAGAAGCTGGTAAAGATGTGACTGTTGACTTGGTGCGCCGCGCTTCACAAATCCCATCCCAACGCCATTCTTTCCATCTCGACCCGCCTCGCTTTCGTGATGCACTAACGAATGCTAATCAGACAAAGAGTTCCGACCTAGCCACACCATTAGCAGGGTACAGCGCGCTCGTGCTGCAGCACGACAGTAATGTGGCTCCCGAGAACATCGTTTCGCAGCTGCACGTGGAACATCGAAATTTTGCAATCTGCGCCACCTAAAGGGAGGTAAAGTTGCATTTTCTTCCCTTTCAGTGACTGCAGAAAAAGCATCGGCAAAAAACTCTTTCGGTGGTTAAATTTCCCACTCACGACCGAACATTGGTTCGACAGATCGTGCGGCAGAAAAAGGTTGCCCGGGAAAGCCTTCCTAAGCCTTCGGAAAGAAGCGTCCCGGCTGCCCACTGTTCGGGCGTTGTTTTGGATTAGGCCTGTTGTTACCCATGCATCTAGCTTCCGGGAGGATCATCGTTTTAGCAGAAAAGAAAAAAAAAGACTGTAGCTTGGCTGTATCGAAGTTGCTGAAGCCGAGCGTCGAGGAAACGGTCGGGTTTTTCCGCAAAGCAGCTTGCTTAATCTGGTCGGCCTGGAAACAGTACAGCGTGTTCGAAAGTTTTGCACCCATAAAACACTCAATAAACTGCATCTGGAATAAAATTTATTTTAGCCAGTCCCGGTGGTTGCACCGAACTTTGGCACGGAGGTCGTGTTACCGACCTTTGTTTTTCTTTTTTTTCTTCTGTTGCGCTGGAAAAGTTTTGGCTGCTCGGTGGTTCGTTTCCGCTTCCGTTGTGTACCTGCAAAGCAACTTACTTGTTTGTTGTTGTATGTTTTAGATATTATGGTCGTTTGGTATAACCATAAGACAAAGATCGGAAACATGGCTAAAAGGATATTGCTTCAAGGCCACCTCAATGCGGGTTGGATCACTTGGAAACTGGCACATCTGTTGGAGTGGGTTTTATTTGCTGTATATTACATGTATTATGAATGGTCCATGGCAACAAAAGATTACTTATATTTGATGCAAACTCATTTGAATAAGCGCTTATACAACTTTTGATCTTTTTGGTGAAGTGTTTAGAATTTTACTTATGAACTTGTTTTGTACTCTAGATAAAACAATGAAAACTGTATCTTATAGGTTGTCTGCACTATTTTTAATGCATAGTTGCTAGTGCATAAAGTTGCTGTAAACAAATTATGTCATCAAGATGACCTCTTCGGTTCCAATATATGTCATTTGTATGTGTTTCATATCCCATCTCATTTAAAGGTGGCTTTCAAGTTAACGAAAATGAATCAAATTTATCGGGAAAGCTTCATTCGGTGTGACTCAAGCAGTGCCAAAAAATGTTCACACACGCTTGATGCAATCACCGTCACGATCGTCACGGGTAAAAGTGCACCATTAAACTCAGCAATAAACGGTCATCGGAGTGACTTTGGTTCATCTTCACACGGCCACACATACACGTTACCGAGGCACGTTGACGACCAAAACAGCATCGTTCACTGCAAGCATACTACCATTAAAACACACCGTCGGCATACCGGCACAGTGGCGTGATTTTACGAGCTTGCATTTTTAGGCCAACAGTTAGTCCCGGATCCGGAGTGCAAAGGGGCAACCGGTACCGATCTGGTCCGGATCGGTTGGGCCGCCGTCTACGGGGGAAGTCAAAGTTTTTGCCCCACCAATACCGACCACCATTAAAACCGGCACCGGCACGGAGGCCAAAGTGATTGTGAAAGTTCGCACATCATAAAATGCATCCATTTGTGGGAAACGCGGCAGATGAGGCGTAACGTCCGTAACGCGCCGGATAACAGTGGAGAGATATGAAGATGGTACGTGGTTTTAAATGCCACTAGTAGAGAGCTTTTCCTTTGCTGAGTTGGAAGGGAGAATCAGTTTGAGAGAGAAAGTGATTTATTAATAGGGTGCTGCTTGTGTAAAATTTCAAGTTGAAATATAATTATGTGTAACATTGATTAGAAAATTGCTCTACATACAGCGTTTTAAATTATTCAAGTAAAATTATTAGAAAGTAAGTCAAAAAAATGTATAGATGATGTATTATTTCAAACTAGAATGGCTTTATTTCGGCTTATAGTCTACAAATTAATCCGCTTAGTAAATAATGATGATATACAAAAGTTAGTTGCTGTTAACCAGTACCAGTGGAAGTGTAAACTTCGTTATTTATCTTTACTTTTCTGTAAGATTTCATTCTCTTAAAAGTAAAAGAGCAATTAAAATATAATGAAAATCCAAAATTTAAAAAAAGTTAGCCAATTTAAAAATAAGACAGGATTTTTAATGTAAAATAATGTAAATTGCATTCTACATTTTGATAACGTGTTGATAGATTATTTTACTAATAAAAAATATAGTATCAGTTCAGAAACTGAAGTTGCCAGAAATTGAATATATCGAGAAATATAATTGCTATTGTACATCTTCCTATAAAAAGTAAAATTTTCGTAAAACTTTTTCATTACATTTGTCATTTAGTGTGGAATAGTAGCTATATCTCTATTGGAAAACATTATATTACCAGTGTTTTATCTGAAATAGATCAATTTAGTTTAACTTTATTATTGGTTTAATTTGCATTATGTCTCAAATATAAAAGAATATACAGCTTAAGAGATTGTTTCCAATGTTGTTGAAAAGTTTCACTCGTAATGTTTAAAAGAAAGGGAAATACATTTACCATTTTCCAAAGCGATGTTTCTGAATGCCGATATACGATCCGTCTGCGATGATTTGCATACAGCACCACGTCTCACTACTACACCCGAACAATTCTACCGTGTTGAGCAGTGTGTGAAATGTAGCAGCGGTCGTGCCGAAAATGGATCCTACTCCATGTTGTAAAAGTGGAACCAGTTTAATGTGCTTCCTTCTCTGCAGTCGTGCCCGTTGGAAGAAAAGCCGAATAGGAAACGACCAGTTTTGGTTGATTTGATATGGTGTGAGGTTATGGCCATTCGACACGGGTAGGCCGACAAGTGAACGTTACACACAACACCGTTGTATCGTCATCCGGAGAGCGATTACGAAGATTAAGGTGTGCTAATTGTGGAAATGGGGCTATCGTCGCGGCCATTCGAAACGAGCTTTACCATTTTCAATATCCACATGGACGGCGTGTTGGTTTCAGATGCTTTCGATACACGCACGTCAAAATGTGCTAACATGTGCTGTGATAGTTAATGTCGATGTTTTTACCATTTGCACATGAATAAAATATGAAATGGGCAAGCGTTGTTCTGTGAGTGGACGCACGTGATATACGCTATCGGTTTTCTACTAACGTCACACAGGTGCATGAGTTAGCAATAAACCATTTTACACTATGAACAAATAGAGTGTTTTATTGAAATGTGTTGTATTCTGCTCCATGACGCAGTTAGTTCTACAAATGGTTAGTGTATTTTGCTTTCATTATTTGATACATTTTAATTCTCATGTTGAAATATGTAGTTTTTTAAATAAATAAACATTACAGATATCTACTAAAAACTCTTCTGGTGAGAGTGAAACTTAGCTTGGTCTTTTATCATGATTCATGAATTCATTAACTTTACGGTGTAATGGTCAGCGTTTGTTTTGTTTGTTTTATTCATTCAACACATTTAAAAATATCAATTGCGTTTCATCAAAATGTCAATCGCATTATTCTCAGCCCAAGCAGCTTTGCCGTACGAAAAACAAACCACAAAACGCTGTTTCTGCGCTCAAAAACAACTGATTTCGCAAAATGTAATGTCGGCTCAACCATCGATTGTGGTTTGTTGGGTTTAAAAGCAGTCCGGTGAAGAAATCGCGAAAAGGGCAAACTTATCACGGTGAAAAAAATGAACATAACAACTACTCCACAAACTGAAATGCCTTCGAATGGAAGCGGATTGTTTCGAGCGCTGAAATGCGATCAAAGAAAAATCCGCTTTTCCACCTCAAACGGAAGTCCCAAGAGTCACGAAGCAACAGTGCTCCAAGCCGTGGAGTAACGGCGCAAGGAAACTAAACCCTTTGCCAAGTGGTTCCACAGTACACGGTGTGCGTACCGGCCCATTTGAACGGAGACGAACCGACGACAACAGCGGACGAAACACGAGGCCCGATGGAGGCGCCCAGTTGCTCTCACAAGCAACACGTGGGCGAATGTGTGTACGTGGCATGGTAAAGTATGACACGAGGTCGCAAACCGGAGGCGTTTTGCCGGCAATTGAATCGAATCGAATCAAGCACTCGTGAAACGCACTCGCACGCTGTGGAAACTGAGCAAAACAAAAAAAAAACGACTCCCATGCGGTTCAATGTTCCTTTCCCTTTGGCGGTTTGCGGTTAGGATTTAGGGGTTTTGTTTTCCCCGGGCAGACGTGAACTTTGTGGTCACGGTGGATAACTTTCAAAAGACATGAAGTAAGTGTGAGCTAAGCGTGAAGAAATGAGCGAGCAAGATGGATTATACCGTGCCAGTGACACAAATGTTTACTCAATGAATATAACGCTTGATGCTGACACCTCATTTCGGCGTGATTTCTCTATTGATGCCTTGGAAAATTATCCTGTTTTCAGAGGGTTCGTTGTTTTTCTAAGACGTTGTCCCACAGGTTATGCTAGAGACTAAAGTAAATGTTAAAATTCAACTTTCTTTTATATGCTGACTGGATGTAGCTGACTTTTATAAATAAATTGGCATAGATAATTTGACACTGACATTGTAATGAGTTAACGTATTAACAATTGTTTAAAAGACAAAAAAAAATTAAAAATTGAATATCAAACCTTATCGTTTAAAAACTATTGTGTTAAACAATATTAAAAGTAAATTTTTGAAAATTTAAATAACAAACATGGTGTAAAGTGATTATTTATTTGATTAATTGTTTGCTGAAACGCTTATTATTTTGTGTGCTCAAATTTACGTAACATTGTTTATTTTAAACACAGAAACAAAACATGTGACGCATAATTCTATACATACTTGTGCTAGAAAGTAAAGCAACATTTAGCGAAAAGTTTTTCCATTTTTAGTTATTTCTAACAAAAGTTTATGCTTTTTCTTTTGATAGATGCGGAACGGTGACATCTGCATGTTTTATACAGGAATGTAATATCGATGCTATTTTCGATGTTTCAATTATTGGCACCATTTTTTTGTTGGTGCTTTGCTTAACAACAATCATCGTCGATGTCCAGTGTGGCATGTTGTGAATATCAATCACTTCAACAAGTGCATGATGACACTTGGCAATATCTTCAGCGTTGCAAACAAATTACAAAACCGAGGCTACTTCCTTATTCAAAGCCAACTTGCTCTTTGTACTAAGGCAAGCGAAAGAAAGCGCCATCGAAGACGTCGGTGCAAAAGGTGGAGAAAAAAAAACGAATGAAACATAATCGAAGCACCTTGGCAAACGCGTCAATGAATGCGGAAGCATACTGCCACGCTTCCACCGATAACAATATCCGACAGCGGAGCGAATGCAAATCAGTCATTCCGGGCATAATTGAATATTTCTTTCACCCAATCCAAGCGGCCCGAAGTCGCTAAGGACCTGCGATCCGGTAACAGCCGCGTCATATCGATGGGTCGATCGATAGGTCAAAGTTGAAACAAAGTTTAAGACGGGAGAACGAGACCAGAACGAGAGGGTGACTGTGACAAAAGGTTACGCCAGGCATCGAAAGGCCCACTGCCTGGTCACGGTAGCAGCAGCAGGTTGGCAGCAGTGAAGGGAAAGGGAAACCAATCATTCCCTCAATTTCTCAGGCTTGTGATTCGTCGCTGGCATTTTGTGCTGCGAATGGGAAACACGCAACGGTAAAGTTCGAACGAACGATCTGCATGGGCTGGTTTGTTTAACTTTTTCCCTTTTTGGCCGACGAGCCTTAGGGATCGGTGCGGGGAAATTAAGGCGAGCGAAATAACGCCTGAACGCACCGAAGTGGATCAGCCAAGCGTGCGAACTCATAATCGGCACTTAGCGAGGCAGATACTGAGGGCGCTCTGGATGGTTAGTGATTTGTGATGGCTTCTTTGGATGGTGTGACGAAGAGAATTGCTTCATGATGATTGATGTTTGTCAGGGTTGAAACGGCACGGTATTGGAAGGTGTTCCCCAGTTTTATAAAATAAAGATGTTTTTTGTGTGTGTGTCTTGTTTTGTTTATTCGCTTCAAGCATCTTCAAGCAAGACGTAATTGGAAGGATGAAGAAATAGGACGAGATACGTTTATTTCCTCGCAACTGTCTAATAAGGGCAAACACGGAAGCGTAGACAAAAGGTTGAAGACAGGCATGACTTTAATTAGTAATGTTAAAATATTGATGACATTCTGGTGTTAGCATGATTAGCGGCTAAAATGGAATGGGCTAAAGCACGAGCGTTGATTAGCCTTTAGCACTTGTTGACAGATATTTAAGCCTTCTGTTTACTTTGCTTCAAGACGGTGTAATGAGTTAAATTTTCAAACGCAGTGGTAAATTAATAGCAAGCAAACTGTGGGAAAGGCTTGTTGTTTATTTCTGAAAGTGCCTAAGACTGAAATCGACACTTATTTTAATTGTGGATAGTTTTTTGTTATTTAAATTCAAATATCAAATTGATTGGTTTAAATTTAAACCAATATTTAGTTGAATGTCAAACTAAAGATAAATTGTTTCCGGATATATTTTAGGATGTTGTTGTTCCGTTAACTTTGGTTAATTCCTCAGAATAATCCATTTTTTTGAAAAATATTAGAAATTTTATGGAAGTTTGTGGAATGAATTCACTGAAGATCCTTGTGGATTTGAGGATTTATATATATTCAATTGAATGACTTTCTTGGTACGATTAATGCGATTTCACAAGATATCTTTATTTGGAGAAGTTTTAAGTCCCCAAACTTCCAGAAAGTGGTCCAAATCTATCTACATACTTATGAGAATTATGCAGAAAAGCTTCAACTGAAAAATTTTAGGGATTTTAGTATGAACTTATTATCGTGTTTAGTACCTGTGCTCTCAAGATTTCGCGATCTTCGCAGTGAGCGTGATATACTGTGGAATCGATTTTTATGATTCAATTCCTTATAAAACGGTTTGAAAGGAAATGATTATTGTGGCGTTCATGCCGGAATAGAAATATGCCATAACGCGAAGCAAAATATTGCTCAGAAACCCGTGCCCGCTATGTATTATTGCCAGAGCGACACAATCATCATGATGGATGATCCGTGCTGTTTCCAGGTGCGCATCGTTAAGCCATTCAATATCATTTGAAGAATCCTCGAACGTACTATTATTCTTATCAACGTTTTTGTCTCCGTTTTTTCATTTTACTTGCTATCAAAATTGTCATCTGTGTATATGCATACACGCAGAGCAAAATTGTAAAAGATGAGCTGAACCCTTCCATCACAGCAAGCGTTCCGTAATGTGCAGGGAATGCAACGCGCCACTGCCATTGATACACGGCCAACAACACAAACCAAACGATGAAATGTGTTTGCATAAATCAGCAAAACGGAACGCTGGCTTCGAACGCACCGGTACCGTGTGTGGCCGTGCGGCTTCTCGTAAGGGTTGTCAATATTTTTGCTACACTTTCCACTTCGTCGCTCGATCCAACATTGCTATTGGCTGGCGTTAGCATGCCATTGCCCGAGGGATGAAGTGTTGAAGTCAGCAAGCCCATCTCGGCCCGGGCCGAGCTGACACTAGACTTCCTTCGGCAGGGTAAATAAATGTTCCAGGAAGAGCAGACAGCACCCGGTCAACCAGGGCCAGAAACGTTGGCAGATGTTACTGGCGGCTAGGGAAAAGCCGGTATCGTTCTTCGCTCGTGTGCGTTGGAATCTGAGTGAAGAGGATGTGTGATGGTGTGCTGAAGCAGGATGGAAATATCCTTAGGGAAAACTGCTTGAATCGGCAAGGGAATTAGAAGGCACTTCGGTGACTTCTCAACTTTCCAGCAACTCGTCTCGTAGAGTGACTACCCGACAATCAAGTAGTGCTCGAGAGTCTTGCCAGGTTCGAGAACCTGATGCCCATCCATCGCACCAGCACATGCATCCGAAATCCTACACATACTCACATATGCTTTCTATAGCACAGCATGAAGCACTATCGGGCAATCGGGCTGCTGCCGTTGTCCATTAGTGAGATGCTGCTAGAGTTTCCTTCCGGTGTTTGGGCGTATGCGCTTCTGGCCGACGGGATGCATTTCCGGAAGGCAAACGAACCCACCTTTCGATGCAACAATGGAGCAGGTTTGTCAACAGTCCAGCGGCTGGCTGAGCGGTCTCCGGCAAATGGTGCACGAAGAAGTAAAGAGTCTTAAGGGTTTTCATATTAAAACAACAAGTAGCACTAATGAATTGTTCGAGTGCGTTCGAGTTTAAGCGGAAAATATGATATGCTGCAAGCAGATTGGAACTATTAGCCTGCAAAGGAAATAAGTCATGTGTTTCAAGCTTTCGCTTCAGCATATTTGCATGTCTGACACGACAATGGCAATTGATCTAAAGTACTATTTAATTACAATTCCGCATTGGCAAGGTTTTGAAACGCTAGGAAAATATGGTTTTTTTTAATAAATACTAAAATAAGAACGTCTCATTATTTTAAAAAATGATCGGCTTATTTCAGCTAAGGATTTTTAGCAGTTTTTTTGTTTAATCGTTAATTGAAATTAAACATAAATAGAACTTATTTTACTGCACATTTACATAGTTCTATATGTCACATTTTATCTCTTGTTTCTTTTCGAGAAATCTACTCCATAATTAGATCCACTTATTTCATCACGCACCTTTAAGTATGTATTTACAGACATTTAGATTTTTTAAAAAGGTTTTCAATCTTTTCGTACACAAACATATCAAAATGTAAATTATGGCAATTAATGGCGAAGAGAAAATTATGTAAAAGTATGCCATTTTTACCTCTTTTCCCAACATGTTTAATAATTCTAAACCAGGTAACACTCAAGGATTTGTAAATTAAAGCATTAAAAGTATTGCCACGAATTAACACTAAAAAGAAAGATGTGATTCAACTAAATGCACATTATATTACCCAAAACAATGATTTTTATTCGTTTGCGACGCATATTATGCTTAACGTTTACCTTCACTAGCTTATTCCTGCTCGGCTTACGTAGAAGCTGTTTTCCTCACCAGACAGCACGCGATAATGAACATTCCGATGTGATGGATCCTGAATCGTGGAGAAAAATTTCGTCGCTGCAGACGACGTTCCGGTTGCAATACAAAAGATTTCTTGCAATTTGCCTGTAGTACAGTGGCGTTGGCGATACGGAGCGCACGGTGAACGATAACAGCACCCGCACGCTCGCCGGCTAAAGGTTTTGCACGATTTGATACGGTCTGGTGCATAAATTGCATCCCATTTCAAGAATAATTGTCATCCGGCAGATTTATTCTCGCTCTCTTCTTATTTTTCTGTTGTTGCTTCACGTGCCATTCGCTAACCTTGTGCGACAACGCTTTAGAAATCTGTCACAGTTTAGCAATCGTGTGCTGTTGCAAAAGGAGTTGCAAAATGTTGCTGACAACGTCAGAACGGGTTTGTAAAGTGTCCCGCTACAAATCTGCGAACCTTTCGGATTGACTGAACATTCGTAATAATTGTGCACAGAAAAAAAAAACAAACGCTCAACAAAGTCCCGAAGAGAGTCGCAGAATGGAATGGAAGTGAAAAATCGTTGACCAATATGGAACGTGATTGTTTTAAAAGAACTCACTTCCTTAATAACACAGCCACGCTCGTTTGTGGCTGCTTGGATCAGCATTTATGAAACAATTATTTCGTTTCGTGTTGCGGTCAAAAGAAAAGGTCAGTGGTTAGCCAAACGGTTGTATCGAGCTGGATTGATTAATCTTGTGTTTATTATTTTAAGTCATCCGAAAGTGTTCTGTTAACAAAAAAAACGAATGCTTGATTTTCGTTACATTTCTTTGTTATTTGAAGGAAATAAAAAAAAAAATGGTTATGTTATCGTTTTACTTCTAGCTTAATGACTAACATGTTCTACACACACATTCATTAATCTTTTACCAATGTTTGGTTCTGTCAATAACATTAAGCGTACGCAATCTAACCAATTATACATTATACATGTATTGCTCGATACGTTATTAAGGTGTGGAAAGAATGGTGTTGATCAAACAACTGTCTTCCGAATTATTCATCCGCTAACTGTGTTTGGTTACACATGGTGAAGTTAAAACAAGAAAAAAAATCATTCAATTATCAATTATGTTATGTGAACAGGTGAATGTTTACTTCCTATCTTATTTCTTTCATTATACTATAGAAAATTGTGAAAATAAATTATTAACTTTAAATGAGTTGAAGATATAATTAAAATATCTTTGTTATTTACCTTTGTAAAAGGGGTTATCATGAGGAAATAAATGCGCAGAAAGTTGTTTCGTTTTTGGCGCATACGAAGGGATGAAAAATAACTTTTAATAGCTGGTTTTAAAAAGCACAAAAAATAATTTATGAGTAAATTTGTCAAGGAAATATATTACAAAAAATCAGCTGTTATCCATAACATTGTGTAATCAGTTCAGTTGCTGGTATTTTGGCTCTTTGAAACTTCATTTATGCTTACGAGAAAGTAATAGAATTTTATTCAACCACAAAACATTAATTAATTTTCAATAACACAACATAGAACATAATGAATAGGAACCGATGCTTGAGATTAGAGCAAATGTGATTAGTAGCAAGGAGCAGTGAACATTAGCTGTTATTTACATTTCTCTTTTGCCTGCCTTGAAGCGCCTTACTACCAGTACGAGCTATTCACCCTCTAGCCTTGCCATATCACGCTTGAATTAATAATCTCACTATCAATCATCCTATCTCGGGAGAAAATAAACGCACCCGATCGGAATCGGTCACGGTGAGCGCGTGTGTAAGTGTCAGTAGTTGGGGGTTGTATGGGAATGGAAACAAAAACGGGAAGAACGGGTATA
The DNA here is from genome assembly GCA_018908115.1 of Anopheles rivulorum. Taxonomy (NCBI): domain Eukaryota; kingdom Metazoa; phylum Arthropoda; class Insecta; order Diptera; family Culicidae; genus Anopheles; species Anopheles rivulorum. The sequence goes on from STHB01000004.1 coordinate 11,509,588, forward strand.
GGCTAATAAAATAAACTTTTCCCTTGTCTGACTTTTTTTCCATTCGTTCTCGGCCATTTTTCATCCACTGCGTCTGGCTCTACCCGAAACCCCGAACGCGTGCAGGTCGAATGAAACTCGATCCGGTGCAAAATCGCTCACGTGTGCAAACAGTGCGCAATGTAATCAAATTTCCCTTCGCAGCGCCGTGCGCCGTGTCTGGACGGTTTTCCGTACTAGTTGGGCTTTTGCTTTACGATGCTTTTTTTTGTTCTCTCTCTTTCATCCTACATTTTTGTTCACCTTTCGAATGGGATCTGCATCTGGATGTGTTGTGAGGGAGGGGAGGGGGGGGAGGTGAGCGGGGGTGGTTTTTTGCTCTCCTTTTCCTTTCCAGCGTTCGATCCATCATGTAGCGCTTGGGCAGGCGGACCGATCGTTGATGATTGGTTTGGAGTTTTGGTATCAGTTAGCATCCACTGTTCGCGGTCGTGGAAATAAAAAGCTACCGTAAAGACGGAGCATGGTAAGATATGGTACCTGGCCTTGGCTTTGGCAAAATGGTAAGAATCTCATAAATAAGAGCGTAGCCATTGATCCTCCATCGGTGGCACAGTCTGGCTATGTGCTACGCGGCAAAGGAATCAATTATGTAGCGAATGAATACGATTGAATTATATTTTTTGTGTGTTGTGTGTGATGCTATGAAGAAGGTAATTGCTTTTATTTGATTCGTTTTCTCGTGAGAACAGCAACGTTCATGAATTAGTAGTATTTTGCTTGTGCCGCGGGAAACATCTATCTTTTGAAACTGTTTGTTGAAATGTTGCGAAAACTAACAATCGGAGAAAGCGTGCGTAGATGGCTACATGTAGCAGGATAGAAATTTTGTAATCCATAATTACAAATAGCCCGGGAAAAGAAATCAAAGTATTTATTATCCTCGTGCATTTTTATTTCCGGTTGCTTATACATGATGATAAAATATAAAATAGAAATGATTCTAAAAACTTGTTATAAATAGTAATGAAGCAAATTAAATTATTTAATTCTTCGTTATTTACAAAATTTATTGTATACCGGTTTCATGTTACTTTAGCAATAATGAATAATTCAGGACTACCCTTGAAATATTTAAGACAATTAAATCATTTACCTTTCTGCATGATTGAATCAATGTTAAACTTAATCAATACCACTCTGAACACGTTACCCCGCAAAGAATAACACATATAATAGTTCCAACAATATAACAATACTTAGGATAAATTAAAAATTAAAAGTTTATATTAGCTATAATTTTGTATACGGAATGGTTTATGAATAGCTTATGGAAATTCTGATCGCAAGTATGCAACATTTGTTAGGACTTTCATCAAAGAAACATATCGATATAAAAATTTAATTCAATTAACATCTTTATGCTGCAATTCTCCGAACAGTCAAATTATTTGGATAATGGCATAGTGAGAAGCGGATCTTTTTTTCTAAGAACAAACCAACCCCTTCTTGTAGATAATTCCACCCTCTTCTGTGTGATCGTCCTCGTGTGTTACAAAAAGCAACAAAAAAAAGGATATATATTAATTTTACTACCGAAAAGCTCAAATACTTTATTTATCTTCATTAAGACACTTTTACTTTACGACCAATGTCGCACCCTTAAAAAAAGCATGTCGAAGTTTTAAGTTTATAGTGGGTGTTAGCTCCAATTATGTGCTACAGGTACACAAACCATAAAGAACCGAAGGGATTTCTTCCTAACTGGCACTTAAAATCTACCGTAAAAAAGCTGCACCTTTTTTCTTTCTGTCTGAATTGAGTCAATATTATATACATGTTCCATGTAATAGTTGAATCGTGTAAAGGTTATAATAAACATGTTGATCAATCATTTTCTTTAAACCTTCATTTGCCTGTTGCTTTTTGTTTTTCTTAAAGACCCAAGACCCGAAAAAAGGATTCCAGTAAGTCATTTTTACACAACCAATAAGCACAACGCGTCCAAACACCGGCTGTCGCTGACGGTTTTGTTGTCGAGTTGTGTTTTTACTCTTCTCCAAATCCGAAATATAAAAACGTAAACATTTAGACTGGAACGTGACGATCCAGCACGATCGCAGCTAGGTAAAAGATGTTACCAATGTTTTCGGTTGAAATGGCCAAATAAAACATCGCCGCGTTGTGCGATTTAGGTCGACGTAAAAGTATCTAGACGTGCAGGAATGAGATGTAAAGCGGTCTACTTTCGGCCTTCCATTCCATTCGCTCGCCACTCGTCTTGGAAGTACTCGAAATTAACAAGTTTGATTAATGGTTTAACTTTGAAAACTTTTCCAACCATTACACCCTTACTTAGACGAAACTTCTCACCGAAAAGCTTGCCGGCGAATCGCTACCACAGTCGCTTCCAAGTTGGCACAAATCTCTCAGCAGCTTTTGTAAAACCGGGTCGAGGGAACGGTGTCTTCCCGGATGCAAAGTGGATTATCGGGTGAGAAAATAAAACGCAACAGCAATTTATCGGAATCGGAAACTTTTTTTTTTGCTTCTTCCTCCGGCCGTGCGATAAAAGGTGAGCGTCATGTGCAAGTGGACCGAGAACCTAGAAATTGGATAAAAAAAAAACAACCTTTTCAATTTCTTACATCTTCATTAATTTTCAATTTAAGTTTCAAACCACCGCCGTTCGTCTCGCCGTTCGTGTAAACATGCCGTAGATTAACCAGGACTTTGAGGCATGTCGCTTAGTAAAGCATGTTTCTGTATTTAAACCGTAGAGAAGAAAACAAATTTACGAAAAAAAGATTTGTCTAACGTTTTTCACACAACAACTTTCCGGCAGTTGTGTACATACATTTGTGGCGTAAACTGTTTTCCGAGCAAATGGCAAACCGGACCGAACTTTTCCCAACACCTGGTCGGTGTAAAGTGTTTCGATCTTCAAGCAATGTTAAGGCAAACAAAAAAGAGTCATCCCAGAAAGGACTTTATGTAAGCCGTCCCGTAGCGAATGCGGGTGAAATGGGGATAAATTATGATTTTCAATTTACATAAATTAGTCCACCCTTTTGCGTAGTTGCCAGCGTCGCACCGATGGGACATCGTTCGCATCCAATCAACCATAGCTCCGGCCATTGACGGGAGACACCCGACCCATCGAGAGATCATCCGTCCATCGCAGGTGACCATTTTATGACAGTTACTTGGCTGGGTGGACAGATGGGAAGGAAAGAATGGCAGCGAGCGAAGGGGAGGGAAGAAAACGAAAAAAAAAACAAAGCGAAAACGCCAACAAGAAAATTTGTTTACGCGGTCAACGGACGGCGAATGATGGTCTGAGTTTATTCCCTTTCATTTTTATGAGGATTTTCCTCCGAAGGTGCCCATCCGTTTATGACGAGGGATGAAGACACTCCATTAAAGATTCATGGAACCGACGCTCGTTTCGGGTCGGTGAGATGATTAGCGCAGGTGAGAGGTGGGATGAAAATTGAATGGGTCCTATTTTGTTTTTCTCCCGTTTTTTTTTCTTTCTTTCCTTTGGCACTATTTAGGCTGACCGGTGTGTAAATGTGGTCGAATAAAAGCGTTTTAGTTTTATTCAAATTTGTAGCTGCAAATTGACAGTGCGTCATTTAACAAATTGTGAACCAATTTCACCAATGGCATGGTATCTCACAGTATCAGAAGCTGTTTAATAGGTTTGTTAAAAGTGTTCTATTTATATTGGAATAATTACAGGGTTAAACAAAATAAATAGCAATCAATTATTTTGACTTAAATTTCTGCAATTCTGATGGCTATTTTGTTATTTCAGGTATTGATCAATGTCTGTAAGGAAAAAAATTGTATTTAGTAGAAAATTTGGTTTTATGTGACGCAATTTAAGGGTTTAAAGGAAAATAAAGAGATTTGTCACAAAATGGTGGCTACATCAGCTAAAACTAATGGCTTAAGATAAAAAAGTGATAACGACGGCAATGGATAAGATTAAAATATTTTTAAAATAAGTTTCAAATACATTTTTAAACAATGAAACCAAAAATCCATCTTTAAGTGCATGTTTCAATTAAAATAATCTTTAAAAAGATTAAATTTAAAGTAAGCATTAAATCCGCTTCAAAATTAGGTGTTTGTGTGTACGTATTCCCTTTCATTTCAAGAATTCATGTCCACTTCACGAATCATTCCGCTCCATAAAATCCGATCCGTATGAAATTTATAATGGCTCTCAGGGATGCTTTACGCTCTACAGTTAGCTGGTGGTTTTGTCTATCCGTCCGCAGACCTAATCCGGTGATTCACGATTTCGCTGAAGACGAACTGCGCCACATGCACGATAAATGGTACGAATGGTACGAAGCAAGCAAAACAAAAAAAAAAACGAGAAGCGTACATGATGCCAGCAAGAACTTACCGTGCCGTTCGGTAAGAATTGCAACCAAAGATCGTCTTGCACATTTTCTGACACTTTGTATAGTGTCAGCGGTGGAACCACGTGCCGCTGTGGTGCGGAAGAAGCAAAACCTTCGGTGACATAAGTTGCAATGCGAAAAAGGTGCGACGAAACGTTGGATAAACGAAAAAACTCACCCAACCGTTACGGTGGAAGTACACTTTTCCGTTCAAGTTTCTATTACATTTTCCCGAGGCCTGCCACGTTGCACACAACTAGCGCCTGCTAGCGAGCTGTCCAGTGTGGATTTGCACGTGTCGTCTTCCCGGGGTCAGGCTCGGGGACGGTTGCATGTAAGCCGGAACTTGCCTCGCCGCATCGTGCTACTTTTCGTTGGAAAAATTCAGCAACGTCAGACATTGCAACGAGTCCCGGTTCTGGTGACAGGCTGCCGTTCGCCGGAAGTTGTGCGTGTGGCTTTGCCCGGTGGCACCAGACGGTGCGCTGTCCGGTCTGGCAGACCGGAGGTTAAAGGTCTTTCGATCTACGAAAGGGTAGCACTATTTGCACGCGTCATATCCTATCGCACGCCAGCTAGACGTTGGAACACAAGCGCAGAAAGACAGTGGCAAAGTTACGAGTCCCAAACTTACCGTTTGCTTTGCTGAGTAAGGGAAAAATGGTACATTCTTTCACCGGCCACCGGTCAGTTACGAGCTCCTAGAGGGAGGGGAGGTTTTTTCTGTTTCCTCTTCTTTTTAATTCCTCATGCCAGTTCGTCTTACATGGAGGTGGAATTCAATTTTCCACCTGCGAATGAATATCATTCGTAATGCGATGAAAGCATGGAACAACTTCAGGAATGACGATATGCTACTACCAGTAGTACTGCAAGGTAGTGTGCAAGTGTCTGTGTGTGTGTATGTGTGATGGACACAAAGGACGCACTCACAGACGAAGGATAAAATCCGCCCTTTCAGATAAGATAAACCCGAGGCGGAAATTTATTGTAAAAGATTCGTGCCAGTGTCGGATTTTCCGATCATTCGAAACGGCCATGGATTTTCGGATTCACCCGTACGGACAGACCATGTAGCCATGTCTGGATTTCTGTAGGTGAATAGAAATGAATGGATTGAATAGTGTCGTAAAGGTGCTTTACTAAAGATGGTCTAGCGAACACTGACAAGGGCACAGGGGTTTTGTGTACACGGGGACAGCAAATTTTTTCTGCACATCGGGAAAGTGTTACCATTTGAATTTCGATCGAAATCTTACCACTCTTTAGAAGACCGATTGAAGAAGCACTTAACGGGTGAACGGGTTTAATCGTTTTTTTACTCTCGCCTTTCATTTTCGACCGTTTTGTGCTTCCATTACTCTTCAGATCGATTGACGTTTGAAGAGCGTACCTCTTTGTGGACGAACCTCTTTGTGGAGAAATCAAAGCTTAACATTGATGCTTACAATTTAAGGTGCAGATACTTCGTTTAACTTTCAGTTGCGTAAAGACAATCGATATATTAAAAGAA
>STHB01000004.1:11527864-11542230 GCA_018908115.1 Anopheles rivulorum
AGAACGATTGCATTTTCCTCTGTTGTTCGGATGTTCGGAGCAGATAGAGAGCCCGTTTTCCCTTCGAAACGCACGAGAGTTCGCGAATCGGCCAGGTGTTTCGGGCGAGCATGCAGTTTTCGGTGATCGGCTTTTTCGGTTCAGTGTACGGTTTGGCATCGAGCCCGAAGGACACGGACATAAAGGATACGCCGTAACGATTGCCGGCAATCTTAACAGCAAGCGTGTCAATGCCACCTGCTTCTAAGGTTTGGCCTAGTGAAGCATGGTGAGAAAAGTTTTCATCCATCTCGAAACGAATACAGCGTGTGGACGGGGTGGAAGTGTTGGTGAAAAATGAAAACATTGTGAAACCCATAACGTAAGCAAATAAAACTCAAAGAATGGAATTATGTGGTTACAGTGGCGGTGCAAACGAAAGTGTGAGTGTGAATAAAAACTTGGTACGGGAATTTATGTGCGAAACTCTTCACCCTCCGCTTATTTAAAGGGACTGGGTGGCTCTAGACCGTAGCCGTGGTACGGGATTTAGCCCCCCTCCCCCTCAAAAAGGAAAACCGATGCTGTGTTGGGGGAAGGAACACAAAAGGAAACATTAACTTTTCTCCCTCACCATTCACCAGTCTGAAGTGGGTTGAACCTGAAGGGGGGGAGGGAAACGGTGGTATGGTTGACCGGTTGATTATGTGATCCGTGTCCGAGTTCAAACTTGAAAGAAAATAACGGTGTGCACTAAAGTTGTTAAAACCTTACGCCCTTTCATCCTTGTGGCAGAGTGGATCGTGTGCTTGGACCCCCGGGTCTGTGTGTGTGTATATATTTATATGCGACAGATGGGACAGTGTGGGGTGCAAGAAAATGGAAAGATTTATGTGATTTGTTACGTACAAAGGGATTTAGGTGCATGGAATTATAGCCAGGTTATAATCAAAGCAAATGCAAAAGAAGACATGTGAAACAGTCCTAAGCGCGCGTCAAAGCAACAGGAGTGACATGCGCCTAAAAGTATGCAATGTGCGTAACTTTTTAAACAGTTGCGAGTTCCCAGCTTAGCAAGGGAATGTATAATTGAAAATGTTTACTTAAAAAAACGAAACAGTATTACATAGCAAAGCGGAAAATGGAAAATAAAAGCAGCTTACACACTGGAATCCATTGCCGGTAAAGTTGCACGAAACATAAAACTAACACTCAAATGGTACAATGGAGTCCTGTTTATGTTGTGGTTTTTGTGGTGTTGCATCAGGCTCGTTGGAATGGTTACCGTTTTTTTTTGTGCATTTGCAGCTTCCACACAGTGGTTAGCATTGAAACATTTTCCAACGATATAAGCTATCAATTGTACATACAAAAAAGGCCCCATCGTACATAATTTGCACAAACTCTCCCGCACAAGTTTGTCCCGTGGAATACAAACAGAGCAACTTAAATGCAGAAAAAAGAACGCAATAAAATAGAGGTAAAAAAAGTGTTCAGCATACTCATACATTTCAAATAACCCCAATGGCCAAAGCTGCAGCTGCTATGGAAAGGCAGACCAACATTGTGTATGATGTTGTGTTTGTATGAGGTGACAGAGCCAATTTTCGGTTATTTCTACGAACTGGAAGCATTTTCCGAAAGGGGAAAAAAAGCACCCATAAAAACAAAATACAAAAGGATGCACAGAACAACGGGCAATAGAGACGTCAGGACGTATCGTTTGGGGGCCAATTTTGGGGGTATCCCGAACACCGCGTGCTCACCAATCTCGCCAATTCCAGCAGGCAACACGACGGGACACATTTTTTTCTAATACTTCTTTCACTCTCTCCCACAAAGGTCGCCAATAAAATGGGGCCAGGAAATAAGCCCTCGGAGAGAGGAAATTGTAATAAAAATGAATGGAAAGAACTAACACCTCTAATCAAAGGCTCATTCACATCAATCGTGTTTTCGTGGAATCGTGTTTCTCTTTTTTTTGACGAAACAGTCGGTTGTTACTGCTCTCCTAAATATTTGCCTAGTGTGTGTGTGTGTGTGTGGTTTGTTTGTGTGTAGGATGTGCGAAACGAGTTCCATTTTCAACACACTCACACACACACTCGTTAGCAGGAAGAAAAGATAATTGTGCCTGTGTGTGGCGCAAGTCCACGTTGAACAAACACAGTCCGCGTCGGGTGTAGCTGCTCGTTGGGTTGGGGCTTGGGAAAACGCCGGCACAACATAATTGACGTTCGGTTCTACTTCACACTTCCATCCCACGGGGCAGCAGCAAGAGGTGGGCGATCATTGGTTTTTTTGCTTCCATTTTTTTGGTCCCTCAAGAGAACTGAGGGAGGAAAAAAAAGGTGTGCAATAAAACGTTATAATAGAAACGAACTGTGACGATAAAGCTGCGAATGGATGATAGTAACATGATCACAAAGCATCGATATGCTAATTATGTGCCACAGCAATAGGAAGGATGTTCCTTGCTTTCTTTTTTTTTTTGGTGAATGATTTTTATGTTCTCGGTTGTTTTTTTTTTCTTTTTTCGCTTTTCTTGTTGAATGTGTTAACGGTGACCGAACCGGATAGGGTGATGGTGACCCGGTAGGTGATAAAGAAAGGGTATCTGTGTGGTTTTGCTGCCGAACAACTGGCGCTGAGTACGTGTTTAGTGTCATTCCGGATGGTGAAAATTTGATTCCGAAAATAGACACGACCATTTGCGTTTTAGTGGTGGGCAAATACCCCGGTAAGTGTACACATTAAGCCGCATGGAAATAGCATCCCGGCACGGGTGGTGGACAAGGTGGCTGTGTCGATCACCAGCGAGCGAGAGATCGAAATGCACTGTCGACTGTCAAATGTCTGTTAAAACCTTTTATGTAAGCAGGTAAATCACCCGAACGGATGGTGGTCACATTGTTCCACCAGGACCTGATAAACTAGGTCAAACCAAACCAGACAGAAATTTGTTCCTATAAAGCCCGGAAGGTGAGAAGTTTTACGAAAACAAACTCCTCACCCGAGAGCAAATCGGGTTTATAAACCGCGCGCGCTAATGAAGGACGACGATGGGGAGGAAAAAATTAACACGAATATCCTTTTCACATTGAGCGACATTCGCATGTTGGAGGAGTGTTGGTGATAAAAAAAGGCGACATAAATGGAAAACCCTCAAATGTCCGCAGAGGGTTGCGGTTTGGTGCTTTCCGGACGCCGGACCATATAACATACGGATGAGCCCACTCAGGTATTTTATTTTACATGTCTGTCTTTTGTGTTCCTTCGCTGCTGCCGTCCAGCTTAGGCTGCAGAGTGTGTGTGTGCGATGTGAATGCTTGGCGAATGTGCCTCTATGCCAGTTGCCAGCATCAATATTCAATGTGCCTGGTAGCCTCAGGAACACTACGCTAAATCGCTTTCCCGCTCTGGCTTTCCCGGGATTTCCCATGCAGCGCACGGAAGATTCGGTTTCGAGCTCATAAAATCAAGTTATGAGGTTGTTAAAAGATTGTCGCTTTTCCGGCTGGGTAGGGTGGGGCCAGTGCCAAAACGGACGCTTTGACACGTTTTCTTGGCGCACGAGCACTGTTTGCCCGTGCACCACGGTGTGCAGCACACTTTTGAGGGCGAAATAGTTCCTTTCGCCCAGTTCGCTGGGGACACAAGTGTACCTCCCAAAAAAAAAGAGCCCCGGTTTCGGTGCGAGCCAGAATCCAAGGGTGCAAGGCGAGAAAATTGATCACCTATCGGGAAAATGGCAAGTAAGGCACACGGCGACGATCGTTCTCTCGTTAGTGGTCGGCAGGCCACGTTTTTTTTTTTGTTGCCTACCGAGTACGTTAGTTTGCTATCGCACCAAGTGCGATGCCGGTGCCGGTGCACACTGCTTTCGCTTCGGGTTTTGTGCTTTGTAATCTGACAGATTTATGGTTCCCACACCGTACAACAAAAACCCGTGCCCCGGCATGAAGCCGGAAGCGAACTCGTGCAGCAGCTGCACCATTTCGCTCCAAACAAAGCCGATGTCGTCGTTCGTGTTCATCCATTGCTGGTTGTCTACATCCGGCGCAAGTTTGCTAGGCATTTCGACAGCAACTTCGACCTCGCCGTCGATACTCGCCGAGCGTTGTGAATATGGGCGCACCGCACAAACCTTAACATGTGCGCCATCTTTCTCGGCGTGCTCTCTCTCCACCGGAAGTGCTCCCGGAACCGATTGCTATCTCTGCTTTTCCGCCCCAAGCGTGTCTTTTCCCGCTCGTGCTCCCCGGGGGTAGGATCCAATTTTCGGTTGCGAAGTAGTAGCAGGTGGTGTCCTCTGGCGGTGGTTATCACAAACATAAATTTATTTCGAGCATGTGGGCACGGCTGTACCAGTGTGGTCCGAAAATAGCGGGTATAGATGACGTTATACGGATCGGATGGTTGCGGAATACGGAACGAGAGGCAACAGCCGCAGGTGGAAGTGAATTAATTTTTGAAGGCCATCATCTCTTGGCTTAGCTGTATGTGTTTCTCTCGCTTTGTGCGTGTGTGTGTGTGTGTATCTTGTTAATAGCATGGTTCTGCACGCTGGCCATCAATTTTCGGAACCTTCGATCGGCGATTATTTGGTGAACGAAATAACGCTCAATAAGAGCTATCCGGGTTTGGCGTGTGGTACCATTAGAGTTGGTTGGATGCGTTTTTTTCATGTTTTCTTTGTTGGCGTATTCACACCATTTGTCTGTACTTAAACACCGATCTTTCCACCGTCTATTGAAGTTCAAAGTGACAGATCAAAGTAAGGTCATCCCAGCCGCTAGTTGAAACACATTCGTTGTCCGTGCGTACCCTAGACAACGCCAGACGTGGCCAAAAATCCAATTTCTACCACCATTCAACATGGTCAACAGCGTACGGGCAATGGATCGAGCATTATAGGCTCTGACCGATGTCACCAGTTTGGCACCTCACACGACACGACACGACGGTACTATGCGACACGACGCAGGCATGAAAATTTATCGCATTTGATCCCCTATTCGGTGGTTGGCTCGTGGATTGTTCTGCCGACGAAACGTGCCCTAAAATGCGTTGGCATCATCACCCACCGACACTTTGGTATGCCAATGCAACCGGTTTGCCATTCGATGTGGGACAACATCATTGCTTTCTGGGTGCCTCTGGATGGCGTCCCAGGGACAGGGGACAACGTGCGGGAAACATCATATCACATGCTCACGGATGAAGCTGTTCCACGTACATGCGTTTAGAAGTGTTAGAACACAGCTGCTGTGATTTGCACGGCTATGGTCTAGTGAATATGTGTGAGTCACGCACCTTTTTTTAGTTTATTCTTTATGTTGGGTTTAAAGTGCTTTTCCTTTGCTTTTAACTTTTATTGACTTTTTTCTTAAATCGAATAAATATTTACTAGCTCTTCATAAAAAAATAACATGAAGATGCAATTAACAGCGATGCATACATAACAGATTTTGGAATGCAGATTGCATACATTCAGGCAAAAATCACAATAAATAATAAACATTCATACAATTAACAGGCCAAATTATTACTAATCGTGGTATTAAAGTTTGACAGATTGTAATTTACTTTAAAACATAAACCATTCAATATTCTTTAACTAACGCACAACCTTTTAAAGCATGCTGGGCAATACAAAGTTTGGTTTGAAATAAAATCCAATCAACCGTGGCGTCTCTGGTCATCCTGTTGACCGGCCAACCTTTGCTAGGCTAACCGTAAATAAATTTCACCTCGACCAATGATGGATTGAATGGATGGCCGGCAAACCGTACAACCGCCATGGCTACGCACGGATGACCGAAACTGACTTCTACACCCATTGTGGGTCACGCATGCAACCAAACTGTCCACACACACACACCAACACATACATGTACTGATGTGTATATACACACACACACCGGTTCTCGGATATCGCCCACCAGACGCCGCCGGTCGCCCGAATGGACACGCATGATTTGACACAATCGCTGCGACAATCGTGCACACCAACAATCGTGTCGGTCACAGATGTGTCAAAATATCGATCACACAATTGAGCCGCTTGCCGGGTGCGATCTGACACATTGATGGGGCAACATTTTGTATGGTACACCGCAGAGAATGGAACAATTGGGTAGTGTTGCAGCTGGAAACGGATCCGGTATGGCTTTAAATGCATTTATTGGGACATTTAATTTGCTGAAACAGATCAATTCAGATGGGATCACACATTCATTGGAGGCTTCTTTAGGTTATGTTGAACGATAGTAATATAAATCACTTTTAAGCCACAATTTACCGATAGCTTTTCTAAAGCACATCACAACAATTTTGTCTCCATCGAGAGTGCAATCCTCAATTGCAGGCAATATTTTGCTATACTCCTTTTTAAAGCTCTTTATTCGCTCTTTCAACCGTGTAATGCCAGATTAGTGTTGACGCGGGTTACACACGTTACCTTTCCTAGTGCATTCGCATAATATCTTCAACTTTTTCCCCTCCATAATTAGGCCGCTTAAATAATTACCCTCGGAAACGGTAAATCAAACTCTTCATAAACCCCCGTTTCGTACCGGGTGCAGCAACTGGCCGCTTTCGATTGCTACTTACAGTTGCAGGAAAACAAAACCAACTCTCCCCAGCACCAACAGGCAACCCTCTGCCGACTGGGTAAACCCTTGAGTACACACCTTAAAACCTGGCTGGTTGACGCCCCCGTTCGCTGACAAATGGATTAAAGTCACCAAAGCTTCGGGCGTGGTGCTGCTGCATGCACCTGCACCGCCAAGCACTGCCGAATGCACTGAGCATCTCCCGGGGGAGATCCCTTGCTGGGATACAGGGCAGGCATAAACGAGTTCTTGCCAGAAGTGGTAGCTGCAACCTGACAGAAAGTTATTACATTCTATCATGAACATGGCATTCGTGGCGTTACGTTCGGCGAGCGGGCCCTGTGTTTGTGAATGGGAGAGGCATGTTTTTTTGTTTGTTTGTATTTCGCTTCTTATTCCACCGCCTATTTTATTGCACTCGATACGAACGGTACGAGTGGTTGGAATCGGAGCACATTTCGACACTCGTTCGAAAATGTGTGGCATCGGGCAGAAGTGGGCATAAATAAAACCAACCAACAAAGTGAAGGCAAAACGTACGATAGAGAAACAGATTGCAAAAAAGTGTAGAAGAACTAAAGAGTGGCCACCATTTAAGGCAGTACTTGTGTATGTGTATGTGTGTGTATGTGTGTGTGTGGCACTTCATCGTTTTCCACACGATGCACCAGGTTGTTTGGGGCGAGCAAAAATGTGGTGCAGCAATGCGACCCATACTGCAACCGGAGCTGCAGTAAATGAGCTCCGAATCGAGTTGCAATCGGGCGTTATTTTCCGGGGCATTTTTTTCCCTTATTGTTGCTTGTTCTCTTCACATTCTTTCTCTCTCTCTTTACTTCCGAATGAACTAAAGTTCAGTGGAGGGAAAAAAAAATTACATAAATAAAAACCGGTTCGTTCTGGCCATTCGCAGTGTTCGAAGGTTACCGGGGTGGAGTTTAAGTGTATGGTCTTCAGCCCAGCCCGGTGAGTTTCTTTTATCTTTGCGTTGTTCCCGTTTTCTCTTCAGACCATTTCCAATTTGATGGCTTGCCCCCGGGAATCGGAACGGATGGATAGGAATAAACAAAACAGAAAAAAAAACCTTAAACGAACCCAGCTTTCATTCACTTTTCAACCCTCGGGGGTGACAGAACTTGAAGCTTCCAGTGACGCTTTAGAAGACGAGTGGTGTGGATCGTTTCCGTTTTTTTTTTGCACTTAAATTGTAAGATATTGTGAAATGTGCCTCCGGGCCACACACCGTACCGCTGGTTTGCAAAGTTCGGAAATGAATCAGTTAGGGCAAGGCACCTCGAACGAAATTTATTTCCTTTCCTTCCCACGAAAAAAGGATACATCCCGTGTTTTGGGAGGGTGTACCTCAGTGCGGTGTCCATCCCTGCACAGCTGGACTATGCTCCCAGTGGACATGGTATGTTCGAAAAATCGATCGACTCCAAAAACCCCCGATTGCCAAGCGCAAGAAACAATTTCCGGAAAGTTGCCGCTCTTCTTCGCGCTACCTGTGCAGGAGTAAGTGAACGGTGGGAGCTCCTTTTTTTCTTTTCGAAAAGATAATAATACGGTACGATATCGCACGAGAAGGTTCGTCGCTTGCGAGGCAGGTGAATCAATACTACCTTTGTAGATGGTTGGTTTGTTGACATTTCCCAAGGACTGTTTGTTTGTTTGCGATTTGTCTCCTAACCGAAAGCCACGGTGGTCGATAGAACGCCGTTTGCTGCGCCCACGATCGCCCGGCCGAATTGATTAAAGCGTACAGAAAATAGCTTAACTGTAGGCGAAGAACGCCTTCGGAAAAGTTAAATCTTCAATTGAACTTTGACATCACTGCTTGATCGTACGGCAGATGGGCAGAGCGTTACATCGTCCGCAGCGCTTCTGGTTCTGCTTCAGGTGAACGGGATGCCTTAAAGGTAACGCTATCAATGGCAGACTATTGCAGTACCAGTAGTTGGCTGTAACTTTGACAAACTTTTGACGGGCTTAGGTCGGAAAATGGTTCTTGTCGGTAGTCGGTTCGGCTGCGTACTTCAGCGGTTGGACGGGTTGGTTGGTATGTGGACGGTTCGAAACCTCCATTGGCATTTTAAACGATTGGTCGTTGAAAGAAGCACATCACGCCCCATCACCGACTGTGCCGTTGCACAGTTTGGGCAAGGCAATGGAATGTAATTAAAACCGTTTAGTGTTAATTAAACCTTCTCGATCGATCGAGCAGTGGATGCCGTGGGCGCATGTGAGGCAGCGAAACGGTTGTAAAATGAAATGTAACGAGACGGTGGTGAATGGTGCGTACGCAACGAACGTACCGTCGGTAGTTTCTGGTAGTTGCCGGCAAAAGGATTAAGATTGTAGCACCGTGGCGTGGGCTGTTCCGGGGAAAAGGAGCGGTCTAGAACCGAATTCATGTGACAGTCGCACTGGTAGCAGTGGTTCTTTGATGCTTTCGCTACTTGTCCGTCCGCGAAAAGTGCCACAGTTGTGTGCGCTTAATGAGTCAAGCCATCGGGAACGGATGGAAGTCACCGAGTGAAGGAGCTCGGTGAGCACATCGACAACGGTCGAACAAGCGTGTGCTGCTGCGTTACGATGCCAGTTGATGGTGATGATGATGGTACATTTAGGCGAACACCGGGTTCGACCTTTCCCGGGAGATAATGTAATAATCCTATTAAGGGTGCTCAACGATGCCGACGATGTGTGTGTGTATGTGTTTTATAGACGGTGAATCTGCGGACGTAACGTTACGTCGTTCAAGTTCGCATAATTATGATTGTGGTTGTAACGTGACGCAGATCATATTGTTTTCATATGCCGCACCATACGTTAGCCATCAATGTATAATGGTTGAATGGAAGCTAAAAGCCACAGTTAAAAACAGATATGATGGTGAAGGTACAATTGTTGTACGGAAAGGTGTGTAGTTTGATGGTAAATTACAATATATTGTGGTTCAATGAAGCCAATGCTTAGCGATTGTATATTGCAAGAAGTTAGATCATAATCGATCGTGATGCGTATATTACACTAGACAACGATAATGTCTTATACCTGGTTTTAGTGCACGTACTTACATGGTGGATAGATAATTTTCCAGTTTAATGTTGATTGTTTGTGTTTTGTCGAGCAAATGCTTATTTTTACACCACATAAAAATCTTTCAAATGTTTAAAATAGTTAAACTATTCTTGCTTTCTTATGTGGGACAGTACTGTAGCTATTTGCAGAAGTAATTATCATAATAAGACTTCAACTATCTCTGTGAGAATGTCCCATGAGGACTTTCTGGATATATCGATATCCAATACGAGAATGAAATAAGCCAATAATTTCACTTGATAACACAAACGTAAATTCATTATTTTTCTGGAAAGTTAAATCGCGAATAAACTTAGGAACAATTAGAGAAAATCTAGATAGTTCAAATTGTCCCTTTTGTATTATAATGTACCACAAGAAAATGTTCCGACCGACTGTCTATAGTTTTAAAACACAAACTAAGAGTATTAAGCACGTAAATACAGAAATATACAAGATGTTTGTGAAGCTACTAACAAAAGATTATTTCAAGTATAAGAATAACTGAACAGTAAAGAGGTTATTCATTTTAAAGTTTAGAGAACACGAAAAAGATTTCTTTCTGGGTCACCAATTCTCGTTGATTTATTATTTATTTATATTAATAAGCTTATTACAACCTTATTCTGAACTCTAGGCAGGAGACCCTCGCAGCAAGCAAGGAAGTGGAATAAGGAGTTTTCATAATTATCATCGTCATCATCAGTATTGGTGTATGGTTCAATATGAGCAGTTTTGTACGTCTTCTGAACCTGTTCACAGGTTCACAGATCTCGACTGTCCAAACGTTTTTTTTACATCCTAAAAAGAATGTTACGAATGCCCATGTTTGATCCTACATTTGCAATAACCGTAACAAATCAAACGTTATGTACGGTCGTGTTGGCTTTACGTACAAAGCGCACAAAACGTACAAAAGCTCGTACATTTCATCCATTCGAGTGGATGATGATCATGGGTTTAAAACAAAGCGAACGGCTTGGATTGATCCTAATGCGAGGCACCGAAACAGCACACGTTTCACACTAATCCCGACCGACGAAGGAACCGAATGGCTAAAGATCATTGCGGAACACCGGTTCGTACTTTGATCCAGCCAATCGTTCGCCAACGTCATCGGCGAAAGTGTCTTCCACACTATTACCATCTGACCAGCTTAGCATGTTGTCTTGTTTCGACGAAAGGAAAATACGATAGAATCCACTTCCCATTTCCGTGTGTCGCGTGGAGCAATACCAAGCTAAAGGGGCAAAACCGGTTGAATCACCC
Organism: Anopheles rivulorum; assembly: GCA_018908115.1. Lineage (NCBI taxonomy): Eukaryota > Metazoa > Arthropoda > Insecta > Diptera > Culicidae > Anopheles > Anopheles rivulorum. The sequence continues at coordinate 11,538,814 of STHB01000004.1, forward strand.
ATGCACGCTCGCACGGTCGGTCCGTTCCGTCTCCATCGTACGGTGGAAAGTGATTTTTCGCGTAATGCTAACGGATTAGCGGATGTGGTTCGAATGGTGGTGGGAACAAATACATGAAAAAAAAAAAACAACGAGCAACAGAGTGCATTCGTTGCTGAGTTCTTTTATTTTTCCTTCTCCCACAGCACCAGTAGCAGCAGAGGCTGAAGTGAAAGCAGCTGAAAATGTATGCAAACGATTCGATGTATGTATGTGTCTGTGTGTATGTGTTAGATGGGCGGTAAAACGTGATCGTTCTTAAAAACTTCCTGCCCAGGTGGGTTGGGTGGCGTACCGTGGGGGAAAACCAGGAAAGCAAAATAGAAACGGAAAGAAATCTTCGATTGTGGCCAACAAAGAAAAAAAGAAGGAAAACGGATCCTGACCCGTGCGTTACAGGTGCCGGAAATTGAAGTGTGTGTTTGTGTGCGAGTGTGAGTGCTGTTTTCTTTTTTCAAGCCTTTTTTTTCCAACGTTCGTTCCCAAGAAATTCCGGTTGAAATTTGGTGCATGTGAAAGGTTCCATTTCGAAGCGGTAATTTCTGTTTTTCGCTGGTGTTTGCATGGGAAAAGGGGGATTAGTAGCGCGTGTGTGTGGGGGGTCGCCGTGGAGTGAAAATGTGTGCTCTTAGCTGGCAACCGTGTTCCGCCGGGCCTAATGGAGAGGGAACAACGTGAAAAATCGCCGTGAGTGAAAAGTGTTGTTTATTTTATTCAAATCTACGCCACGAGGGTAAAGCGACGAGCAGACGTGAAACCTGGAATCTATCGGGATGGCACCGGAAGCATCGCCCGGTCCGGTGGTTGTGGAGCTGTCGCCTTACTTTTCCTTTCAAACCGTAACATAGTGAAGCATTCGAACGTGACGCGATCGTTTAAAGTGTGCACCACCCAGCACCAACCCCATTTTCCGATTTTCCGACGCAGCGATTGTAGTTTGGGTACGCAAACAGCTTTTCCTTCCAGCGACAGAAGAGCTATTCCCAGCAATAGATGCTTGACTGTGCGGGACAGTAGTCCGCACCCACAAACAACGGGGGGAGGGGGAGGGTGGTCCTCTTGTTGTTTGGGAGACTGGATCACTGGAGGGGGGAGAAGGAGTCGAAATAAAAACTCCACACCGCCGTACCGCCGTGACCGCCGACCTGTTTACCTGTGCGCTGTGAATGTGAAATCGGTTTTTACGGGCAGAAATTGGACGTGTCAGAGCGAAAGTCGATTCAGATGCTTTTACGCCGGTCGCCGACAATGGAGACGGTTTGCATGCAAATTGTGCTCGTGCTGCTGCTGCTGATAGTTCACCGGCTGGATGGTTCGCTTTCGCCGGCGCTGCAAGGTAAGTTGTTCGACCCGCGCCGTGGGTGATGATTGCGTTTGTTGTGCCTGGGACGGTAGCGTGGAAAGTACGCGAATGAAGCCGTTTTGCTGGCTGCGAGCTTTTAATTTAAATTCTTGCAAAGCAGATTTTGAAGCGGTGTGCTGTATCGCAAAGAGGTATTTCACGTTCTGTTACAGATCGTGGGATTTTTTGTTGTTGTTGCGGATGACGTTACGGGGTTTTTCGATTGAAACAGATATTTGTTGACGAAAAGAAGTGAAAGAGTAAGGAATTTACAATTATTTTGGAGAAAATGCACCAAATTTTTTCTTAGGTTTGTGGAAGTAAGAATACATTTAAAGAAAATAAATTATATTTGCATGAAATGAAGTCCTCAAATGCATTGATTCCTTTTTGATTCCATACATTTAAAATGCAATGATTTTATGAATACAGCATTACAGTTCAAATAAAATGCTGGAAGATATGATACAAAGTTTAAAAATGTTGTGGTAGGAAGCTGAAATCTTCATTAAATTTGAAATTGATTCACGAATTGTCCATTAAATCGTAAAGTTTTGGATTTCCCTAGTGAAATCGGTGATGCGTTTGGAGACCTTGAAATCGGACACCCTCGTCAATCTCGGATTGTCTCGAGTGCTATAGAAAATCTTGAGAGTATAAATCTTGAATGTTGAATCGTTGGGAATCTTCATAAGAAAATTAAGACTTCAAACACTCATGAAACAAAAAGATGACAAGTTGTGACCAAATCTCACATTACAAGGCAGTTTCCGTGTGAAAAGATGAATTTCGAGGCACGAATAATCTAGCAAAAAAGAAACATGGTACAAATGTTCGTATTGGTATAAGACTTTGTCACTCAAAACTAGACGTACATTTTGGCGAAACTTCTTGCATCTCTAGCGCAGATGACAAAGGATCCGTCCGCATTACACATTTCTAAATTTTCTTTCTCCATAGTCCGTTTTTAAATACTACTTTAAGCTATTTTTCGTATTGCACAGCTAGAATAGGGGTGAGAATCTACAGATTATTTCCTTCTATTCGTTTGGTTTTGCTTTGTCAGATTATGGTTTAAAACAAATGAATATATATCGACTGTTTTACGTAGACTGTATTGAATCTATTTTGAAATCACATTAAGAGAAGGTTGACCGGTTTAGAGTAGTAACTTTTATATGTAAGAAATAAGCACAAGTTGTAAAAAAGATCATCTACTTAAGAATATCTTGAAATATAACCTGTTAATCGACAAATAAAATGATACCACAAGACAGCAATTTACGCAGCTGTGTCCAAATTCTAGAAAAAAACCATTGAGCTGATTCACTTGAAAATTTTCACCATTTATTTTTATTTAAACATTTACAAGTAATTGATGAGAGCATTTTAAAAATATGGAGAAAAACAATTCTCCTTAAATACTGATAAACTTTCTGTCAGTAAAAATCGCATGAAAAAAATTCTTTCGGAATCGGATGGCGTGATGCTGGTTGAGGATTTCCCGTTTAAAAACAAGTCCACCTGGAAACAATTTATTTTGTATTCTTCTGGTTGTAAATCACCTCTTCAACCATTCATCAGTAATATCGATAATTGTCTCACGTTTCCAACTGGCAGAAATCATTGTGCCGATATGCACATGCAATCATTATTTTTATCAACGCTTCTGCCAAAAACCATGTTTCGTTTGAAGCACTCGAAACGAATCACTTAATCAATTAAAAAGCTTTTGAACAGTTACAGCTTTCCAACGTTGCCACCGGCACTTACGCTCTGCAGCGGTGGTCAACATTTTAACGAGCTCGTCCAAGGAGCAGTACCTCATAACCGATGTACCGACCGACCGAAGGCACCCACTAGGATGTTGGGTTTCGGAAGAAACGGTCTCACCTACTGGCAATGTTGCTTTTCATTCATGGCAAACAAGCCCGTCCTCTGCCCGTCCATGCTGGCCAATTGTAAGCGACAAAGTTCTGTTGCAAAGCAGAAGAGTTGTCAAATTATAGAAAGATTACGTCGCCCGTTGCCGAATG
>STHB01000004.1:11563023-11597284 GCA_018908115.1 Anopheles rivulorum
TGTAAAATAGACAAACCGTATTACTTATAACTTTTTGTAACTTAAACTAGGATACAATTCTCATTGGTTGGGAAAAAATTCCACCTTTGATTCATGAAAGTGGAATCTGGAGTGCACTCAGCCTTATGTCTTGATGTAATATAATTGATATTATAAACCAAAATTTCATTACAGATTTTATTTCGCTTTGAATACAATGAAATGTCCAAAGTTGCTGAATTAAGAACAGATTTTCCCCAGCTTTATTATTGCATTAATATGTTAAAAAATACAGATAGTCTCGGAGGTACATTATTCAGTCCGAGGCTTATTACACTGGGGAAAATGCTGTCAACTGGTTTTAGATTCTATTAATCAATATCAGCCGTTGACACAAAAATGCTTTTTGTACGCGTAATAACGTTTTTGTAACAAGTTGCTTTTTTTCCAAAATTTAAAGTTTTAAAAATGAAACAACAGCAGTTTCCATTGGTCGAAAATCACTTTAAGAGGAAAAGGGAAATTTTCTTTTAGAACCAGGCAATATATTTAATACTTGAAAGAGTTGGTTTCCCTTATTTGCTCTTAGTAAATTTACTGTCATGAGCGTCATTTTGAAAGAAAAGATATTAAAAAAAAAAAAAACAAAAATTAATAGATAGAACTAGAAGGAATCTATTAATAATTCATAACGCCTTACAAGAGAAATAGTGTCATATACTTCTCGTTACCCGATCAACGCTAGTGAAAGGCGTAAAACTTATAACAAAGCAGAAATATGAAACTTGTTGAAATACACCCAGAAAGCTAGTACAGGACCAAGAACGGTTGGCCAACATAGTGTCAACTGAAAATAAGTAGTTCTGTTTCTGACAGACACGTGCCTTAAGAACTTACACCATAACATACGAAACAACTGCGATCATTATTCATTCCCAACAGCAAAGTGTTTTATAGTGCGCAAGCGAGCATAATATCGGTGATGTGGCAGCACACAATAACGACAAGAACAGAATTGTGCAGAACTTGTTATACCGAACCGACGCCGGTCCGGTAAACAGCGCCGCTTTCGCTAACGAACAACAATATTCCAACATTCTCCGGACAGCCCCGGTACCCTCGGGTGTGCAACAAGTTGAACAACAGAAGAAAGTGAAGTAATAAATTAAACAAAGGGAAAATAAAACATTCCTCCCTGCCAGGAAAGAGACGGAAAGTAACATCGTGCCGGTGGTAGTAAAAAACAACCTTTTGCAACAGGCTCCGTCCATATTTGCTTGTCGGCCTTCACGGGATCACGGAGTGGACAGGCGTCCCGAAAGGCGGTGCCCGCGGTTCTGCACGAGTATCGGTGTACACAGCTTTCGATTTATGTTTATGCTGCCAAATGGGACGACGGGTAAATGCGAAAAATATGTTTCAATGCTTGTGGCACTGTTGTGCGGTGGTCGATGATGTAGGGCAAGTGTACGGCAATGGACAGGGCAGTGTACTAGCACTGGCGAACGGAGCAGGGAATGGTTTCTTTTACAGACGATCGAGTTTTCCCAAATGCAAATGAAACAATCCATTCAATGGAAGCATTTCCAACCTGCACACAAGAGGGGAGAAAAAAAAAGCTCTGACATGCTTTTGCAATACAATTCCCGATCGGTTGTTGGTGGTATGTGCGCCCGTACCGACTGGATACGGTTGATTTAGTTCATGGATTATTCATCCTTCACCGTGCCCGGTCGAGTCAAATGGAACCGCGCGCCAAGATGGTTCCAGTGGTTCCACAACCGGAAGGCTAATGTGCGCGCGTATTGGTAAAGTTTTCATACATTTACAATAAGGCATCACATTTTGACGAAGTGAAATATGGTAGATTTGTTTTGCAAAACTTGGAATTGATTCGTTTGCGCTGGCTTAGGGAATTGTATCACTTTCCACATTCCCTGCACAAATTCCTTCTGAGACTGGACTATGCTTGGGAGAAAGTGGTCCCAAGTGTTCATGGCTCACAAAGACTGATCAAAGTAATATACACCGTATGTGTGGGGTATTGGTGGCTATAAAATAGCTTTTAAACCTGAGGTCAATATTAACGATCGTCGTAAAATTGTTACGATCAAACGACCACAACATTTACTATTATAAAAGAAAATATCTTAACTATAAAAACTTATTATTTTTTGCAATGTTTGGATATTGCCTTACAGGAAAATGTGCACGATCGTTTTGATGTAAGGTCTTTAAACAATCTTTTTTGTCTTTTAACCAATAATTTGTTTAAATGCTTATCATTGATTTATTTTAAGACCAAATTTTGCTAAAAACCTAAGTTATTGAGCAATAGTTGTACGGTACAAAAAGGTAGCAGAAAACGATGAAAATAGGGTATTTTAATCACTTATTTGAGTTCAGAGAAAGAGTTTAGAGAAAGTATTGCATAAATTGGTCTATTTACAATTTAACAGAAAATTTTATTAGACACTTCATTCTCCATGTACGGAAACTTTATGAAACGTTATTCGTGCACCTAGAGTGGCATTGACCACTCGTCCTTCTGATACAGTCGGTAATGTAATATGAAACGCAAAATAGTTTCATCTCGACCATCAAACGGGCACTCCCAACTTTCTCGTGCGTCATGCCCATCGCACATGGAAGTTACTTCATGGAACAACATAGAAGTTACTGCATGATAAGGTGCCAATAGCAATTGCAATCTTGTTCGAATCGCTGATAAACGAAACTCTCTTCCCCTGTCTGAGTGCTTTCAGCACGCGATACGATATTGCCTGTTTCGGGAAGAGAGCAGATGTGTTGCTTTTTTATCGTGTTTCCCGAACATGCAAATCCTTGTTGATGCGTTATTGATTGCATCCGATGAATCAATACACCGCTCATTAACGCTCATCCACCGTGTGATAAGATAATTTCCCTGTCGTTGGGACCATCGTGGCACATAATGCAGTGATTGATAGAGGATGTAATGAATTGATACTGGTGGGATTTGATAGCTGGCTGCATTAATTAAGTTATGTCATCACTTTTCATGTATATTACAGCACAGCACATGATCATGCATTACAATTTAGTAAAATTAATTATTTGCTTATTTTTGCTTTTTCTTTCACAGCGCTATGCAGTTAATACGGAGAAAAGCGGCGAAATCATCGTCACAGTCCAGGTAAGAGAAGCAGTTTTCTAGTGTTTTTGGATTTCAATGTGTTTTATTATCATCTTTAAGCTAAGCTAAAGCTAAACTTGTTCGTCAAATGAAGATTAGAATCTAGCCCATCTTAAAGCAAATTGTTTGTCTTGATTATTGACATGATAGTTATGAAATTTAAAATTCGACACAATAAAGTTTAAGCTTATTACTCCATAGTTGCTCCTCTTTTTGACAAATGTCGTCTTAACCTTAAGCTTTATTTTCGTCCTAAGCTTAACGCTTCATTGACTCCAATATCTAATTTCCCGCTAAGCCATTTCCTTATTTACATCGGCCATCTTGTGCTACAGAGCTACTGTGAAATTGGATTTTACTCGAACCTTCCATCTCTTATCATCTTTTGTGGCTTTCCAGGAGGGACATAATGCTCCCAGAGCGTTTGTTTTGCGACACGCCTTAGCAGCGTTAACGTAAGGTGTGGCATAAACAAAGTTAATGGAATACGTACAAGTTGCTGTCTAATCACATCGTTCGCTTCTTATTATGCTATTGATCCACTCCCCTAAAAGTGACCGAAAAACCACGTCCCGCTGGAAAATTGCATCCAAAATAAACATATCACCTCGCCAAAGGATCGTTTCTAAGTTCCAGCATCGATTCGGTTCGAGCATAGCGAGTAAACTTTACAACAAAACTCCTAACGGGTCGTGGAAAATGGTTTCCCTAACCCTAATGTTTGCTTCGTCTTATTTCCTAGCATCATATTGCCGTCATGCATGCGAAGGCGAAACTTTTTCCCCTGTTCGCATAAGAAAACTTTGCGAGTTGACTGATCTTATTGCTTTGGATCGGGTTTTTCCTGTTTTCTCTCTTTTGTACGCTGAATTTTCTTACCCCGGGAGCTAGGGGCGTTGTTGTCCGTGGTTGTTTCATACCCTTGCTGGCCGGCTACACGACTATTGTTGACTAGCGAATGGATAAGTCGTATCTTAAACTAGAGCACCGTCGAATGAAACAAACAAGCAACAAAGGGAAGGAAAAGCTGTGCGGCAGCAAGGGTGAAGCGTAACTGAAATGAATAAACTTAAGCGGAAAAACTTTCCACCACTCCCTTGGGTCGTGTTTTCGCACTCATATTTCGTTCCATTTCCCGAAGTCATTTCGATTTCAGCAAATTCCATCTATTCGTCCGTCGTGTTCGGTCGTCCTGCCGCAACAAACACTAATGGAATGGTTTTACGTCTACGTTTCGTACGTTTCGTTCGCAGGGCGATCTTTCACAACAGGAAAAGCGTGCCGTCTTCCTTACCGTGCATGATCTGGGCACGAACCGTAAGTAAAAACCTTCCTTCAGAGGATGAAACCCATTCCAGCCTGCATTAATGTATTCGTGGTTATGTTTTACTTTGTTCTTGCCGCTCATTTGTAATTCGTTGCGGTAGATTCTTCGTTCGAGGAGTTCGTCAACAGTGCGTGCATGATTGAAATCAAAGAACGGTCGTGCTTCATCCACATCGATGTACCCGGCCATGCGGATAATGCGCCCAATTTGGCCGACTCGTAAGTATTGCCCGGAGGGGGGGAAGTGGGAATTGAAGCATGGGTGAAGCTTACAAAATGAAGAGATTACAAATCGGGATGAAACTTATTGATTTGTTCTCGTTTCGGTTGTGTTGTTTGCTCCCGCTGGTTGAAGCAAATGAATGTATTGTTGTTCTGCCAGATACAGTTGATTTATGCTGACGGTTGAAAGGCGATCGTACAAACAACCGGGCGTCTCCTTTGCATCGTGTAATAATGTGATCGGATTGTTGCAATGTTTGAAAAATTGCTTCAGGTTTTTTACGCCTTTTGCTCTGTAAAAACTGTAGTTCATTCTTATAAACGTCATGATTATAAATTAATTTTTCGATTCTGCATTTTTGTACCTTGTGCTGGAAAAAAAACATGCAGCCATATTGTTATATGTAATTTTAGGCTGCGTAATTATTAGAGCAACATTAACCATTACATTATATCATACGTCATAATCAAACTTAAATATAATAAATATGATTACAATTTTATTTTGTAATTTTGCAAACAATGTGATTTTGAAGATGTAATTCTTACCAAAAAAAAACTTGATATTTTTTGTACTTGTTGGATAGTACTTCTTCCTAAAATCCTATAAATTGCTCCCGTAAAATGGGATTCACGGTTCAACATTCACGGTACTGACTTTATTTGCCATTCCGTCTCATTCTCACCCTGTGCCAGGTTCCAGTTCCCATCGCTGCAGCTGTTGGGCGAAGAGTTGGTCACGGTGCTTGACTTCCTGCACGTGAAGTACGTGATCGGTATCGGTGAGGGTGCGGGCGCAAACGTGCTGGCCCGCTTCGGTCTTGCCCATCCATCGCGCCTGCTCGGGCTCATACTGATCAATGTTACCGGTTCGGCCGCGTCCGTGCTGGACGTGTTCAAGACGAAGTTCATTTCGTGGAAGGGTGACGAAGTTGGCCAATCGGCTGAAGACTTCCTGCTGTATCACAAGTTTGGCTACGTAAGTATTCGCCCGTTATGCCTGAGAAAGTAACGTTACATTGGGAGGGAGGAAGATAGGCGGGGGGGGGGGTCTCAGGTATGGAGCGGGAGGGCATCAACACATACCAACGAAAGGGGTTACATTGTTCCGTTATTTCCTTTCCCCTTTTTACTGGACTGGTTAGTTTTGTCGGTGTCGTCGAAGCACGAACTAGTTTTACATCTGAACACTTTTCGTAAAATCGTTTTTTTTTTCTTCTTTATTTTAAAACTATGCTCGCCCCGTTAAATTGGCTTTCGGTGTTTTACTATAGATGCCCCCACAGGGAACAGGTGATGGTCTCGTACATTCAGAGCCACCCGTGTTCCAGTGCGTTTTTTTTTCTTCTTTTACCTGAGTGTCCAGTGTTTTATTGCAACCGAACAATTTAATTATTAAACCATTCCACACATTTCATCACGTTCTGTCGTGGAAATAATCATCCGTTTAAAATATATTGTTTCCCAAAATCATTCGTTTTTATATTAGATTTATTGTGTACTACGGTCAATCTATTCATTAGGTTTATTGTAACATTTTTTCCCAATTTTTCTCAAATTGTTTTTTAATTTAAAATTTTTAGATTTTCTTAATAGGCAATCAAAACAAGTGTTGTAGGTAGGAATAGAAGTCAATAGCAAACTTTACTAGAGTTATCTTAAATAATGAAGACACAAGAAAAAGAAAATAGTACATTATTGTTCTACCATTTCATTAAAAGCACATAACTAACGAGAAGAGATAGCCCTTTTAGGAAATGAAAAACTATAAATTAAAGCACATCTTGATAAGATAGTGCAAAAGCGAATCTATTATTAACAAAAAAAAAAACAAAACATAAGTAAAATTATCATTTTTTAGGCAAAAAGATAAAATTAGTTTTGAATATTTCAAACTTACCATATCATCTTCATCAACCATCAGCACATAACCATTTAGCAGTAAACTGCACCACCACCAATGAAACCATCATGAAATATCGTTAAAAAAAACTGACTACAAACATAACATTAAATATGTATTTTTTATTCTCTTTTTTCTACGTTCTTTTCTCCTTCTACTTTCTCGTTTTGAATACTTTGCATACGTACGGTTTTGCTGGCAAATGCATCCCTATCGGTCAACCGAACTCTTTTACCATTGCGTTTGTATTGCGATTGTTTCATTACGTCTTGTATGATTTCATTACATTTATGCATATGTTTTATGTGATATTTACAAAATTACGCAACATGGAATTGATTTGAAAACCAATTTCGTTTTTATTTTGTTCTTTGCATATGCATTCAAACGTATCAATCGCAATAAAAATGTTAAAATAACAACGAAACTCATCGCTAACTTGAAATAATAATCAACATACACAATAAAAAAAAACATGAACTCCCAACTGCAACGACCCATCTAAATATGCAACCACGACAACTGCATCCTGCCACACAATTTCTGTTACTGCCAACCAACCACAACCAAACACCAACTTAAAACCAATAAAAAAAACCAACCTACTATCACGCAGGTTTTCTCCGAGGTATTTAGTGTATCCTGTTGTACTCGTAGCTCGTTTTAGTAGCTTTTTTTTGTTATTATCGTTATTACGGTTGTTTGTTAAAGCTTTGTTCGGCCTCGCCAGAAGGTGTTTAATTTTCGTTCGCTTTTCGTTGCGCGGCTGATCGCTTCGTTTGCGCCACTGAAAAATGCAAAGTTAAACAAACACGCACACAACGTTGTAATAATGCACTACATATTCGTTGGAAGCTATTGGATGGTTTACCTGGCTGTTGGTTTCACTGTTTCGAATGTTTCGATGTTGCGGTAGAGACTTATCACGCTGAAGAGCGTTGTTTGTAGTTGGATCAGAGCACAGAGCAATTAAAAATGGTGTGTTAGTGTGTTAACTGCTGTGCTATTAACACGAACAAACTACGATGTGACCGTTTTAATTGAGTATGTTAAAAAAAGAAGTTATTAACACAGACTAATGGTACTAAAACGGAAAAAAGATTCTCTAAAGTGTGTATAACAAATTCGAACTAATATTTTGTAATTGATAAGAAACTAAACATACGTATTGATGATAAACTTGTTCGAAAACTTTAGTGCAATGGGCAATTTATTGTAGCTAAATAATGCAAATAGATTGAAACGTATTAACGAGGGTGTTTTTATATTAAATAGTGTTAATATTCCACCTAACATACACACATTTAAGTGATTTTGCGTTGGAATCTCATCTCAAATTTAAAAAAAAAACTAATGTAGAGAATATTGAAATTCGCAATGCATTTAATAAATTTCTTAAAAAATTGTTTCATTCTCGTATATTAAAAAAAAATATTGTTAGAATGTTATAAGTAAATACAAATAGTAAATAGTAAATTACAAATACGATAATAGTTTAAAATTTAAAGATAAATTAAAAGAAGCTTCTCTAGATCGCGTTCATACACTTTTGTTCCAACTGCAAGCATCTGTTGTTTTGAAGAAGCATTCTTCAAATCCCCAGTAGAATTTGCTCCCCATAAGAGAAAACCCCATCGTACAGGGTGCAGCTTAGCTTGTATGGGAACGGTAGCTCACGAATGGAATCGTTCGAGCCGTACGTTGGATGTTGTGTTACTGTTAGCTGCCTAGCCTTGTATTAATTTCTTTACCCGTTTACCCTTAAACAATCCCACTATATCCTATAGTGTCACGTAGTTGAACGCTCGGTCGTTTAGCGAGTGTTGCCATACGTTACGTTACACCAAAAGGAAAACGCGTCCATTCTAATGCTTTCCTCGTTTTGTACCCTTGCTCTTCCGTCCAAATAATTGCACCCGTGCCTGGCCTCCCAACAGCAACTCGTCGGTGACAATCCGGACAAGGAGAAGATTGTGTCCGAGTTCCAGAGTCGCCTGCACAGCTCGCTGAACAGCAAAAATCTAAAGCAATACGTCAAAGCATTTATGTCGTGAGTACTTTACGGAGGCAAAAAAATAGAGTAATCTAAAGCTCAGATATGTTCAAATGTATTTTCGTTTTTGATATCGTTTCTTTGCAGACGCAAAGATTTACCTCTGAAGAACTGTAAGGTTGATTTGCTGCTGATCACCGGTATTATGAGCCCGTACGCTAGCGTCGTCGAGAAGCTGTACAAGGATCTGAACAAGGAGAAGGTCACACTGCTGAAGGTGGAACGAGCTGGAGACGTGTTGGCTGATGCTGTAAGTGCACCGAACAACACACGAGAGTACACAAGCAAGTGATCGACTCCTCTTTTTATTTTCACCAACAGCCCGCCAAAGTGGCACAGTCGATTCTGCTGTTCTGCAAGGGCCAGGGTTTGCTGACGTCGGTCGCCATGCCCGGTGTCGATCGGAACCGTGCGTTCTCGACCAGCTCGGGCGGTTCCACCGAAGGATCGACCGGTGCGAGACGTCTGTCCCGTGGCATGTCCATGGAGGACTACGACAAGCCCAACATTCGGCGGCTCAGCGTCACGATCAACGAGCAGTTGCCACCGATCAAGAAATAGAACGAGCTGATGCGATCGAGCAACGCCGGCACAGAAATAGACGAAGAGGAGCCAGACGGAGCGGAAGACGAATAAAGACGAACGTACGGCTTCTGCTGCTAAGGCTCACTGTTTTGGGTGTTCTTTTTATGCTGGCCAACTCGATTGCGCGTTTCGTGTTTGCGGAGAAACGTATTGCACTAACACACGGCAAAATCCGATATCAGTTTCGCTCGACCAGTGTCGCGAATTTTCTACACAAGGAAAATGAAAACAAAACCACCATTTTTTAAACACAAACAAATGGACAACAACAATATCTACTTCCTGCATATAATACCGTAGCGTAGTGAAAGTATATATCAAGGAAAGCAAACACATTTAGCGCATGAACACATTACTCCTGGGACATATTTTTTATCTAAATGTAGACCACCAAGCAGTAAGAAGGACCTTTGTAACCTCAAAACTAAAACAAATCGTTAAAGAAACAACACTGTGGCTTGCTTTATTGTAATGAAAACAAAAAAAAACTGAAAAAACTGAAAAACCAGCTAACGCTCTCATGGCACAATTTCAACGGCAGTGTAAACACAGCAATATCTCTTAATGAGGCTTTTAGGGTCGGTTGAAGTCTTTCCGTGCATAGCAGCGCGTGCACCCGTAACGTAATTTTCAAACGATCCAGACGAGCAATTCAACCGGTTACGTGGTTGCTGTTGCTGCTTCAATTTGATAGCGATATATTCGTAGGTATTCGATTTTGTATGATTTCTAGAGCCTATATATATACACACACACACACACACACCGAAACAGACACACTCGTACACAAAACTTACTATACAGCAGAACGTATATACACAACTATTTAAATATGAGTGGCCAACTCTGCGGGCCGACGTTTGGGACGTTGCGCGAGCGAATAGCGAATGGAAGCAACAGAAAGCAAAACAAACAAAAAAAAAAGGTATAATAACTCGTAACATTATAGTAAGTAGCGTACCGCCGGTGAGGAAGTATCGTTGAAACGTTTCATCTTCATAACATAACAAGAAGAAGTAGAAGAGGTAGAAGAAGAAAGAGAAAATTTACCAAAAAAAAAAGTGACTCATTAAACTATACACAAAAATATATACATGAAGCCTATATTTTGTCTCTTTTCTTTTGTACCTTTAACGATACGATGACTGTGGCAAACGATGGAAGGATACCGAAACCTGGAAAACCTACAGCAACACAACAAAGACAACAAAAGAAGGAGCAAAACACACACACACACACACATACACTCACACACACGCAGGCGATGATGAGAGCATACGCATACAAGTCTTTCTAAGTATTCCTCGATGTGGTAAGAAGATAAGCGTAAACAAAGCCCAAAAAACGAAGCCAAATGGAAGGGAGTCGCAAAAGAAAAACAAAAACAAAAACAAAAAGGAAACAAGTGATTAACAAAATAATAAAACAAGCCAACTCAAACAAACAATATTGCCAACAGTGTTAGATGCGGATCCAGACTTCAAGACAAATGCAGATGCAAAAATAAAATCGAAACAAACAGCAAACATGTAGAAGCACTATTGCGAACCAAAGTGTTGTACGCTTGATTGGGGAACAGTAAAACCAACACGGAGAGAAGAAACAAAAAATTTGCGCCGGTAACGCAACATTACACACGCAAAACATTAGTTCTCCCCTTGAAGGAAAATCAGCCGAGACGTTGACGTTAGGCTTTCCCCCATATAGCGATAGTGGCGAACGTGGAAAGGATAGCTTCATATACTATGATCATTCGCACGGTGCAAATCGTGTCTCGGTAGACAGTAGCGCAACCATGTGTTCTATCGATTTTTTTTGTTGTTAAACTGATTCGGCCAATGAATTAAACCATTGAAAATGTAACTTAAAACAAATGATATGCGACCAAAGGTAAATAGCACCTGTGCAGCTATTTATATCTGCCGCTCGGGTGCTGCTGGGTGCGAATTTATACTTATATATGTGAGAACTATTCGATTCACATCCGATGGAAAGAGTAGCGGCAACCCGGTACATGTAAAGAGGATACAATCCTCGGAAAGCATAAAACAAAACTTGTTCAGCTAATTAAAAACTCAATAATCATGCATAAGAGAAACAAAACAAACAAACAAACAAACAAATCATAACATGCGGGCGCGTTCAGCCAAAAACCACCTTCTAAATGCAAATATTAGCATCTTACTTAGAGAATATAGTTGACGAAAATGTGTGACCATGTGTTTGTCGGTTGTTTCATTCCTGATCACGGCGCCCATTGCGTTTCCTAATATTCCACAATGTCGCTTTGTGTGTCTGCAAAAAGGGTGGGCAAAGGGAGTGAAGATTAAAACAAAACCGAAACCCTGCAAGCGTTCCGGGACCAAGACCACGAACCTGTTAGCCCTGCCTCCCGATAGTCCAGCTCGAGACAGGCAAGATTTTCTCGGGCTTCATTAAACTCGAACTGCTCCATACCCTCGCCAAGGTACCAGTGGACGAACGCACGCTTCCGGTACATCATGTCGAACTTCTCGTCAATGTTGCTCCACGCGTCCGAAACGGCCGTCCGGGAGGCGAGCATCGTGACGCACCGTCGGACGGGCGCTAGATCACCATTGGGTGCCATTTTCGGGGCCATTGAATTGATGCCGATCTGTAACGGGGGCAGTAGTTGCGTTAGCTGGCCTCACATCAAGTTTGTTACTCCTAACCTTGAACCCTGTGGGACACCAATCGACAAAGCGTACGCGGCGTGTGGCCTTTATACTTGCAATGGCTTCATTGATGTCTTTCGGAAGTATGTGTCCACGGTAGAGTAAACAGCATGCCATGTATTTGTCCCGTCCGGACAGTCCGCACCGCACCATCTGGCAGTCCGGGTCGAACAGTTGCTTCGTTAGCGCACCAATATCAAGCTCTGGAGATGGAGATTTGGACAAGAAAAGCATTGCAGAAATTCCTGTAACTCATCGCTCACGAGTCGTTGTACTTACTTTCATGATTCACACTTTCACAGGAAATAATTGGAGCGAATGATATGACCGGGAAATGTAACCTCGGATAAGGAACGAGATTCGTTTGAAATTCGCTCATGTCGACGTTCAGATCACCGCCAAACCGTAGCGAGGCCGTCACACCCGACACGACCTGGCTGATGAGTTGGTTCAGGTTCGCATAGCTAGGCCTCTCGATCGACAATCTACAATTGGTATCGAAGCATGAGCACAAACATGCGACATCCAAAACGAAATTCTCTACCTTGCGCTGCAAATATTGTAAATCGCTTGATTGTCCATCAGGAACGAACACTCCACAAAGTTCATCGTCCGGTGCGTCATCAGCACGGTATTGTACGGTTCGACCACGCTCGTGCACAGATACGGCGAAGGATACACCGAGAACGAAAGGCGAGACTTGCGTGGAAATTCTTCCGTCAGCTCCTGAAGCAGATGGGCCGTAACTCCCGAGCCGGTTCCACCACCGTACGAGTGATACAGTATCACACCCTGCAAATTGTCCGCATCTTCCGCGATCTGACGTGCGGCTTCCATTGCTCCGGCAAGCGCTCCGTGGGAAAGTGTGTAGTACCCGCGGGCATAGTTATTGGCGGCATCTTCCTTACCGCGTATCAGATATGCCGGATTAAACAGTTCACCGATGTCGATCGTTTGAAGCTGATCTGCACTTGTGAAAGCAAATTAGATGTTGAATTATTCAACGATAGTTGTGCCAGTTTTACTTACCTATCACCATCGGTTCGGTGTCGATAAATATAGCCCTCGGCACATAGCGTCCTTCACCATTATCCGAATAGAATGTGGGACACTCGGTGAACGGTGCGTCACCAGCATCCTTTCCTGGTCCATCTATACGCTGCCCATCCCTTCCAATGCCGTGCTCCAGTCCGTACTGCGACCAGATAGCTTCACCCATCTGAATACCGGCTTGTCCGATGTGGATGGACAGTGTTTCACGATTACGCCGTGGCTAGATAAGAAAAAAACTACCAAATTTGTTTGCACCTTTCATGAAGATTAATATTCTACGTACCATGTTTTATACTTTTTAACTATTTTCTATGTTTTTACTGGGTTTTTTTTTGTTATTAACTTAGAATTTTTTCATCGCTTCACAAAGGATTTGTCAACTGCCTTCTTTTTTTACGTTTTGTTTATGAAAAAAGGCTACTACGATGATTTTAAACATGTGTTATACGAACCATTTATTTTCATAACTTTAACCTGTTGGCCGTTTTGTCAGCACTGCTCATGCTGAATGTTTACAAAGCATTTTCTTCTTATAATTTGTCTTATCGCTATCAAATGCAATTAAAAAAGATTAAAAAAACAAATAAAATCATCAATTGAATTAAAGCTGTACGACTCAACATGATTCCCTGTGTCGTTTACCGAATGCATTTTGCCGTCTTCATCATCTTGCGTCTCTACTGCTTCACTATATCGAAATACCCTTTACGGCTAGCGTGACGCAGCACACCGACCAACCGTTTGTCCACCTCCTCGCCACCGCAAACCATTGTCAAATGGGCCAACTCCTTCGAATGTATATCGCGCGCAAAATGGTACGACAACTGTTCGCATTCCTGCTCCGGACACATCATCCACGGAAGGAAGTGTAACGTAATGATTACGCCGTATATTGCGTGGCGCTTGAAATGCTCCAGAAATGGTTCAAGCCGATACGGATCGAGCGCTGTGTCCTCTCTCGATACCTGCAGAATTGTCACGAGATTATCAAGCAGTGCGGTATGATATTCCAGCACCACCGCATCCCAACATCGTTCGCGCAGTTCCTCCGGCATGCTCATGTACATGAAGAACGTCAGGTCGATCACCGGCGTAGCGAAACGATTCTCTTGAAAGTCGAACATTTTCAAACCGATCGGTTTGCCGTTGTTATCCGTGCGGAACAGCACATTATTGCGGTTGTAGTCACCGTGCAGAATGACCGAAAATACGTCATCTTTGCGTAGTAAACCCTGCATCAAGTGTATCGGAGTGGTCCCGTAACGGCAGCGCATATTTTCGATGTCCTGCTTGAAGTCCTCACTGTCCAGCAGTTCCGGGTGTGCGTCCAGATATTGGTACAGTCTGTTTGTACCTAGCTTTAGCAATACATCGTAGCTGGTAAAGGTTTTGTCACCGAACACAAAGTCTAAGGGAACAATTCCCTCGATCAGCGCTGACAATCGCTTATCCTTGCGGATGCGCATGGCGTACGTACACGCATGGAACGAAGCAATATGACGTGCCATCAGGCGCAGATGGTCTTCTTCCAGATCTATCCGTGGTCCCGCTTTGTAACCGTGTGGGGAAATGTCTTCCAACACCAGAATAGTTTCATACTGATCGCTGTACGTTGGAAAGTATCCCGCTTCTCCATAGTATACTTTCGGACACCAGTCACCAGCCAGGCCGCTACCAGTTGTGTCAAGCAGTTCTTGAAA
Organism: Anopheles rivulorum; assembly: GCA_018908115.1. NCBI lineage: Eukaryota > Metazoa > Arthropoda > Insecta > Diptera > Culicidae > Anopheles > Anopheles rivulorum. The sequence continues at coordinate 11,577,716 of STHB01000004.1, forward strand.
CACCGGCAGCACTTTCGTGTAGATGTAGATTTCATTCGTAAACTGAACCTTACCCTTAGATGATTCTCGGAACTCATCACTTCCCTTCATCACTTTCACCATCAAGTTTAGCATTCTCGTGTCACTAAAATTGAAATGTTTTCTTTTAAAACATGAGCCTCTTTTATCATTTTGCCGGCCACTTACCTTCCATCCTTGCTTGCGTACTTGAACGACAGTTTGTGGATTGTCGACATAAAACCATCCAAATGATCGGGCGTTGATAGCTTCACATCCGAAAATGTGCCTTCGCCGTCCAACTCTGGACAGTACAATAAAATTCGTTTTGGCAGCTCGTTGGTAAGAAATGTTGCTTTCCGGTCCATAATTCTATCGTATGTAGTATTCTGCTTCTGCTAATGTGAATGGCAACCAGGCTTGTACAACTGAGTGGATATTTTGAATTCCGCACACCTTATCAGCCAATGTATTCTATTTATTCTTCCTTCGTTTATTTTTTACATTATACGATGGACAATTGGTGTGTTATCTGCTTCCGTTTGCAATTGTTTACGAGTATTTTGTTGGGAGGTTGTTTTGTTATTATTTTGGAGGTTTGGTTGAGCTGTCAAAACGTAAGCCCCAGTCTAGTTTTACCACAGACGATCTGGCTGCTAGCGACACCTATATGTGAAAAGATGAAGCTGAATACTGCGCATGCAAAGGGATTTAAAATTTAAAATACAAAAATTTGCTGAACGTTTATCGAGAACAGAGTTAAAATATCGTTTTTATTAAATAATTTAATTTATAGTAATATGATCTCGTAATATGTAATAAGGCTAGTTCGTTCTAAGATAACAAGGTATAATTATCGAACAATAAAAATTCTTTAGAAATTGTTACATTTTATAAAATTAGTCAGTTTGTCTATATCTGTTGATTTTGTATACAAATTTTATTAAAACTTAAAAAAAAAAACATTGCACAGGAAACAAATATTGAAGAAAAAAACAAAACACATTTTGCAATCGTAATTGATAGTAAAAAGGGACAACAAAAGTGTGACCCTTCATAGTGTCACACTATGGTGCTTGAAAAAAAAAACCGCATTAATTGTTTCCTTTTGAACAATTCGGATGTAGTAACGCGATGTCCCTCGTACAAGCGGCACGCCATAAATGGTGGATAAAAGCTACCACGGGCGGAAAAAAGGGTTCACACAAATTGCATACATTACCGGCAATAAATTTATATTAATATGATTTATACCATCCACTTTAGGCCGATGACGGTGGAAAATTGGGTGAGTCTGTTAGTTTTTTTTTTTTTATTCTGCACTTTTCGTTTTCCACGTTGCCCATTTTTATCGACCCACCCTGCAATGCGGCCAGCTGATGTCTTTGTGGCATTAAGGACTTCATTTGCAACGCGAACAAAAAAAAAAAGAAGAGAGAGAGAGACACCCATGAATAACCCGAATTGGCATGGCATTCAAGATTAGACGGTATCGGAGCATTGCGTTTGTTTTTTTTTCTTCTTCGTCTCGCTTACAATCCTCTAGGCACACATACACACGAAAAACTGGCGTTCAAATTGGCCAGCGAGGAAAATAAAAATCCGATCGCGTTCCTATCGCATTTAACGCAGCCGGTCTCGCCACGGTACGCTAACCGAGACATCGTTCCGTGTCGCATGATTTATGGTGCAGCTTAAATGCCGACCATAAATCCACGACACCACAACAATCGACAATATTGGCACGCAGGTGATCAGAAACGATTCGACAATTGAGCGGCCCGGAAATTGAGATACCCGACTGTGTTCCTTCCTTCCCGGAAGCAGGTACGTTCCGGTTCAATTTGTCCGCCCGGCGTACACATGGGCGCCCCAACACGACCATCATCATCATGCACCCTTTTATGATGTCTAATCTCTCGGTTCCGGTAGTTGTGTGCGTGCTTTTTTGTTGTTGTTGTTGTTATTGCGGTATGATGGACGGCCATGGGATGGCTACACCTGCGAAGGGATGGCAGGATTTATGCACACCCACTGACCGGAAGGAAGATTGTCCGTTACGCATGGATAACGGTCCGTTGCTAGATTACACCCTTCAGATGGGCAGCGGATCAACAGCTCGTTCCGGATGCACGGACACTCGTGTAGCCGCTCATGCTGTACACGATAATTTTGATTTTGCTCGAACAGTTCTACATCGGTCCGGGTTTGATACGGGAAGACAGACGGTCTCGTGGGAAATTAATTGAAGTGTAATTCCGGCGGTCATCGGTGATGAGATGAAGCGGAACAGCTCAACATGTGGCTGGCGTGATGTGCGAAGAAAGGTGCGTACGTGTATAAAGAAAGTGTATAAACATTAAGCAACATGTTTTTGTCATAGTGCAATGTAGAAAAGTACAAGTTTTTCTAGTTTAAGTTATAAATTGGACCCGCTTCTTAATTATGTTCTTGCTGAGCTAGAATATGTAGAGATAGATTAGGAATGCTTCTCCATTTTTTCGGAGTTGTAATTGCGAAAGCTTTGCAAATGATAATATTGAACAGAACCGAGTTCAATTTGTCGATGTTTCTAGGAAGGTGGAGCCGAGACCAGAAATGACTCCAAATTTGGTACTACAACTTCCAGACTTTGTAATTTTATTTTTCTCGGTTAGAACTTAAAACTTCTTTATAATATCACTTTGTAAAACGGTGCCAAATAGTCAGTGAACTTTATGAGTCTCTACTCTATAACTCTAGTCACCGAATGGTCAAGTCTATCATGGCTTGCTCGATTTATGTAAATATTTTAGGACCTCCGGATGTGTATTCCGAAATAGGGTCCAGCTAACTGGAGTCATTTTACCGAATGGTCATTCTAAAAATGATGATTCTATTACAACATGTAGACAATTTGGGCTTGTTGTATGTTCTATAAATTCCAACAATCACTATGTATACCCAACAACATTAACATAACATCATTGTACCTATCACTGCATGTGCAATATGATCCGATTATTTATTTCTATTCAAACGTATGCAAAATGCTACCTTCAAGTGCTGTTGCACACATGTAATGCTGTATCACCGTTGCCGATACACCAAACTTTTAAATTACTAGTTAAGAATCAATTCTATACGGTTAGCAAATTGATAGCTACAAAGCACTGATTGATTGATCGATTGATTTGGGTATCGATAGTTATCACATATATCACAGAACGCCTCGCAATGAAACGCAAAGGAAGAAATGTTTAAAATTTAAAGCCGAATGATTCGGACATTCACAAAACAAAACATCAAAGGGTACCGGTTGGTGGTTTGATTTCAACGCATCCATTCTATTGTACATACACCGTTCCGATTGAAATGGCCACGGTAACATGTACGGTTAATTGTTCCAAATTGATGTGCCATTAGTTTTACGTTACCCATCATCGACATAAACAAATAGAAAAAAAAAATCCACCCGCAATGGTGCTAATGAACTGTTGAACGCTTCATGTTTGCTGAGGACCGTTCAAAAGGTTGCGACTGAAAGTGTTGAAGCGTATTGAATTGATCACCAATTGATTATATTCGATATCGTTTTTTCTCAACTCTTTAAAAAACGACCAGACCATGCTGCCACATACGCAAATTAGCATTTAATGTATTTTTTACACAGATTTTAGTACTTATTTTTCATTTTTTATTATTGTATTTGTTTTTTGATGATTTTAATTGGATTTTAATGTGGCAAAATGTAGGAATATCTTAACTAGTCACAAACAATATTTGCTTTGTTTTAGTGCAATCTGTACTGATTACACTTCAGTCACTTCAGAATGACTACAGTAATGAAATCGTATCTGAGAAGGAGATAATTATTGTTTCCCCAATATTAAGTTGATAAGTGAGTTGGTTTGTTGAATTGAATCATGAGTTTAAAGATGTATACAGAATATTTTAAATCACATTCTCATCATGTTTAAAACACGATCAAAGGACACTAACGAATGATACATATGATCAGTGAAGAAAACTTGTGCAAAAAAATGTATTATATATGTAGAAAATAGAGAGAGAGAGAGAGAGAGAGAGAGAGAGAGAGAGAGAGAGAGAGAGAGAGAGAGAGAGAATCGCCTTCAAAGAAACTTGTTACGTGTGACTATGTCCAGCTACATCAGCAAAACCAACTCAACTGGTCACGAGGGATTCGCTTTTAAGTTCTATTTTGAACTGTGCTTCATTATTGACCATGATCTTCATCATGTTCAATCTATTGGTTTTAGAGCATCATTCTTGTATGTTTCATTTTTGAAAAAAAAATTTAATGACGGATTATTGTAATGGTTCTGGTGAATGGTAAAGGTGATCAATCATATAATATTCAATGCGACGCTTGAACCCTCAAGAGTTATCTTCTTCGCCATAACTCAAACCATCAAATGTCAATTCGGTCAAAAGCCGCTCCTAATGGAAATAATGAATTATCGACTCTACCGAGAGTCTCGGATAGGTTCAATAGTTTCGTTCAAAATTCGTTTTAGGTCCTGAAAGACATAGGATATTCTACACAGACACAGTATGGAGAACAAATTTCCTTCTTTCTCATTGTATGGTGCTACAATTGCCTTCAAGGTCTGTGTTAAGAATACAACGAAGTCATTGTATAAAGAAATAGGATTAATAAAAAGTATCAAGTTAGATTTTGAACAAAACGGTTGTCAATTTAGTTACAGTTAAGTTAGTTACAGCGGTACTTAAAAATTAATTTATGGCTATTTATGTTTTAAAATTTGGAACAATCATAAAGAATTTTATGTAGCAAATGTGTATTTACTTTTTGTCGAAAATAATGTCTTTATTTGGTTCGAGTTTGAAACGCATCACATTTATCATGACTGCTGAATATTCAGCCCAAGCTATGGCTGACTTGCTTCGATAAAATTCGATCTTCTACCTTTGCAGTAGAGACAACAGACGGTAAGATCGTCCCCACCCATTAACCATCTGCCTGATTAAACCTAACGCCGTGTGATGACGGAATCCGAACAGAACAAAGCGAACACGGATTTAATATGAACTTATTGAGCCGGCTGTTACGCTAATATATGAGAATTAAATAACAATCATCAGAAACATGGCTTCAGCGGCAGGCTTCGGCCGTGTCGGGGCAAAACTTCTGCGCAAACATTTACCTTTCGCAGAGCGGAGCACACATCGCCGGTACCGTGGCACACCAACAGTTTGCCAACCTTTCCCACCGACCCGTCGGATGATCCGAAGAAGAAACACTCTCGAGGGCATCCGTTAATCAACCGGAACGCACGTATGTTTGCGGAAAAAGTTACTTCGAGAAAGCAGCTACACTGTGGGCTTCTCTCACACTCTCACACATTCTTAAACCAGCAAACAATCTTAAATCTTCGTTAGGCACACACAAACCTACTCACACACACACACACACACGCGTACATGGTACCATTCCACCGTGTTCCATCAGTTCATCCTAATCGATTCTCTAATTTCCTTCAAATGATACCTACGCCTTCTTGGTCCTTGGTTCGACGTACGCCCGCATATCGGAGATGTGTGCTCGGTCAGTGTTGAGGTAGGAGGAGGAGGAGGAGGAGGGTGGGGGGAGGGTGTTTTTTGTGCCCCTTACTTATCGTCCATTCCCCGGCCTAGTGGGGTTTGTGTCTGGAAAAGTTGTCCAAATATTTATCGACCTAATAATGGAGAACCGGTGAAAATGTGGAACGAAGATGCGATCGAAGTATGGTTACCCCTTCCGTCAGGGTCAGTGATACCGAGAACCCGCTGAGAAGGCAGCCAGGAAAATGGCAAACGAGAGTGGAGACCCAGAAGGTGTAAATTTAATGCATAATTCATTTTTAGCAATCCTTTCGGTTGAGCTACCGGGCGCCTCCATCGAGGTTCAGTGGAATAGTGAAACGCTCAGGTGGGTCGGTTCGTTTTTGGGAGCGAAACAAAACTTCATCAGAGGAAACCTTTATCAAGGATGTATCATCATCTGCCATTACAAGCTCTTTTCACAACTGTACCCTTCCTTCCACGTTTCGATCCATCCGTCCCTCTTTCACCATGCTATCGTTCGGACCTCATCCGCTGGCGTTTCACCTCGATATTAAGCCACCGAAACGATGTCCCAGAAACGAAGCTGGCAAGCTGGAAGAGAAAAAGGTAAAAAAAAACATCGCCATACGAACGATCCATCAAATTTTTATCTTTTACACACCTTTCACCTCCCAAAGCGACACCCATATCTCTTACAACCCAAAGCGCTTCCCAAAACCTGGTAGCTGATAAGAAACATTCCTGGTGGGCTTTTTTCGTCTTGGCGGCGGTGGGAAAAAGTCTTTCCTTTTCTCGCAAACTTTTCTTTATTTCGTTTTTTTTTTTCTTTCATTTTGCACATGGTAACAGCACAACACAATGGAATGCTGGATGGCTTCCAAAGCCAGGATTTTCCAGGGTTATGAGTGTAATATTGCTGCGTGCGTGCTTGCGTGCGTGTATAGTGTGTGTGTGTTTGGGGTTGATTTTTGGGAGTTTTCTTTTCTACTGTCCCATACGGGGTGTGGGAAGCGTATGCGCTCGTGCGCCTAATCGTATGCGATCGGCCGTTGTGACGGTGTGATAATATTTTATTCAAGCATTGTCAAAAAGGACGATAAATCTCCGTTATGTGAGGTGTGTATTTGCGCAGCGATACAGTGCTGTGCGTAATGGAAGCAGCAAAACTTGACGGCAAATAATCACAAATTTGATGGTAAAAAAGACACACTTTTCCACCGTCAATTGGATGAAATCGATTGTAAATTATTTCCATACGAACGACATTCGGTACAAAATTCTTGCATTATGTGCATACGTAGTTTAATCACAGCGAGACATGGACGGGAACAGGCCCACAGACACACTCGTGCTTCCATTTAATTCAATCCATTTCAACCGTCGCTGCTGCGATAAAAGCGGTAAAATCCCCAAACGGCGCACATTATGCTTGAATGTGTTGCTGCTGTCTGCTGCGCAAAACCGTGACCATGGCAGTGTCGAGCAGCGACAATAACAATATATGTGGATATATGATGGAAAGCCTACGACTGATGGCTTTTGACAGCTTGCATCATCTGTCTCGTGTGGCCGAACTGGGTCGCCCACCGATCAATGTGGACCTTCGCTTCGCTAGGGTGCCCGGGCGTCACATTCACTAGAATCGGTTTAGAATTGACATTTATATTTAATGCGCCATGAACCCCGTCACACGTCGGCTGTGTCGGGACGTCGGGACTTGACTCCCAATCCCATCCGTCCCAAAAGGCAAGGACGAGTTGGAGGTTTTTGGGGGAACGCTGAAGTAGGAATAAACGGGGAAATAATGAGCATAAGGCGTTTGACATGACGAAACAAGGATATTTGCCAGAAATGGCCATTTGCATTCGAACGCTTCAAACGGCAGCACGGACGGGCAGCTTAAACTTGGCACTGCCGGAAACTGGGCCGGTTTTCGCTTTACCAGGCCCACATCCCTCCCCGAGGGATCTTAATTGTGTTCGATTTTCGTTCGTTTACGATTTCGATTCGAGCAGGCACTTACGGTGCCTCGGAGACACCGACGGAGCTACCATTCGGCCAGACCACTACATCGTGCTGGGTGGTAATTTACGTTCCCTCCAGTTCAGAAGAAGTGAACCTTGCGATGCCAATGCGTCCTAGCGCTAGCAAACGGCTTCGAATCGATGCCAGACCGGCCGGACGGTAAAGTTTGCTTATCAAATTATTGAACTCTGAAAGCGGAAACTGACCAACAATCGGGTGATGATGACGGGTGCACGGAACGGTTGGTACCCGTGCCAAACTGTTGCACGAGCACACGGTAGGTTCACCGTGGTATCACTTTCCCGGGCCAGCAGGCACAGCAAGCCCCCGGCCGGCCAAGAGCCAGTCAGCCTTTCGACAAACTGTTGAATATTCAGACGTTCGACTTTATCCAGCCCGAGCATCGTGCTAGGCCCGGTCTGGCCCGGTCTGGCCTAGTGTACTATCTACGATCGCTCTACCACTACACCAAAAAGGATGATGTTCGAGCCAACCTTTCCCGGAGCCATCGATACGCATCCCAACACGCTGGGCTGGCCGGGAACGTTCGTGTTCCCATCGCACGTTAGCAGCACATTACGGTCAACGCGTAATCGATATTTTAGAGCTGTCGGAGGCCACGGTTGGGTGCCGTGTCGGTGCCGGGACCACGAACCGAGATGAGCTCGGTCGAAGTTTTGGGAAATTTGTGTCGAAATCGGTAACTTAATTCCGACCGAAGAGGTTCACTTTGATGGAAGATGAAATTTTTGAGGCTCAATGGTAGATAAATACGCAGGCCGAGACAGCTCGGTATCGTTGCAGGAGAGTTTTTTTGGGGGGGGGGGGGGGGGGGGGAAATCGATAAATGGACTTTGCTCAGGGGGGGGGGGGGGGAGGAATAATTGATAGCTTTTGCACGAGTAAAATTCGATGACCAGAGAGGATAAAGTTTTATGTTTGAGGAATAAATATCGTAAACAATTTCTGATAGGTGCAAATGGATTCAACTAGTTGGTCGATCCGATGTTAGACAAACGACACTGCATTAAAGAGAGGAAGATCTTAGTTTTGAATTGATGCAATAAAGTGTGAGACTTTTTCAAATGTCAAAACTCAAACTTAGATCCTTTTAACACTTTTATACTCTATTATATCTGTTTACATTCATGTCTTTGTACTCTTTTAAATTGAAGATGTTGAAAAACCTCAAAAGTAATCAGGTTTTGTGTAGGTTATCGGAAAAATTGATGGTTTATTGAATTTTACTTCGGTTGTATGATCATCCCAGAGAATGTATTTTAAAATGTGTCGTAAGAGACATGTGGCGTGGATGTTTTACAGCAAATAAACAAAACTATTAGAATTAGTTGTGAAAAATTGAACATGAACAATGCAATTGTTGCAACTAACATTGTTGCAACTGCATGATCGATCGAATGAAGATGAGCTATGTCAATTATGACGATATGGACAAAAATGTTGTTGGAATTCTGTTGAATTTTAGTTTGTTTGTGTTAGTAGATAGTAAGCTTAAAATTCGGTAATGTGTTGCAGAAACTGAATCGTTTTAGATTATATTTAATGCTTCCTTTTGCTATTGCGGTCATCTTTAAATTTAAATTTAAATGTTAAAAATTGCATAAATTTTATTTAAAATTTATATGTATTTTTCCGAATAGAAAACTTTTTTTTTCTAAATTATATAAGAGAAAATATGACAAAATATTTATGAGATATAAATGCATACAACATGCAGCATTTAGTGAAATAATAAGCATACATTAGTTTTAGATGTCTTTTTACTATTTGTACCAAGGTATATGCATGATAGAAGGTAAAGTCGTCCAGAGCAAATTGACATTTCTCTACTTGACGTAACATTTCTAGGGGTATTGAGGGAGGTGTGGGCAGGAAAATGGTGGGGGTAGTTGGAACCATAGCAACCGTTTTTTTTCATCGTTAGTTTTTTGTGTGTTTCTTCTCATTATGGTACTTTAAACATTTAAACACATTTATGCGGGTTTTAAATTGAAAATCTGTTCTTTTCTCAGTTTCCCGATACATATTTGCGTGGTATTCTTAGGCAAGAATGGCCTGCGCAAAATATGTGTAAACAAGCAAACATTTGCTTCTGACATATGTCCTCCGAATATGGCGTCCAGCAGAAGAGCTAAGATTTCACCTTCTAAATATACACACCTTGTATTTGTACTACGATTACCATTTCTACTACATACCATTTAATATTGACCATCACTTACTAGTCAACCAAACAAACACAAATGCGCTTCAAATACTCCTTTTTCAACTTCGGTCGCAACGTCTTACCGTACCAGCTTTTATAAAGCCGTTTTAATATTAAGTGTAAACACTTATCAAACCCACCAGAGCCAAGAGGAGTTACGTTTTCAAACCATTTCTTACTGGCATAGTCACCCACCAAAGGCAAAGCCTGTGATTGCGATTTGTTGCAGCGTCATGGCTTGCTTTAAACCCGTCATCGGTTGGAACTGATAGAAATGCAGACCAAACGCAAACAACAGAAACATAAAAAATAAACCACGCCACATGGCAGAGAGATATCATAAAGCTTTTACCCTTTCCGCGTCTTCCGGAGCGCTAAGCGATGGAAGCATAAATTATTCACCGGTACCAAGTCTTACGGTACGGTTCACGCTTTGTACTCCGTGGCCACGGTAGCACTGTTACTTTCTGTGCCCAATAACAAACACAAGTTTGTTTGTTTTTGTGTGTTGTTTTTTTTTTTGTTGCCCGTAAAGTCCCAAAGCGCATCCTGTCAAACTCAGTTGGTCGGATGCATTGTTTCTCATATTTTATGATCTGCCGTAAAACAAAAAACCCCCGTCCGCGGAAGGTAGTTTTGTTGGAACAGTCAGAGAGAAACAATCCTGTATAAGTGTGTGTTTGTGCCCGTGTGCCTCTCATCCAAAATGTGCCACTTTGCCGTGTCTTCAGTTGACAGCTGAACAAAGAAAAAAAAAAATAATAGAAGCAAGCGAAACCGCCTGCTGCGATACTGTCGCGACAGTCGAATGGGAAGTTAAGCGTGAGCAAGTTGACGTTTGACGTTCGGTTGCGTTCGGTTGTTAGTGTACCGTAGCCGTTTGATCGTTGCCAGCTGCTGTCAGCTGTCATTTGCCGTGAGACGCCCGCTCGATTCTTTCTGCTCCGGTTGAGGGAACGCGACACTACTCGTCCGCGTGTGTGACGCGCTGAAACTAAATGTCAACTGTGAGATAACGCACATATACGGCCAACGATAAATAAAGCGGCCCTGACCAGAATAGCAGAAAAAAAGTGAAATAGAAACAGAAAATGAAACAAACCAAAACTGAAACAGTGGCATTGAAGAGTGGTAGCGCAGAAGATTATTGTCATGTTGCAGCAAAGCACGGGCAGTCACAAAAAAAAACACACACACACAACAAACGGCCAGAAAGCTTCCTAGCAGCGATGTCCTTTTGGTGTGCGAGCAGCGAAGCGGAATGATGAGATTGAAATAGTATCTCCGGGAGGCACACATACATGCAGCAAAACGCCGTGACCATGGCGTATGGGGATCAAAGCTTAGTCTGACAGTCGAACAGGACGGCGCTAGAGCGAATGGTAACACCGGGCACGAGCAAACCAGAGGTCATCGTGGAGGTCGCGCTTGAACTTTTGTCTCGCCGGATCTCGGGCATGATTGTGCCCGGCCGTCACCCGGAACGTGTCTGGAACGATGAGCTAAGCTTTCCGTTTCGCCCCGACAATCTGATCCTCAAACAAAAAAGGAGCCAACAAACCGTTTGCATCCAGCGCCCGTGGTAGGATTCACCTTTGCTGCCAGTGGAAAAACATGTCCACCGGACGACTCGCCAGGATTTCCGGCTGTGACTGACGGTTGCTACTGTAGGGTTTGGAATGTGCAAAAGAAAGTGCAAAAAGCAAATCTCGCTTTCTGCTGCCATTCCCCGACACGAAACATACACTGGTATCAAGCTACCTGTTACGTTAGCTCGCCCTGCTGTCAAAAACGCCGGAATCCAGTGCCCACCAGCATTATCAGGCGCATGAAGTACTGGGACTGGCTGTCATCTTTTGGCTGTCAGCTGCGAACAAAGGTGCATCAGCGCGGATCCGGATCGAACACCTTTCGGCAGTGCTGTGAAGACAGTAAGACAGAAATCCAACGCACAAAGAGCACAAAACCTCCTCATTTCCATGCGAATGCAATCCAACACACGAGACTGGTTGTTTTTTTTTTTGGGGATGTTTTGGTTGTTCTTTTATTTCTCGCTCTCTCTTTCTTTCGCACTGATCGTCTGATTTATTGGAACAGGTTTTCGTTACTCATGCACACCGACACTAACGGTCGGTCCTTACATCAGCCTTTCCTGCATTCTTGGTTTCATGCGCACGGCCGCTTCTGGTTGTTGTTTTTGGGTGGGCAAAAGGGAATTTGTTTCTCTGTGTGTATATGTGTGTTTGTGTGTGTGTGTGTATGTGTGTTTGTAGGTTATGGAAAAGGGAAAGTAGGGAGCTTAGGTAACACCTTTTGTAACGCACATATGTACAGGGCAGGCCTTAAAACTTCTATTATTCGAATATCGAGATGAATGTACGACAGCTTTGATACGTTTTGGTTTTTCTTCCCATTTTGGCTTATGATTATGTAGTGGTTTGCTTGTTTTGTTATGCTTCGTTCTCTCCATTTCCTATCCTTCTTCGTTTGTCTATGTCTTCCCATCCTTATCATCTTTTGCTATCTGCGTTTGCGCGGTAAATCGTTTCACTTACCTTCTTGCTAGTATTATTGTTTGTTTGCTTTTTGCACTGTTATTTATTATTCGTTTCGCCTTTTTTTTGTTGTGTTTTGTTATTATTATAGTACTTCTCACATACTTAGCCGCACTTCACATTTGCTTTATCATTACTCAAGTTATGCGCTCACTCATACTGCATTCGGTCCGCTTGCGTCAGTGTCCGGGTGTGTTTTGGTTTGCTTTGTTTATAGCATCGGTTTCAAGTTGATTATTTATGTAGCTTCGCTCTGCTTTCGCTTCATAAGCCTAAGAGTAGTAGCCAATGCTTTGCAATTCGATTGTGGGTTTACACTCCTAACGGTGTAAACCTGTTTCAACAACTGCTGCATGATGGCATAACCGAAATCGAAGCTTCCACTCAATGCTCCTCGTCCTATACACTAGTGTTAGTGAACATTAAAGCTAAAAACAAGCTGTTACGGACAATGTGTGTATGTGTGTGTGTGTGTGTGTGTTGAAGTCATCGATAGGCTATTTGTATGATACAAGTTGTAGAACACGATGCTTTTATTGCGACAGGATGTTAATTATTTCGATAATGGACAGCAACAACACAAAAAACCCAATGTTTGTATGCATAATGGAACAAAAATAATCACAGTGGACGGTAAACATGCTAATAAACGGTCCATCACGGTGATAGATATCAATTTCGAAAACAAAATTTAAAATAATTAAGCTAACTGAAATGAACAAAACGCAACAAAGCGTAACAATAATTATGTACACACTCAGCCATTCACAACCCACTGCTGTATCGGTATTGGGCCAACATCGATAATGAGCTTCGCTTTTGCAGCTCATCCATGTGAAAGAAATGAAAGAAAACTCATAAAGTAATCATACCCGGAAATGTGTTGGAAAAAGGTTATGAAGAACAAAAACTGTTCTGGTTTGATGCATTCGTTCATTTCATCATCAATCGGTGGCTAGCAGAGCTGGTAAGTACATCATAGACTGTCACAAAATTAACATTCCCACTGTCGCTGTACAAGTTGTGGAAAGATATTTCAAGAGCAAAACACAACGACACAACAAAAAAGTGTACCCTCACCATCGATTGCATTTGAGATGGACAAACAAAATGAAAGAAAAAAAGAACATGCTTCACATTATGATCGATGGTGGAGAAAAGTAGGAAGTAAAACACGATAAAAATTAAACCAGCTAGTGAGTGTATGTGTGTATGTGTATGAATAGGATGAAATACACACACACACACAAAAAAAGGATTACCACCAAACCAGACCTTTGAAGATGAACCCCGAAATCCGGGGTTTCTGACCGTCCGGCAAGCGGAACCGTAAGGAAGTAAGCGGGTAATCACGATCGACCGGAGGTGCGAGGTGCAATGGTTGGAGAAATCATTAATTTTCATAATTAATTACTCGCCTTTCGAATGAAATTCAGTCATAAATTATGTGCCAGCAAACCAATCCACCAAAGGGATCGAGTTTCGTATCTGTTTTTTGCTCTCTCTCTTTCTCTCTCTCTCTCTCTCTCTCTCTCTCTCTGCCATTTTTCATTTGTCGTGTTTCTACCATGTTTTTGCGCTGTGTTGCACTTTGCTGCCCAGTGGCAGGTTGTGTTGTATTGTCTTGTGTTGTGGCGTTGCTTTATTATTAGTTTTTTTTATTTTAGCCCCGTGTACATGTGGGTTTAACCTTTTTGCCTTTTCTGTTCCGTTTTTTTTTATGATACTCCCGGTTTGAGGTTTTATAAGTGTTTTCCGATGCGTTTTTCAATGTTTCCTTGCATCATTTGTTCCTTTTTGTTTTATTAATTTTGTTGGTTTTTTTTTGTATCCTGCAATGGGGATTTTGTTTGCGCCGATAAATCTCGCTATAAAGCTGCTGTGGCCACCGTCGCACGGGGTTAACGTTGCATCGCAGAGTCAAAAGGCAAATATAAAAACAAGCAACTTTTGGTACGCAAACAGAAAAACGAAACAAAGAGCGAACCGAATGGATGGATGGAATGCGCTTGCAAAAGCATCGTGCTCGCTATTGAAGATACTCATCACGGTGATCGTCTGGCTTTGTGGTGTGTAAGTGTGTGAGTGTGTGGATGTATTTGTGTGCTGCATGGAATCTGGTGGAATTAATTACCTCTAGATATTTACAATGTTCCACCAACAGGCTGCACTGCATCGTGTCCCATTCGTTATGAAAGGGCACCGATGCCCTTTCGTGTGTCGATCGTGTTGCCTTCTAGCCTAGATCAATCTGTTTATCGTTATTGTATTGGAAGTGTTCGTTTGCGTGTCATTTGGTTTAACGTTATGCTGTGTTTAATTCTCCTGCTTCTCGGACACTCGGGACTCGGGCAAGGAGGGCAGCTGTAATCGGAAGGGCGATAACAGCAAACACAAGCATTCATCCTGTCTAGGAGCTGTTGATATATCTCTCTCAATTTCAAATTCAACCAGCATGTTCCCTTTGTTTTGATTTTATTGCATTGACTCTATGGTTTTCTTCTGCACCACTATTAAACGTAATGGAAATAGACGGGCATGTATTAGTTACCCATCTTTATTCCTTTTTTTTTAATGCCCATTTGCTGGGCAAGAAGAAAACTCGTTTTCGTGTAGTTCGACGTACACTGGTGACGCAGTGAGCAGAAAACTAAGCGAAACGGTTCCTGCCAAAGATGCAGAAAAAGTTTCACGATCGATCGTTGGAACGGTTGCCTGCTGTACCAATTTCCCGCCGGTCAATATAATCTCCACGTTCCGATGGTGGAACCAGTAAGTTACACAGTTTAACGGTAGCCTTATGGATGCACACGGCAATTAAATTTGATTCACAGTTTAACATCATTCAAAAACTTTTCCATTCATCTTATGCAACGGGAGGATCGTTCGGGAACGGGGATTTCAAAGACTCATCGGTCCAGTCGATGGAGGCGCCCAGTCAATGGAGGCGCCCAGTCGATGGAGGCGCCCGGTACTGCATAAAACATAGGAAAGAAAACGAACTTGCCTTAGCGTAGGACTAAGTTTGTACGCAAGCTAAACGAACACAGCTGTACGGATGTTGAAAATGCACAACTGTTGCTGTTACTAGCCTAGGCAAGCTTTCCATCAACGGTACGGTAACTAATGTTACCGAAAGTTTACATTTTACACTAAGCAGGGTTTTCCAGTATTTCAAGATAAAAACGGAAAGAAAACTTGCTTTGTTTTTCTAGAGAAGGTCTTTCTTTGAAGAAGGAAAAGGGTTTTTATTTTAAATACAGCACCCATTTCGGGCATTTGCTTGATGTACCATTGTGGTACGTATGTAGTTTACATTATCTTTGCGTTCTGTGTAATAATCACTTGCGTGGAAATAACTGAAAACTTTTTCACCTTGCCGACCTCACCACTAACCTTTCCGCCCTTTGTCCTCGTTCCCTTGGCGAGATATTATTGCTGCCATTGAGTAAAGTTCAATAAAACCTAACCGTTACCACACACCACTGTAGCGGTGGTGCCATTTTGTGCCACGGGAACAGGTGTTGGTGTAGCTAGCGATGAAACTTCCATTTTCCCACGCCATCTATTCACTGCGCTTTGCTGCCCGCACTCGGAGCTCGCCGTGGTGGTGGAGGGATGGATGATGGTCAACAGCTTCTACCGATTCGATATCACGCACCGGATATGTCGAAATTGTGTCATCTGTTACCGCTCCGATGGTGGCTGTTGCTATCGCTGCCGGCGGAAATGACCGTTCGTATCGTACCGAGTGCCAGCGATACGATCAGCAGTAGCACCATCGGTAGAAAATGCTGCGCACGGTTGGGATGTAGCGAGCTGGTTGCGGAATTTCCACGACCCCGTGCTGCTTCCGCCAGACCTGCGAATGAAGAGGAAACGTTAAAGACGACATACCAAATGCATTGGCCAGGTGTGGGCCAGGTGAAATTTGGCTAATATTTGTATTTAACATTTAATTGGGTGATTGTTACTACCATTAGGGTTGTCATTGGAAAAAATCCATTTTTGCTTTCACACCCATGATATGATAGCCGAGTGGGAATTCGCATTCAAAAAAGAAATCCATTGTATTGGTAGTAAAATAAAATTTTTTGGTTTAAATAGAATAACCAAAGCCATTTTGTCGAGGCAAATTTTTGATTTTCGGTAAAATATTTTAATTATTCAAAATTTTGTTTTTTTGCAAACAGATTGTTTTCTAAACTAAAATAACGTAAGATTATATTTCGGAAGCACACTTAAAATAATATTTAAAAATTCACTCCCCAAAACTCCAGAATTACAACTTGCTTCGGTTGCTAAAGTTCCTGTGCAGCCATTACACTGTTCCGATTCTTTAACACACCATCACCCCGAAAAAAGACGTCACATTTACGTTCGTTACAATACAATCCCGGAGCGACATTCAACTCCAACGACCTGCACGACGTGCGTCCACGTGATTACAACCATTCTTTTCAAAAGAGAAGCAGAGCAAAAAAAAAGTGTCCCATCAACATTATGTTCTATCGCTTCATTACGCATGCTGGTCGAAACGATGGTTAGGATGGAAGATTTTTTTCCAGCTCCTATTTGGATAAGCATAGAAAACCCTCCTCGAAACTACCCGCTACTGGAGTCCGGGTTTGGGTTGGGAATACATCTGAACAGTAGTAGTAGCAGCAGCAGCGTAACCACTTACCTCCAATTATATTTAATTGATCGTCCGTTGTTTGCACACCGCCCGGATGAATTTTTATTTCTATCGTGTTGAAAGGAAGAGAAAAAACAGACATAAGAAATATATAGAGCGCATGAGAATGGTTGCTGGTTGTCAGGTTTTGGTTGATTAAGAGAACATGAGAAAGGAAAGGAATGAAAAAGGAGCTGAAATGGGTGTTGAAAGAAAAAATGGCGAGCCACACACATATAAAAAACGCGACGAACCAACGTCGAACCGACCTCGAACCGAATGTAATGATGTTGTATCGTTTGTCTGTTGAAAGGAGTCCTTCGTTCATGGGCCTTCTTCGCGAAAGGAGAACACAAGCGATAGAAATGGTTCCGATAACAACTTCAACCACTGGTCAGTAAGAAAGTGACAAAAGAAAAGCGCAAAATGCGTGCGAATCGTCCACCGGCGCCATTGCCATTCTCATACCCGTAAACGCAAACCAGTAATACAATGCATCAATTTGTGTGCGAAATTTGTTCGCCCAATTTTGCGTTCTTTTGCTTGAATTAACGTAACAAAAAGGGCAACGGAGAGAGAGAGAGAGAGAGAGAGAGAGAGAGAGAGAGAGAGAGAGAGAGAGAGAGAGAGAGAGAGAGAGGTAGAGAGCAAACCTAAAAACTTCAACCTCCATTTCCCGAGGTGACGCGCAAGGTGACGATGAGGAGTAGAAAAGAAGAACATGTCGAAAACAAAAAGCAAAGCAACGCCAATGAAAACAAATTCCACCGAAAAATTCCATCCACAGGCGAACAGTGAGCAGGCATGCCGCAACCGGAAACCCTAACCGAAACCGATGGAAATCCTTCCCTTTGATGATGATGGTGCCAAAACGGATGGGAATGGGATTTTCTGTTGTTGTTGTTGTGTCTTTCTGCTTTATGTGATGGAGTTTTTCCTTTTTCTGCTCGCACTTCTCGCGCTTCCTGATTGTGTTCTGCATTTTTTGGAGGATTTATTCTTCCTCTCTTTATTGTACGTTTGTGTGTGTGTGTGTGTGGTGTTTTTTTTACTTTCGTTCGCACTGTTGCAAGAAAGAAACGTGTAGCTCAGTTTCCGTCCTATTGAGCCATTGACGCAACAATGAATCTCACGAACCCACCCCACTGGGCCGATGGCCAACGCACACCAACGCGTCACTGATGATGATTATGTTGATGCTGACGAGCTGCCATTCCGGCACCGAAATGTCCGCCGGTCGTTCGTTTGTTCACGCCCGATAATGATGTTGTACGCCTCGGATCAGGGCGTAATGCGCGCGAAAATGCGACAAATGGTCAATGGCGTTGCGAAACACCCGGGCGAAACAGCCGAGTGGCTAGCGGGTTTTGATGAGCTAATGCTCGTTCCCATGAGCTGAAAGCCTGCTGCACAATAATGCGTGGCAGCCGGGGCGGTTCGCGGGCAGGACCAAGGTGAATAGAACGAAAAGTCCATTCAAACTTTGCAGCTCGTCTTTTATTTTTTTATTGTGCACTTTGTACATAGTGCCTTTTCATTATTTCTTTGCTGAGGATGGTTCGTTTTTATTGGCCAACCTCGTTAGAGGTTAGATGTCGAAATTTGTTTAATATTTACAAAAGTACACATTAGTCTTTTCTAGCTTTAAACCCTTGTTTATTGATTAAATGAATTATAATGGTAATACAGTAATCAAAATATGTATTTCAGCAGTTTGAAACCTACCACAGTTTTAAATATAAAACAACAATTATTAATACTATTAGTGTCTTTATAAAGATGCTTCAAATTTTCATGGTAGGAAATTTTGTGTCAAATAGTCTGTTTTTATTTAAAGCTTTAGTCAAAACTTTCTAGAACATTTAAAGAATGGGCAATTTGTTGATACAATACAAACAGAAATGGAAATACAGTTTTACTAAAGGCCAAAAGAGTTAACGAAGAATATGTTAATACACCAAACGGTTCAACAAAAGAACAGTTCAAGATCATAGACAGAGAAATTAATTATTTATAAACTGGTTGAGTTACAAAATCATGTTTAGAGTTTCTGGAGCTATGCTTGCGATGGAGTTTAGAAACATGTACAAAAGATATGTTAAATAATTTCCCCGAATTCCGCTATTTTTCCATTTGCCATCCCTCTGATGTTCGAACGTTATACCACACAAGATCAGTTGCTTTAATCATGCATTGAGTTGAAAATGAAATGAAACGAAGTATTGCGAGCACAACACGCGTACGTTTTAATCTTTACTAACAACGTCTCCGGCTATTGATAAACGTGTGCTGGTGCTGGTTTTTGTTTGCCTGTCTTTTGGCAAAAATAATTAAAATTACCATGAACTGTCCGTTCCGTGTGCGTTGAATGCAAGTTCGTTTGCAACTGCCCTATAATTAGGGTACACAATAATGATGAAATTTAAACTCCCCGGGAAGTGCAAACATAGGTTCCGGAGGACGAATGGTACCGGTAAAGAATAGCGTCACAAAAAACCCCTTTTTTGATGATGCCCTTTTGT
>STHB01000004.1:11598088-11608741 GCA_018908115.1 Anopheles rivulorum
TCTCCATTTTAATTACAGTCCTTTGATTGTTTTCACCAAGCTGATGATGATGATGGCGATGGCGATGATTATAGGGATTGTATCGTGTGTTCGACAATAGAATTCACCCATTCCTGCACCGGTCAGCTTCCCGGCGCTCGCCACAACCTCGGGATAATCTTTCAATCTGATAAGGTGCGAATTATTGAAGTGAAAGTGGGGTTGGACCAAATTTCGCCCTGACCTGTAGTCGTGTCGGGTTTCGCTGTACAGCGGTGCGGTTGTGAATGCGATGCGAATCATGAAAGGAATTTCCTGCGCTGGAATGAATGGAGACACGGTGACATGGTTGTTTGTATTTTTTTTGGTGGGTTGTTTGAATGGAACGGTGGAATTTGGGAAGCTTAAACGCTCGCATTTGGGACATGATTAAAGCTGCGATAATTTGCTTTTGTAATTATGATGGGCTAAGTGCATTGGGACTTCAAAGAAGAATTCGAACCGTTTTGATGTTGAGAATGAGATTTTTTTGAAATTGCAAAGTTATGTTAAATATTTGTAATAAGATTTGAACAATCCACATCTCACTCATCATCACATGAATATGCAGATTAAAGTCGGGATTATAATTGTTCAACAATTGCGTTGATTTACAAATCGTTTGGTGTTATGCAGTGTGATCCAATTTTCAACGAAGCTTTTCCAGCGCAGCAGCACCAATTTTCAGTAAAGCATAAATAAATACAAGACATCTGGCGTTGAAACAGCTTCAGCTTGAGCGAGCGTCCGACGGTTCGACAAACAAACAGAAATACACCATTACAACATCCACTAAAGCGCATTTCCAAGCAACGATAAACAAGATTTAGCCACGTACCGGCGACTGCAGTAATGGATCATAAACATTGTTTACGTCCACTGATTGCAATATCTTCAGCGTCAATAGCGCAAACCGAGGCAAGAATCGATGCAAACAGAGCCCGCGTGATTATTGTTTTCCGGTTTGTGCAGAATAAACGAGCACATTCCACAGCCAACAACTCGTGATGCTTTTCCAACCCCATAATGTAAACCCACTGTGCTTGCTGTACGAGATCGATAAGCTGCGAAGGAAGGATACCGATACAACCCCAGCGGAAGCACGAAAGAAGACCCAAAAAAGCTGATGTTTCAAATGCTGAAACCCCAAACTCAGCATTCCTGAAGCACATACACACAGACACTCGAAGCAATACACAAGAAGATCACCTCGCAGGTAAAATTCTTATGTTTTGTGGGGGTGATTTTGCCCATGTTGAAATGGCTGCTGCTCGTAACGCTGTGTGGCTGTGCAATCAGAATGATTTTTCATCCGGGCATCCAGGAATCACGTAGCACACATTTCCAGTTGCCATTTGCATGCGCTTGCAGTAGCAGATCGTTTGCTGCGTGTGATGTTTATTTTACACGATTTATGTCTGTCTGTCGGGCTTGGGGTTCGGCAAATCGTTAAGGTTGATTGTACGGGTACCGGGTAACGGGTGGTCTTTTCTTATTCTTTGGTTGTGTTCGTTGGCTGTACAAAATATGGCAACAAGCGTGCTGAAATAAAGCCGAAGAAAATATGCTTGAACTCGTTTCGGAAATGCAATCAAAATTGCTCTTCGTTTCTGACGGATTTTTGTGATGGGTGCTGCCTTTTGTGGTGAGTTTTTTTGGGAATTGAAATTGTTAGAATTTTGCTAGATCAATTGAACAATCGTGCAACTTAATTTAGCAAATATTTTGTCACAATTTTTTATTCAAAAAAATGAAAGTTATAAAATATTATATAAAAAAAATTAATAAACTCTTTTTAACAGTCCAGATTTTAATATGAATAATTCGAGTAGCTTGGAGAAATTAAATAAAAAGAAAATGTGAGAGTATGACAAAATCATGTTGAGTATGTATTTTATTCCACATTTATTGCAAGCTTCTGTAATTCCTTACGACTTTTCTGTATTGCCAAAAAATAAGATGTTACCATAGTTTTGTTACGCATTGTAGTTATCTTATCATTATAAGACCTACAGTTTGTAGTGTGCCAGGGTCATACCTAAATCAGCGCTTGCAGCAAATATATCACACCGATCTTAACACAAGTGTTTGTGCTCATCAGTATCTCATGTCAAATCGTCTGGTTTCTGTTTGCATTTATGCGAACCATTTATGCGAAAACGATTACTTTGTTCGCCTTTGTTCTTTGGAACCACTTTGTACCGCTTTGGGCAGCGATGAATTACGGGAATTGGTAAGATAAAATGTTTTCTCTCGTTTTTTTCAAGAAAAACACACAGCCACTTCCGAATAAGACACGTCGCTTAAGTGATTGTTGTTGCACTTCTCATCACAAGTACCGCGGGTACCGTAGTATTGCCACATTATCAACAAATAAATGAGAAGAGCATTTTCAAAAGAAACCGTTGAATATGGTACAGCGAAAATAAACAAATAGCGTTTCAATGAAATCTACAGTACATTGAACCATCGCAACAGGCGTTTGGCAAACGTGTCACAAAGGCGATCCGATGTTGAGGGCTTCCATGGCACGCTTTGTAGACAATACAATGCAAACAACAGATTTTTAGCGAGTTCGCTTTGTAAAGTCTCAAAACAGATTTCTGCATGAGTTGTTGAAATTGGTTCTGTTTCTAGGGATAAATCTTCTACCTAGCTCCGGTACCATTTGTACAAACAATATTCATATGTTCTTCTCTTACCAGTACGGTACTATAAAACCGCAACAGCTTTTTATTCTATCGACAGTAACAGTCAGTTTAAAGCCAACGAACAGTCAACATGAAGTTCACCATTCTGCTTTGCCTGATCGCCCTGTGCTCAGTGCTGTCCTTCTGTCAGGCTGCTGAAGAATCAGCTCGAGAGGATGAAGGTGCCAAGGAATTCAAGCCAGAAATCCCCGATGAAGTTATTGCGCTGATCAAAAAAATGTTCAGTAGTCGTTTTTAAATGTCTGCCTAAAATGGTTCATTGCTATATTTTGAATAATACAGGAATTTGATTCAATTCGTATCACTGTTCTAATTTGTAACTAGTTTACAAATAATAAACCACTTTGCTATCCAATAAGTTTACAAGTCGATGATTCGTTCGTTCGTTATTGTTGGTATGTGATAAAGGGTTGATAAAACTGACTGGCTGGCTACGTGGTAATAATTAGTCCAATACGGTCCGTTCTAACATAATAAAAAAAAATAATTAAATAAAACAATCATTCACAAAAATGAAAGGAATTCTCCGATGGAGACTGAAAATATGGCGAAAATATGTCATAAAAACTATAATCAAATTCACTAATAAATAATTTATGAAATGCAAAAAAAAAAACATTTGAATTGAGGTAGTATCAAACTTTCTAACAATTATTTAGAGTTAATCTATACTTCAGTAAAATTCACATTTCGTTATGCTTACTGCTTTCTGCCTTTGTTTTAAATAAATACCTAATTTGCCTAAACAAACATTACAATTAATAATTTAAAAAAGTATAATAAAATGTAAACTAAATACAAAATGACTTACTGGCATTCCAATAGCGAGGCTATCTTAGTTATAAAGTTAAACATTTGCATAAAAAGCAAATTATATCTTTTTCCGTAATTTGCTTCCAGACAAAAAAATAGGAAAATCCCCTGAAAAAGAAAAAGCCTCCTCATTAAGCCCACGCATTAGAATCTTGCTCGTGTAATTGTTTGTCATTGATGTTGCTTCCTAGCGGGCAGGCATGCACAATCTCGCCTTCATATTACGCCAGCTGTGTAAGCACGTACTGGAAATGGTAAGAAATCGGGTACCTTTCTCCTTTGCCATGCGAGCGTTCTTACAGCAATGTTTGCCTATTCCAGACAATGCCTCGATCCACCCTCGAGCTATATTGTCACCGTACACCCACCAGAACGAACACTTGCGCAGTGCAACAATCCATCATAATCTTGAAGCTTTATTGGATTCCTATTCAAATCACGTGCACCGATTGTCTGCCGTGCACCCTCACAGCACATCAGCACAGCACACCTCAACCAGTGTGGATTAGGCAGCAAAGTAGGTGAGAAAGTGACACTAAATCGGATGAGCCAGCCGTTCGCGCAACATTCTCACCTTTCCATAGCATAATTTTTCATACTTTGTCCTATAAACCGGCACAGCACAGCATCGTGGGTGGCAGATTTTGTTGGAAAGTGCAACAGTAAGGAGAAGAATAACGTGCTTCTCATCCTTGGGCGGGATATTGTGATACATTTTACCACGCGGCACACTGCCGGACGTCTTGATTTCTTTCACCGGTCCCGTTTAGCAGCTACCGGAAGTGGAAGTAATGGTGAAAAATACAGGTCTTCCTTTTAGATCTCTTCTCCATGCTTCTGTGCCACCGTGCGCCATACAGCGGCACCGTGCTGGACAGTGCCATCTCATCGAGATGGAAAAATACGAGCGGAGTAAAGATGCGAAAGAAGTTCGTTTGGGGCAGGGATTGTCGTATTTTTCTTGCTTTACTGTCGTCTTTAGGGACGTTGATTTTATATGCACTTTCCTGCTTGTGCCACTCACGAGCTCCTTCACCCTCTTTCCATTCGCTCGTATTTATTTTTGAGGCGTTTTTTCTTTCTCCTTTTGTCCATTCATAACAGCTTTCGCTGTGACACTGAAGGACAAAATATTTGCAACGCATTTGTGTAGTACATATATACATTTATTTAGAAATGGCACGGTATACGGGCAGTGCTTAGCTTCTTATTCATTCATAAGAATAAATTAAATTTTCAGAATACATCTCTTTATCTCTTAAATGTTTTTTTTATTTTTAAAGTTTAAACATTTAAGGAACAATAATTTCTATGCTTAAACTAAAAATCATTTACTTAATTCTTGCTTAGTTTTGTTCAAAGAGTTGTACAGTTTTATTAAAAGAAATATCTTAATTTCAATCAACATCTCTGTAAAGGTAGAAATATATAATGCCCAGTTCCATGTTTAAATAAATATATCATAACCAAATTTTCAAATGGATATTGTTTAATAGCCATTTGACAGATGACAGATTGAAAATTGACAAAACTAGCTGTTTTAATCCATGTTTTATCGACAAGAAAACACATGTTAAAAGTATCACCTGAATCCAAACGCTCATAATATCTAACGCCAATATGATCCCCCCAATTGTGGTGCTTAAGTTTGGAACTTTAAATACCAATATTGTCGAACTGTTTAAACTATGCAAGTTAGGGCTTTTCACTGTAAATGGAAAGTTTTCCAGTTTTTCTATTTACACTGCTGTATGAAAAACAAATTAGTGATTAATTTCTTTCCAGTAATGGTCTTTTACAGTCGCGACAGTGTCAGTCGTGCACTGTACATATTTTTCAAACATAAATACATGGTATGGCAGTGGACAAACGATGACGAATGGGACGTATCCTTGCAAGTTTGCGCAAAACCAGAAAGAAAGAAGCCATTTCATCGCGTTCTATTCTCGTACCTTGGCCAACATTCGCCGTCGTATCTTCGTCAACATTCATCTAAGTGAATGCTCTCTATTCATTACCGAACCCCGGGTAGGGTACACCTCCCACCCAAGTGGCTGAAGGTGGGTGTAGGGCTGAGGGTTCTCTGAAAATGACACATTTTCGTGCGAGCGAAACACATAATTAATTTATTCATGATAATGCTGATGACCGGTTCGTTCGCTTGCACATTTTTCCCACCGTATGGCGGATGGCTGCAGTTTGGAGTGTTGAACGCTTGTCAACTTCGCTGCATTAATCTAATAATCTGACTGACTGGTTGCTCTTTTTTCGCAACATTAAATATGTACATGGCCACACACATACACACGCACACGGACAGCGCACGTCAATAAACAGCAACATCATGAATGCAACGGTGCATGCTGAACAAGTAAATTGAAGTGTTACACGTAACAGAAAGGGGCGCGTAGTGAAACGCGAAGGAGTGAACCGAAAACATCACAGAAGCAACAAAATTAACTAAACTTCAAAATGTCATAATTTATGAGCTGTCTCGCACCCTACACCCGGTGCGGTTCGTATGAAAGCGCAACCAATGGAGACGCCCGGTTGTTGACGATTTCGGTGGAAAGTTAATTAATATACATATTGACATGATACGCGGGCAAGTGTCGATGCTCGCGGTACAATCTTGCGCTTTCCAATTAACCGATTGCCATCGACGGTTTGGTTCGTTTGGATGGTGGCACCGGGTGAAAGGAAAAAGTGCAATGAGCTAGCGGTTGCGTTGAAGTGAGCGTCATCATTTACGTCAATTGTCACGAATCATGACGTTTCTCGTTGCAGAAGTGGACCACAATTTATGTGATCATTGCAATATGTAAGTAAATGATCTAACACGGCAAGGGAAACTAATTTGTTGTAGATTTAAAGTTTATACAAGGAAATAATTCATCATCATTTATGGAAACAAATAATTGAAAGTTTCACTATAAACAGACGAATAAAGTTAATAATTTATTAGAAAAAAAAACAACAAAGTTGTCTTTATGAAGAGTAGAACATTTTATCAACGCAAATTCACAAAACTAAGTGGAAGTTCTGATGAATTGCGAATTGAAGCTGATTGTTGGAAACAATTAAATTCTGAGTGAAAGTTATTTCCTGCAACCGCTTGGATGGGATTCCAGATATTTGCATTGGCTAAACTCGTTTTTCTAGAAATCCTGTTTTTTTAGAAATAAAATAAATTATTGAAACTAACATATACGCATTGGTAAGGGGCAATCGTTAAGCAAAACTGAAGGCTTTCCGAATTCATGGTAATAAAAAATCGCGTGACCATTTGCTTTGGCATCTATTAAAAAAGTAAAACTGTTTATTGCAAGAAATAAAGTATATAAACAAACTTTGGAAAATAACCACAATGATTATTAATATTTAAATAAAAATATCACAGCACCTTAAAATGTAAAAGACCGTTAAATTGAGTTTTTTGTGCATTGAAAATGTGCAAAAACCAAAAACAATTTTTGTAACGGATACAAATGTACTGAAAATCAACGAGAATCACTTTTTTTGAACAGCGGCCACATCATTGTAAATCCCCATGGAAGCACTTTTCCCACACGTGCGATATTAATTTGTAATTTCAGTCTACCCACCCGGAGGCGGCTGTACGGCCGCGGGAGAAATTGCGCTCGCCCAGCGGAACCCAGCAGTGTTGCAGTAATGCGGAAAACAACCCAAAATCCCACCATAATTGCCTGCAGCTTGCAGTCATAGCAAACTGCACAGCATACACACCGCATGGCATGGACACAGCAATAACGCCCCAAATGCACAAACGTGAACTCGGCCACGGCCCAACACAGTGCACTTTGCCAATGCAAGCGACGCTGGTAGAGTGCAGACGTAGGTGAACAATCAATTTACTTCTCCGCAAGCTCGTAACGAGACAACAGGTTTCGCCATTAAACAGCGATAATCGTAAACCGTGGGGCGGGCACACGGGGAAAGCGCCTGGCAACGGAAATTACTTGGCCCACCACACGAACGAGATGGGAGAAAAAAAAGGCGAAGAAAACAAAAGAAATAAGTGAAAAACAATCAACTCGAGAGAAAAGCATTGCCAGCGCTTAAGGGGGCGTTGGGAAACAATTTTTCCATGGAAGGTGAGGGAAAATTGCAAAATTTGATCATTTAATGTTGTGTACAATTCACTGTTATGCTGACGGTGAATGTTTCGTCCGTCCACCATAAGCCGGGTCCGGTGAAGCAGCTGTAGCGTAGGTGGCAATATAAGATGATGGGCAAATAGGGTCAAATAATAGCGTAACAGAACAGGTGGATTTGCTTTGGGAATAAGTTTAACACGTCGAGCAGATAGAAACTTGCAATTTCTTTCGAACGAGTGTAACAAAACATGTGGAAAAACTGTGAGATAAAAGTAAAAAAAATGGTCTCTATTTCTTATTATAAAAATTTTAACAAGTAAACAGATTATAATCGTCAGCAAAACGATCAGGGGAGGAATAATGAATTTTCTTCAGTTTTTGGCTTCTTAGAAATCATCAACAGCTGACATGTCCGGCAAATGATAAGGAATAGCCCACGACTGCTGTAGATTAAGTTCTAAATGAAATTCATCCAACCTACCAGTTTTGGATATAGTGTATGAAAAATACGGGACAAATAAAACACTTACCGTACAGTCTCATAGTGCCATCGGCGCGGCCAAGCGAGTTGGTACTGACGCAATGGTACGTCCCAACGTCGGCCGGTGAAAACGATCGCACCACCAGCCGCATATTGGTGCGAAACCCGTGCCGATCTTCGGTGATGCCGTACTTGGGCCTAGGGAAGACAAAAACATCGGAACGTAAGGTGGAATTAGTACGAACTCGCCGCTTCTGAATCGCTAATCGGGCGCGATGGGATCGTTTCCTTCCGACTGTCGTGACCGGCCAGGTGACAGGCTTGTTAAAAACAGGACACAAACAAGTTGTTGACAGCGTTGCGGAACGTATATTATGCTTCCCTGTGAACCACATGGTGGTATAAATTGTTTTCGTCACGTGGTTTGCAAGATCTGGGATGGCAGTTTGCGAAAAAAAGCGCCTGAAGTTATGCAATCCGTTTGACACAAGAGAACTTTTTGTTCAATCACTTGCAACCATACTTCGCTTGGTTCCCCTACTTGCTAATTGAAACCGCTTTCACCGAACCACAGTGCAGTGCAAGCGAATTTCTGAGAAACTGCCGGAAGAAATCAATTACAGTCGCTGCATTCCCGTTCCGAGTAGGAGCAAATTGAGGCAAAGAGCTAAGAGGTATTTCGGTGAATTTAGTTCCCTGCTCGTTCGCTTACGGGTTTCGTTTTTTTTTTGCTTCTTCCAACCGTTCCACAACAACACAACGCGGTACACACTTACCCGTCAAGCAGCATTTCCGGTCGGCTTAGGCTTGGCTGCTCGTAATTGCCGTTCGATGCGCTGGCAAAGCTGTTCGGCAGAACGCGACCACCCTTCAACCAGTAGGACACGGGCATTGGCGATGCTTCGACCGTACACTCGAGCTGTACGTCCGAACCGAGCGGTGCGCCCAGCAGCTGGCTCGTTGGCCGTACCGACGGTGCAACTGGTGTTGGTGATGGGTAATGTCGATGTCGATTCCCAAACACAGATGCACACGATGAATGCGTTGCAGTAGTGAACCATTTGTAAATAGTAAAAAAGGAATAAATCAGTGCATAATAATTAACAAACCGTAACATGCCCACGTCCAAACAGCTGCTTCGTAATTTAACGCAAAACTTAACCACAACCATGTGTGGAAGAAAAACCACGCGACTCAGTTTTGGAAAGCATCAAATCATATGCACAGGATATTTTAATCAAAAAAAGTTGAATGATCGGTAGAGATGGTTTGATAGGCAGATGGACCTGATGGACTACTGTATGCGGCGGAATTTCAATCGAACTTCCAGGCCGTCTAAATACTTGGAACTGTTTCGAGAAATGTTCAAATTTAATCAGAGCAGATATATTTAAACAGTGCGAAAGGTGCTGTGCTGGAAAGGAAAATATGTATTGAAAGGCTCCTATTTTGCGGCCAATTTGGTGAATGTGAAGAGTTTCTGTTTTCAAATTTCAAAGTTGTCTTACTGAGAGCGTGAGAAAATCGTATGTGTAGTTACACCTTTGTCCGTTAATTGAAATTTTCGATAACATTAAAATATTCTGATGGTCATATAATAGTATTTCATTTGTCTAATTCTTATATGATTCTGATTTTATAAATTAAATATTATTTAGTATACATTAAAACATTCAAACATATTTTCACTATCGTTTCCATTTAGCTTTCTGTATGTCAAAATGCAACAATAAAACATACAATTGAGCGCTTTGAAAACTTGAAAATTTCAATCCTTACTACCTATTAATGATGTCCATAGCGCAATTTTATACACAGAATCAGGATGAATAATTATCGCTCTGTGCTATAGCGAGTTCACAAACAAAGACCACTAAAGGCCTGAGTTGGTTGGAAAATGGGGTAGAACCTTTCCATTCATCGTCAGTCGCCAGTATCTTCGGGCAACACATATTACTGCTAGGGCCGTACCCTATAGCGCACCCGATAGAACAAATACATAAACAAACGAGCTGAATGTACCACAGTAAATCCTTCGACCGGCGTGTTTGGCTGATGGGGTTTTTGCAAACCGTCCGGTGTGCAAATGCATTGTTGCCAGATTCACTATTAGGTAGTGCTTTCTTCAAACCTTGACATGACGCGCTGTTGGACCGTTGGGCAGGCAGGCTTGCCGGAAAGTGCGTAATTCAATGCTGTACTTACAGTGCACGCTCAGCGAGACGCGTTTACTAACGGCGGGTGGTACATCGTTCGACGCGATGCACAGATACGCGCCCATTTGTCTTCGCTCCAGCTTGGGCAGGTGTAGATGGGTACCGTTGTATGCTTCCACTAGCACCAGCAGAAAGAAAGTGAATGAAACGAGAAACGAATTAGAATAAAACCAGCAGCACACGTACATGCACAAACAACACAAATAATGGGCCGTCACGGCTTAACATCCCTTTCCCGAAATAAACCAAACCAAGTTCCGTTTCTTGTGAGGTCTTGTGCGAAAAGGAATGAATTG
>STHB01000004.1:11618104-11637448 GCA_018908115.1 Anopheles rivulorum
TCCATCCATAGAATAGTATTTTTATATCATTCGTGAAGTAAAATCGTTTAAATCAACCGTGAACTTTCTGTTTTGATGAAGGTGATTCTTTTATAGTTTTGTTTATGCGCACTCGTGGTTTGAACGATTATTTAAATTAAAAGAGCGGTACTGACGTAAAAATAATATAAATGCATAAACTTTTGAGCGGGTTTCGTGTTAATAATACAATAAATATTTGTGTTAGTAAATGATTGGTTATGAAAATGTTTCATTAACTTTTAAAACGAGAAAATGACGTAATTAACAAAAAAATAAATATTTAAAAATTTGAAAGTTTAGCCCACTTACAAAAATTTAATTAAAAAAAGTTTCCGACGATAGCGACCGATTTACAAAATGGAGCCATTGTTTTTAATTATAACAAGCAGCTGAAAGCAAATCGAATTCCATGGAATCTTGAATTATAATTCACGTATTAATCGATCCAAGCTAAAAATCTACTAGCAATCAAGAGTTTAACAAACTCCTGTGGTTTGAAAAATTGAAAAACATATTGAAAATATCACAAAAATATTTTAGAGAGAACAAAAACCGTGTTTAAAAAACGATGTTCAAAGAATTACTTGCAAAAAAAGAAAATTGTTCCTCATTGAAAAGCCATAACAATGAAATCTTAATACAAATCTAATTTATTATTTATTTACTGTTTGCAGAGGCGTAAATAAAAAAAAAAGAAAGTCTATTTCTTCAAATCTACACCGGTCAGAGTGTTTCAGAATCTATCCCTTCCAAACTCATCAAGAGCCAGTGCGAGTCATAAATCTGTCAGACAGTCCGTCAGCAAACCACTGCAAAGTATCACTTACTGTCACAGATACAGACCGTTTGTCTTCTTGCGTTCGGAAATGAATACACAGTCAGGCAGGGAATAAAAATAAAATGCCCCTCCAAAAACAAAAAAAAACAGCCCAACAAAAGAAAACAACACCGTGAGCGTAAAGCGTATCATTCGTCTAATCCAGTGCCGCCACCTTTACTACCGTAAATGCGTACCGCCAGCAACGTGCAGATACCGGGTGAAGATCACGTCAAATATTAGCGCAGGATACATTTCATTTTTCATCTTGCCTCCCGAATCAACCAGACGGAGATGGAACGCAACCAGCTCCCGCAAAGGGAGGAAGTACGCCGGCTGCCTTACATTTGTTATGCAAATGTGTACATTATGCTTATCCTGGCGTTTTTCTCGCCTGTCGCTTGCTCACTTACCTTCCCCCCCCCCCCCACCTCCCAAAAAAACCCTTGCATTCCGTTTCAGCGCACCCGAATCCGACGCCGGTGCCGTCCGTGGTGCTCGTTCCACGCAGCGCTGGTAGATGCGAGCGAAAGCGAGTAAATCATGTCCTTACGAAATAAATTGAATAATTCACTCAGGAAGGTTCACACTTACCACCAGCCTCCCTGCCTGCCTGCCTGCCTGCCGACGGATTGTGAGACATCCGGGAAGGAGAAGGAAGCGTACGAGAAAGGGAAGGGACTGGTGAGCGTTGATGATGCTCATGATGGGATATGATGAGCAGTAGCTTTTAGTGTGCACACAACCGGGTGCGAAACTACCCGGGACACACACGTGGACATATGTTTTTCTTGGCGTAGCGAACTTTACCGTCCCGCGCTGGCAGCGACAATGGAAAATAGACGGATTACAAAAACCAAACACGACACCTCGTCGGTATGGTGGTTTGAGTTTCTGCGTGCTTTGTGACGCGTGATGGAAAAAAAAAGTTCCCCATTAAGATTCGTGTCATGTGTGTGGTGTGGTCTAGGTAATGTTGAGGATTGATATTTGCATTGTAGGGAATGAAGCGCAAGCAATGAAATAATGCATTTTTGCATGTCCACGACAGTGTTGTATGTTGCGAATTAAACTTTTGTACTGCAACAAAGTTCATAAAATACAAATGCATTCTTTTCGTTTAACTGAAATGCTTTGAAACGAGAGATGTTAAAAATTACTTTTATTGTGTGATTTATTGAACGTCTTATAGGGATAGAAATTCTTTTATGACACAAATAGAAATCGATGTTTTTAAAACATTTTTCCATATCTGCTGCACTAAGCTTTTATGTAAACCACATTATTCTTTAGCTCTTAATTTATGTTACTGCGTTATCTAAATGATGTTTTACTTATGTAGTTTTTGTTGATTGATTTTGGTAATTTAATACTTCTTCTTCTAGGTTTCACTTCTTTCGCATTGACAATACGCAGATGTAGCAAATTAATTGTAGAAAAGGATTGAGCACAAAATGAAAATAAGGAAATACATAAATTAGTTATAAACTAGAAATACCAATATGATTAAAAAAGTTGTTTATGAATAAAAAAGAGGTCTAGTAGTTTTCCATACGAAAAAGCATCAGATAAGATGAGCAAAATCGTAATTAACAAACAAGCACAAGAAATAACAAATTGTTCAACCTCTATCTTGCATTGTTTTTTGTAGATCTCCCAAGAAAATGTTTGTATTTTACACCATCGCTTTAAGGTACAAATCTTCACCTCTTCAACTCTTGCACTTTAATTTCCACACGATTGAAAATTCAGTGATGCTGCGAAACCATCTAACTACGCTGGGTGTGTGCGTGTACGCCAAGAAAACGCGTAACAGCAGCAAGAAAACACACGACAACACTACGCACCCGGGCACGGTTTTTTTTTTTTATGAATTTAGAGTGTGCAGCATCAGAACGAACCACCCCCGGAGTGGGTGGGACTGACATTAAAAAAACGGCAACAGCCAAGAGTAAGAGCACACGAAGGTGTGCGAAAGGTGTTGCTAAAATATTGCATTTTCTAGTTCTGCACCATTCTGCGCACATAAAACCGGGCAACATACGGATGGCGTTGTCCCACACGGCTCTGGGGAGGGTGCGTTTGGTGGGTGTGGATGGGATGGAGGGGAGGTCCACATTAAGGATAAAATGTTTGCCTCGAAAATTTGTGCACGTATGTGTGTGTGTGTGTGCGTGTATTTCGTACAGCCAAAGTGACAATATAAGGTAGCTGAAGAAGAAACAACGGAGAAAAGCAAAAGGAAGGAAGGAAGGAAGATTTTGTAGAGACAAGCGAAGGAAGCAACAAACAAAAAAAAAAATAGCACGAAACTCGTGCTAAGGAAAAGCTTTGCACAGGTGGTTCGTTTCGGGTGGTTGAAAAAAAGGACAGCTCCGAACGCGCCAAAAAGGGGTTTGCTGAAAAGTAGCGGCTGCGAGCGGCGATGTGCGAGTGGCAACATAAAAGGCAGGAACCCAAGTCATAAGCCAGCGGTGGCAGCAAACAGTGGCAAGCTTCCAGCCAGCGATGGCGAAACGCTGAAAACAATGAAATCCTTTTTTCCCGGGGCCACCCGCACCAAGATCCCCAACCCCAGCACCCGGGGCCCAACCGAAGGTTGTCAGACGCACCGGGAGCCACCGGGCTGTGCCGCCCAGTTGCCCAGTTTATGGGAAAATGTTCTGGATCATCATGCACCTTTCGCAGCGCTAAACGCGTGCACGAACCCGTGAGCACGACGGTGCTAATGCTTTAGCTGGCAACACACTTTTGCTCCTTTCGGTCGTTGTTTTACGTGCGCGCGAGTGTGTGTGTGTGTGTTTGTGCGATTCGCATGAGTGCCTTCTTGCGTTAACGAAAGAAAATGGAATTAACAGACACACCAACACGCATACACACACAAATATGTACAAGAAAAAAAGACGAAGCATCGCTTCGCCTATGCTCTTGCGAAGTTCCAACGCACACGCGGGATGGAGTTTAACAGTTGGGAGTCGCTTTTATCATTGTTTTACCACGGCATTTGCCCCCATGAAGAGACATACCCTTTTTTGTCCGTACGGGCGGTGACGATGAAGGAAGCGTAAGGAAGGCGAGTGGCATGCCGGCGAGGGTTGCACATATCGCACCGAACCAAGACGACGACATTTAATCTTATTTTCCCACGACATTAAGCATAAATTATGCGAATATTTTTCCCGTCTCCTGGCCTCTCATTCTTCCCTTCTTCTCTTTCCCTCTCTCTCTCTCTCTCATTCCCACTCCACATAAACAGCACATCATTTTTGCATGCTTCAGGACCGAAGCATTCCCATTTAGGTTCTACTGTGCACCGTGTGCAATCTGCTTACACACGGTTTGCCATGCAAGCGTGTAGTGCGTTTCGGTACTAAATGTTCGTCAAAGTGACACTTATTAGTAGTTTTCTTTTGAATGCACCATTATGCTCTTTTGCTGTTTGCGTCGTCGCTAGGCTCGCCCGCATGACCTCCACCTTCCTGTGACAGTTTAATGTTGTATTTATGTTTCCGGTTCCGGTTAACGGGGTTTGTTGGTGTTTTTCACCGAGCATTACCGAGCGTTCGCGTTGACATATTACATGGGAGGCTCTCCACACGATCTCGGTTTTTGGAGTATTACGGATGATGGGCGAGTGGGAGAGGGAAAAGGGGTAAGGAGGAAAGGGAGTGTGTCCTTACATGAAGTTCCCATCGCGCAAAGACGTTCCCGCTGTAAACCATCACCATCACCGACACAGCGCAGTGTGGTGGGAAAGGATATTTATTTTCCCTGGCAACATGCATTACGAAGTGCACAATTCCGTGTTTTTCCTCGTTTTTTTTTCTCCCTGAGTCGGTGAGTGATAATGTTACGAAGAGGAGATATTAAAGTGTGGAGAAAAATATGCAATAGTTGTCGTATCTGGAAAATATGGCTTCGGCAAGAATGGTGCTATAGTTTCGCGCACGGATAAAATACATTTTTCTGTGAATTTTTTTTTTCCATATTTGTGTAAGTTTTTTTGATATACTTATATTTGTTGGAAAAGTAAAAAACATATAATAATACTTTACAAAGGCAGTTAATGTTTGTGAAACAGACTCGTTTGATGCAAAGAAGAAATTGTATTGTTTTCAATTCCTTAATTAAATTATATATAAAAATGTTTTGGCATACGTCGCAAATTACAATCTTACCACCCTTTCGTTCTTTATTTAAAATTTCAGGTTTAAGTTTGAGGATTGCAAATTTTTCCAAATTATTAATGATTCCAATTAATGATTCCAATCCAACAACAGATATAAACAATTACTTATAAAGTTGAATTTCTATTGGAAAAAATTAATTGGATGTACTAAGTATAGAGATTCTAAGATTTTTGCCATTTCCCGTGAAATGATCATCTCACCATTTGGATACTGAGATACCTTGGTATTACTGAGCTCAGATACAAATGCCATTTTATGACACATCTCACACTCATCCTCAATGATATCGCAGAACACAGAATATCTTGCTCAGCAATGGAGTGGATTTAATCCAGCTAAACCTAAGAACATGTCTTACGGCTCAAAATCTTAGAATTCAACCAGATACTAGACAAAATATCACAAAATAGTCCAACACCGTTAGTCATCACTATCAAAACGTCAACAAATATCGTCAGTTACAGTTGACGCATTATCCATTATCTCGTTGCATTTGGCCATTTTGGCTTAGGTGAATACAAAAGACACATTGTACAGTATTTGGTTTGAGCAAAGACAAACTAACTAAAGCTTCAATACTTTAAGAGTTCTCCCAACAATCCTAAACAACCAACTTACGGCATCTCGCTGCACCATGGATCAAATTATGATGGTAATGATAATCTCATTATTAACAGTCCATTTAACGTCGGTGGTGTATTTAACGTATTTGAAGCAGTGCATCCATTCGGATCGCAGCACAGAAAGTTTCAATTGCCCGTTCGGCAACAATGAAAAGGAATTATCTCTACAACAAGGTACCTAGGAGCGTAGTGATGTGGAATCAAAGTTTCTACCCAATATTTGCCATCTTTGTTAATCAGTGTTAAGAACTTGCAATCGCTCACCGCAAGTTGTACTGTGCACCGCGAGAAGTTATTCACCTTCGAAACGTTTTGCTCCTATCGTGAAGGATCAACTCCAAAGCTAAGCAATGCATGAAATGTTTCGCTCTGAAGCGCTGTGAACACATCGGCACGGTTTCGAGTGGTCTTAAGTACGGATAATCCTTCTTTAACCAACGTGATAACTGTAGACAGAAATCAATGCAACAACATACAGACACACATACGCTGAAAATCCTCGGAAAGTCCGTCATGCCGTACGCTTACAACCAATTTGTTGATTAATTAATTATCCTCTATTGCAGTCTGGGAGAGTACTTCAAACCATAACCGGTACGCTATAGGTAGGATTTGTAACTTCCCAACTAAAGACATTACGCCATCGTCATCAACCGACTGGACTCTCTTACAAACTTGTAGTCATTCTCACTTACCTCGTATTAGTTCGCGACTCTGGGGCTTCCTGAGCAGCATGTACTCGCCATCTTCCCGCTTCCAGGTAACGCGGGGCGTCGGATGTCCTACGGCTTTGCAGACGATCGTTGCATCTTCACCCTCCTGCACGGCTATATCCGCCGACGATTCCTCGTTGATAATGTCCGGCGGAACTGTTGAGAGACGGGAAAAGTTGAACCGATATAAAGTAAAGAAACAGTACACCGGCTTATGTCGAAGATAAAGTTAAGCAAACACAATCGTATAGTGGAAGAATCTTCTAAGGGAAACACACGTACGTAGACGGGTGTGTAGGTAGCATTGTCTGTTACGAAAAGCTAGATATTCCCTGGTCCTTGTCTCCTCTAATCCAAGAAATCTTTCGTCCACATCTTCAACGGTCGGATTAAGCTTCATCGCTGAAATCTTTGCGCCCTTGTGCCGCAAAATATTAAAGCCCTGAGCTGTGCTTAGGTTTCATCAATATTCAATTTCAAGAGATTCACCTCGTCTCAGCTACTTCGGCATACGGTATGGTGGCACACCGGTCTGCCAGGAAGAAGGTGGCAAACGGCATCACCAACAGATGCCTCACCAAGGTAGGCTTGGGGAATAATCCGAACAGGTTGTTGCGTGTCGTGCGTACACCTGGAGCGTAAGCTTCAAGTGTACGGTGCGAGATGGAAAGCGAGAGTAATTCGATATTGAACATTGAATATTATATTCACATTTAATGATGTTTAACTCGACATCGGTGAGCGTCAGATGGGTGCACCGAGTCGCAACCAGTGTCATGTTGTTGCACTAATGGGAAGGAAATGCTTTGACAGGTGCATTGTGGTACGTGCAGGATGTGCCAGCCGGTGCATGCATCGTATAGCATGGTATTTAAGGGCAAAGGCACATGACGGCATTGTTTCTGGGATTAAAATTGAGCATGCATTGTGATGGTTCCGGTCACGAGAAGCCTTTTTCAATGCATTTCAATGCAAGATCAATGCAGTTGTTGGTGATTAACATTCTTGAAAATGCCTCACCATCATATAATCCCACTAACAAAATCATCTTGCACAACAGGTAAGATTGATTGTGATGGGTTCATAATGAAACAAAAGTCTACAGCATTGTTGGTGAAGGTGGCTTCCAGAACAAGCTGAAGGGGTTATTTCAAAGGATACGAAGGTTTTCCATTACAATGAAAGCACGTTAGAATTCGTTGGATTCAAGAATCAGGTTACCATGTCGAAAAAAAAACCATAATTACATTTAATAATACATTCAACGGAGATAGTTATTTGTGGCACGTACGTGGCAGTAATTGGTGCAATTGCTGCATAAAGTATATGAACATATCAAATCTCTGCCCATTTCATTAGACTCTTATAAGAGCATAACCTTTAAATAAAAACAGATATGTTAAGCATTTTTTTGCATAATATAATCAGTCACTTAATTTTCTAAAATTAATAAACCAAGTAAGGGAATTTCTCTAATACTTGATGGCTATTAAACCCTAA
The DNA here is from genome assembly GCA_018908115.1 of Anopheles rivulorum. NCBI lineage: Eukaryota > Metazoa > Arthropoda > Insecta > Diptera > Culicidae > Anopheles > Anopheles rivulorum. Next base: position 11,625,969 of record STHB01000004.1, read on the forward strand.
TCTTCATTTCTAGTAACTCGCTCAGCTTTTCTAATCGACTAGTATTCATTGTGTGTTTCGAACGATTCACACATTATTAAAACAACCTACGGCACCTATGAAAGCTTAACGCAAATTCAGCAAAAACCGTCCGTCCGTGATCGTAGTCAACTCTCTAGTGTCTGTAATTAAAATATTCACCCGAGCTAATGAACTGGCAACAGGGCCATCTTATGCCGTACCATTTCCACCGTCACGTTCCGGCACGGGAGGAAAAAACAGGAACCACATCCAAAGTGAATCTTTGCAAGCGAATTTAATAAGGAGGAACAAAAACGAAACGAAACGAGAACCTTTTGCTCCGGCACTGGCTGTCTATTGCGGAAGCCAAAACCTAATCATGCTCTTATCGAGCTGCTGTTGCACTATCTGCTACGGATGAACCACAGCCGGAGCGCGGATTGCAATCGCTCAACTTTTTCCATCACGTGTTTTCTTTGGTTGTGTGTGTTTTTTGTGTGTGGGTGGCCAGTTTTCCACTTTTCCGATGGTTTCAAACCAACCGGCATCCAGCATGAAGGAGGGTTTTTTTTCTTCTCTGCTTCACTAGTGCACCCTGTCGGTGGATGGACGGACGATCTCGCCAACCCTTCTGGTACGATACGTACTTTCGCGACCGGCGATGGACTTTCTGGCATCGTTTGATTACGTCCCTGGTGGGTGAATACGAGTCGGGGTTTTGCTTTTTCTTTTCTTTTTTGAGAACAAAACAACGTTACAGCGTAGGAAGGGTAGGAAAAAAGATTGTGCTCCCTGAGCGGACATATAGGGTGAAGAAAATTGCTTGCCCCCATTTTGCCCCTAGCTCGAGCCTGGAACGGAGCAATCAGTAGCAAGCAGCAGCAGTAAGCAAAAGCGAACTGCACGGACCCGGATTGCAACAAAGCAACAGCAACAGGGAAGCGCAAAAAAAAAGGATAATTACTCCTGGTGCAAACCCCAGGAAAGTAATGACACCTCGAAAATCGTTGCACGCTGGGCAATCGGTTCGCGCGCGTGTGTGTGTGTGGGAGGGCGTGGGCAAAACGAAAGATACCCGACCGAACGAAAGCGATGGAAGCAATGCCCACCAGAGAGATATGGGCAGCAATGTGCCAATGAACCAAGAGCAACAGCCAAGGGTGAAAAAAAGGTAGGCCTGAATAAGACTGATACTGGCGCGAAATCGGATGGATACGGTTTTGCAAAACTGAAACCGACGGTCACGAAGAATGCAAAATAGGTGAAAGAGAGAGAGAGAGAGAGAGAGAGAGAGAGAGAGAAAAGAGAGAACGTCCCTCAGTAATGTCGAAGTAACCGACGAAGAAACGGTGTTGGTAGATGTTGGGCAAAGTAATTTCATGATTCCGAAACCGTTGGAAACCACCTTGTTCCGTGCTCTATTTGTCTTGATGCCAACACCGGGGAGAGGAGACGAAAAGGTGGCGAAGGGCATCTTTTCCTTTCGTGCCTTTGGACGTTTAGGCATAACAAAAAAAGGTGCGAGCGCCGCTTCCGGTGCCTTTCATTGTCGGTAATGAAAAGATTCCTGCTTGCTGTTGGTGCTCCCTCTGACGCTACTATTACCACCGCTGGAACCGGCTATTACACACCCCCACCCTCCTCACCTTTTTTACCGGGGTTTGCTTCAAAGGATGTATGGAAAATGGATGATTCGAGTTCGGCAGAAATGGCAAAAGGCAAACCCACGAATGATGCTGGTACCGACCGAAGTTGCCGAAGCGGCAAGCATAACGACAATGGGCGGCTGTTTTGAATGCTTTCTGAGAAGGGTGGAGCGGAAGTAAAGGTGGCAGGGAGGGGTAACAAGTGAACACTCCACAAAGAGGCAAATGAATCCTTTTTACACTTCCCAGTCCAGAACGGGGGAAAAAGATATAAAGAAAAAAACTCCCTCCAGATAAAGCACCATAGGAAAAAAGGGACAAAGCAGAAATGCAAAGACCAACACCAAGATGGGAAGATTTTTCATGCTGTTGTTTTGGGTTTTTATGATTTCACCTTACGATTTGCGTCCCCACCTTCTCCATTCCCTCCCCCTTCCTCCCTACCTTCCTTTTCACCATTCTTGGATGTCGAATCACATCCGACGGATCTTAAGGGTGGCCCCGATTTTCGGATCATTTGCAAACGGTGGCAAGGCACCGAAAGCCGACGCCAGCTTCCTTCCGTTATCTTGTGCATACACCAGCCCTCAGCACACAAAACAAGACGTACTTTGCTTCACCTTCCGGTACCTTCAATTGGCAATGATGGGAAGGTATTTGAGAAGAATACCATTCTTAATGTGGAGCGTTTCGAAGGTAGGTAGGGTTTTTGGTAGCAGCAAGCATAGACACACATCCAGCCAGTATGGCACTCAGGATTTTTGCTAACATCTCGCTATGAGAGGGATGCCGATGCCCGACCGAACTGGGACGCCGACCGAGCGTACGCACTCATTGACATTGGAATGCGTTGCGTTGAATGTTTGGAATTATTTTTGCCGCTTTGCATTTCCCGCCAGCTGGCAGCTCATTGGGCTGAACATTCTTTCTTTTGATCATTTTGAGCATCCAGTCTAAGAGAGAGAGAGAGANCAACACCAAGATGGGAAGATTTTTCATGCTGTTGTTTTGGGTTTTTATGATTTCACCTTACGATTTGCGTCCCCACCTTCTCCATTCCCTCCCCCTTCCTCCCTACCTTCCTTTTCACCATTCTTGGATGTCGAATCACATCCGACGGATCTTAAGGGTGGCCCCGATTTTCGGATCATTTGCAAACGGTGGCAAGGCACCGAAAGCCGACGCCAGCTTCCTTCCGTTATCTTGTGCATACACCAGCCCTCAGCACACAAAACAAGACGTACTTTGCTTCACCTTCCGGTACCTTCAATTGGCAATGATGGGAAGGTATTTGAGAAGAATACCATTCTTAATGTGGAGCGTTTCGAAGGTAGGTAGGGTTTTTGGTAGCAGCAAGCATAGACACACATCCAGCCAGTATGGCACTCAGGATTTTTGCTAACATCTCGCTATGAGAGGGATGCCGATGCCCGACCGAACTGGGACGCCGACCGAGCGTACGCACTCATTGACATTGGAATGCGTTGCGTTGAATGTTTGGAATTATTTTTGCCGCTTTGCATTTCCCGCCAGCTGGCAGCTCATTGGGCTGAACATTCTTTCTTTTGATCATTTTGAGCATCCAGTCTAAGAGAGAGAGAGAGAGAGAGAGACCGATCGCAGAAGAAACTGCTATTTTGAAATAAAAACATTCGTCAGGGGCATTACTGTACATCGTACTGGTGAGACGGCGATGTGTCTGCTGATGCTGCCCGTGGTACCGTGTATGGCAGTTGTACATGAATATCTATCACACTCAAAGCATTACTGTCGGTTGGCATGCTATGGTGCTGCTTCCTATCACCATTCACGTGGATTCGCTTCTCGCCTAATCGTCTTTTCTTTTTTCTTGTTGCAGCAAATGGAAGAAAAATAAGTTATGCAAATATTTATCGAACCATCCATGAAGTTGTAACGGGTGGCTTATTTAAGCCCTGTGATCTGCTCTTGCTCCCCAGGAGCTGGAATGTTCGTGAGTGGTATTTTAAGAATGACATGACAACTGAAGGTATTTGAAAGTGAATGCTATTAATATACCTCTACTGCCTGCCGGTTTCAAACATTTCATTCACATTGGTATGTACTTATTTTTGGGACGAGTATGTCCTTCTTCATTAGCAACCTGGTGTCTATTCTAGAAGGACACGCAACCATAAAATGTAGGTGCGTTTGGGAAATGTTAATTTGGTGAAGGTATAAAATAGGTGACTTATCGGAAAAAACCTCCATAGGAAAATTCAACAGAACACCTTGCTTGCAGTTCAATTTTGGGGATAAAACACAGCAATTAGTATGAGCAAGAAATGGCATGTGTCGATGGAAGATTTAGATTAATATTTATTTATAGAATGCTTTTGAGTTCATGAAATTTATTGTGTATAACACGTCTCGAAGAAAGGCTCTCCTAAAAGCAAGTTTTACAAAACCTTTCACAAGATAAATTATTTCCAATTTCGTATATCCAATAAAGCATTGTATACAAATGCAACATACATAAAACGACTCTTCATTTTTCATGGAAATCACAATAAAATCACAAAGCTTAACCAAATGAAACAATTTAGTTTTCTTCGAAACAAGCATAACCTAGCTTTTAACATTGCTAGCCATGCCAATGCTAAGCAAAATCCTGCTAATGAAGAACAAATTGCCTTCCTTACCGACCGAACAAATATAATCTTTAGTCGAATAAATGTTTTCTTCATTATCAGGCAGGGTGTTGGAATCTCGTCGGAAATAATTGCAACTAGAATTCTAACACACATACAAACAAAAAAACACGCAAAAAATCCATCCAGATTGAAATCCAAAACCAAACCTCAGCAGCAGCAGCAGCAGGAATCGTTTCAACAACTTAATTATTCCGCCCTTTTTAACTCCCGCACCGGCCTAGCCACCTTCAGACACCTTGATCACTTCGGGTACCACCGAAACACTGACATGCTGTGGTCGGAGCCCGAATGTGATTAGTTTTCAGGCCCTGGGATAATCTTTTCTCAATAAAGTCATCCGACACCGGGAGTCCCGGGAGTCCCTGCGGACGGCTCTGTTTAATTATTCCGGCCAAAGCTTTCCAGCGCGCCCTGCTCTCTGCTGGCCGAGAAGCCTTGCAATGCAATTTCTTCAATTGAGCCCGTTTGGGCTAAAAGAAAGCTGAGGAAAGCAAAAATTCCCTAGATCAAGGTTTCTTTCTTTTTTGTCGCTTCATGGCTTCGCTTTCATGCTCTGCAAAAAGCCTGGTGTGGTCGATTATTCGAACGCTGCTGTGATGCTGTTGCGGGAATAGGTTATTTAGACTCGAATACAAGAAGTGCATTCAAAATAGAATTCAATTGCTTCTCGTACCGATGCCGGATGGAAACAAAGCACAAAGCGTACAGCGGAGACGCTTTGGAACAGGGAAATTATCCATTTTTGTACGTTACCCCATTTTCTTCCCACTACTGTCCCAAATGGCGTCTCAAGCACACGAGCTGAATGACGCTCATCTCTGTCATAGCATCAACGTTTTGCGTTATTGTTTTGCTCCCCAAACCGACGACGGAACCGACAAATGCAAAGCTGGCGCAAATCAATAATGAAAAAATGCTCCAGGGCAACAAACACAACAAAAAAAAACCAGAAAAAAGCATTAATGCAAAATTGAGTGCCGAAAAAGTTCAACAGAAGAACCACTCAGAACACATCTTTGCCTCTTGTTATGGAACGGGAACAAACAAAAACCCATCTTTTTGAACCGTACTAACCATAAATGCAGTCGAGGATGCAGTCATAAAACGGTACACGGAGTATCAAAGTGCAAATTGCACTTTAAAGATGTTTTTTAATGAAACTTTGTTGGAAAAGTAGACAACAAATTGAAATGCAATATTAGACTGGTAAGATTAGTGAGCAAATCTGCAAATAGACCATTGTTTGGAGAGGTTTTATCAGATTTATGTATGAATTTCTATATTCTCAAATGATGTCAAACTATCACTATGATTCAAACTTTAACGAAAATCGAATAAAGAACAACATTTCGAATTGAAATTGTTGGTAATTCATGAGTATGGTTGGATATGATTATATTTAATCTGAAGAGTAAGTAATTTTGAAATAAAAATAAAAACATTTGTATGATTCATCAAACTATTGCTGAATAATTAACAACAAATAGGAGATACATCAAGAAACAACAAAAATTTTAGCTTCAACAATTAATTAACTCTTTTTTATGTAAATTCTAAGAACTTCTGAAAATTCTTTACGATATTTTTGAAGTAGCACACAATTGAATAAAGTAGCGATCTAGTTTCTTCTGGTACGACAAGGATCCAAAACATACGAAATGCGATAAATAAAAAAAAAACCACGCACACTCACAAGAATGGCAAATAAACCAACCATCCCTGTGGAGAAGGGTGCTAATTAAATGAAAATGAAAGAGATAATTCACTGATTTTTGCTGGCGTAGACGTTGTTCGGCCCTCATTTCCTGCCGGTTCGCACCAGCCTTAACCCACCTGAAGACAAATCGAGCAAAAGCAGCAAAAACTGCGAAAAGAATGTGCACACAAAAACCACAAGCAGCGGAGACCCCCGCAACATGGGTAAAGTTTTTTCCTACGCCAACACACGCAAACACCGAACCGAGGTACCGAAAAATATTAGCCCACCGACCGGCAGTGTCGGTAGTTGCCTGAAAGCAAATTCTTACGCCATAGTTTTGTGGTGGCAACGTTCGTCGGGTGAGCCAATCACGGTGGTGCGCTAGGGTGTGACTGTATCAGTATCCCACGTCATGCCCGTGACCGTGGTGGTAAATGAGATGAGTAAAGGATTTGGCAACTTCTTAGCTTCAGGCAAGGCACCATCACCCTCGGAAAGGTGTATGGAAGGCGTGGGAATTGGGTGAACGAACTTGGATTTGTTGCGGCAACACGTGGAATGTGGCACGTTTCGGCGTTCTTTGCACTGGTAAGCTCGACTTTTGCTTCACGATAATTAAGTTGTCCTTGCCGGGTGTCGATATTCTCCGTAACGGGACGGTTGCATTCATCGAACTCGCAAATCATAAGAAGCGCAAAGAAAAAGTGCTTCTTCTCGTGCACGTAGCCAGTTCGTGTTGCGGCAGGTGATTGCGGAACGGTATAATGAAGCGACTGGCACTGGTAACTTTTGTACATTCTGCGGGACAGACGAGAAAAAAAGACGAGAAAGAACAACCGAATCAGCTCACACACACATACACACACCGAGGAAAATACCAATCATTGGGGGGCATGTTACTGCAGCGATGTGATATGCTCTTTACTACGAGCAAGCACTAATGCTCCGTTGCGGTTCGCCTTCACGCTCGTTTTCTTTCTCGACGCGCGTTGACCGTTTGCGGTTAGTTTAGGGCTTTGAATAATTCATTAGCAACATTGTCCTTGCCCACAGGAGGGTGCACACAGGAAAGGGAAGCAATCGAAGCAGCATTGACTTTTTGGAGGAATTACTTTATTAATGCTCTATTTGTTCGTGCTTTGTGTTTGTGTTTTGCGGGAGGGCGCTAGTCATAAAAGGTCTAATGAAGCGTTGTTTAGACAAATTATGAACTTGAACAGTAATTAGTGGGCTGAAAGAAAACATACTTTGCTCGAGATAAGGCGATGTGTGTTAAATTGAGTGTTTATGAGCTTTATGGGTATATAGTATTCTTTTTACTTGTGTTATGTTATCATATTTAATAAAGCTATAACAGCGCAGCTTTATTAACTAAGATAACATAACACAAGTTGGCGTAACAAGCATACGTCGATTACTAAAATGTAATCGTCCATTGCAACTTCTGGAAAATATTGTTCAATTCGTGATATACATTTAAAATGCTATTTAGTGCTTATGCTCGTTAGTTATGCTTCGTCTTTCATGTACTCATCTGTACTCGACTTAGACCTATTTTATTTTGTACAAAGGATTACCACATTACCAACCCAATGGGACTAATTTGAATTTTCAGTTACTGTAATGAAATCATCCTTCATCATACGGTACGATGAGTTGAAAGGCTCAATTCTCCAGTTGCAATAGTTACTCAGAAATATACACAGGTGCTTAAAATTGCTTGGAATAGATTTCTTACGAAAAAAAGTAGTTTGCTTTGAAATAGTATAAATCTCACACAGTCATTTGATATCTTTAGTTCTTAAGTCTTATTGGTAAAGCAATGCTAGAAGCATTGGCAAGAAATGCTTTTTCTTCAATCCTGATGAAAGGCCTGATAGTAATGTTATTAATATCTAATGCTTAACAAAACAATGCAATATATATAATTGCAATCAGCTTATAACTACATTATCAAATAAATCAATTATTATTACTTACTATTCTCATAATGACTTTCATATATGTAATACGCAATGTACAAAAGGACGTTTTTCAGCATAATTCCTGTGCAATTTACTTGGGCGATTGACTGTATGCAATTACTCATCATAAATACATTTGTCATTGTAAATAGAATGTTGAGAGACATTTGCGCGATAAGTCGTTTCACCTTCCTTTCTGCAGGCCTTTTCAACAATATATTGCATAGCTTCTGGTGCTCACGAACTCAACACGTAGGGAAATAATACACTTTTACTATATATTCGGGAATGGGAAACATTTTCTCCACAAAATCCTCTCTATACCTCCAATCGTAAGGAATCTTCTCTAACATCTTCTATCACACAATCGTTTAAATGTCATTATTCGCCAAGAATAGCTACCATATCAATCGCAAAATTCCAACATCCAACAGGCAGTACGGTTTATTGAACACCCTGCACCGAATGGAACCAAATCTTATAACAAGTATATCTCATATCGTACCAACACTTCCAACGATGAAATGCCATACATTTCGTTTGTGCTGCCACCGAACCTCTTCGCCTCGTGCTTTGATAATGCAATCGAACAAGTTAGCCAGCACCGGCTTCAAAACCACACGGCGCTGTACGGTACATGGTACAATTCTTGAGACGCACAGGTCTCATCTGGGGATCTGTCATCTGGTGTATGAATTCCAGCACAAAGCCACCGTCGTCGATTCTAGACAACTTTTCCCAGACACACACACACACACACATGCTGTTGTGTGAGAAAAGAAATTGTTCGAGAAATGCTAGCAATCGAACTAAATCGAATCGCATCGCCACCCTCACATACTTCGAGGAAGAAAAAAGAAATACGCTCCGTTTATTTGATTTTTCGGTGAGCAAAAGTCCTGACGTGGAGGCTTCAACGAACTATAAACGATTCATTTTCGATCCGTTCACAACTCTCGAAGGATCTCATGAAATTGTGCATGTATTGGGTGCATTATTTCCGCTCGTGACGTACGATCACGTGCCACCATCCACAGAATAGAGGGAAGAATGGGTGGAAAGGTGTCTCCTAACCAGCAAAAGCGACGCTCCGAACGGCAACTCGGGAAGTTGTTTCACAAATTCCAATCATATATTCAATATTGATTTTGCTATTCGCAAATTTTCAGCCTCAACAAAAGAGGAAGCCGAAACGTTCGGCTGGCCCGTATTAACGTTAAATGGGTCGTCATCACCCGCCTTCATTATCGGGTCACGTAGTGAAATCGAATCCTTAACTTGTCGCTGTTCGGGGTGTTTCGAGGTGGAATGGTTCGAGGTGAGTTCTATTTTCTACCGATAAAAGGGTTAAGTGCGTTGCAATATTTTATTCCAGGGTTAGGCAACCTTGCCGCGATAGATAATCAGATGATTGTAACCAATTTGTATTTTATCTACAGTTTATGCAAGTTTTGTATTGATTTTTGAGATTTGTTAAAGATTTTGAGGTGGAGGTGTATTTATATCTTCACTAAAAATTGTTTAAGAAGCAAGTCGTACATGAAATATTTTTTTAAAAACTTGAAATAAAATAATCAGCCATAAATGGAGCAGAGGGTCTTCAATATATTAATAATGAAAACAAAACCACGCTTTCACCAGCCACAGAAAATCTTTTTCTTCCCTGTCAACCCGAACCTTTATACGGAAAACCCTCATACGGGGAAAAGTTTTACCGGATTGCGTTACTCCAAAAACGCGAACAGAAAGAACACCCCGCTCTGTCCTTAAATCGCACCGTCATCGTGCGTGGCGTTCCAATCGATGCAAATATTCCTAAATTTCAACATACTGCCACCCTTACAGTCCCTGTGTTTCACCTGCAAAACGGGGAAAGACCTTCGTTTCGAATGGTTCTATCAATCGAACTTTTCGCGTTCGATCCACGGGACGGATAATACAATTTTAATTAAAAACATAGTTCCTACTGCACTCCCCGCAAACTCCCACACTCTCCCATCCTTCCCAACCCCTTCAGGGGATGCACTAGGGTTTGAAAAACTTTTTGCAAAAACACACATGTACACACCCTAACGAACGCACTCACGAAATACGTAAAGGATGCTTCAACCAGCCCGCACACAATGGTGCACGGGTCAATATTTAATTTAATTTTCTACCGCACACAGGCCCACGCGGATGCTACGCGTAAAGCGCGTCGATAGACGGACCCGTGAACGCAACGCATTGGTGGCAATGATGGCATTGGTGCAGGAGGGACGAAAAAATATGCGCAAAATAGGCACACATCAAAATGCTCTTGAAATGCCGACAACCGGCCTGTGCACCGAAACCGCTCCAGAGCGAGTTCAAGAGGAAAGGTGCTTTTCTTCTTTTGTTTTTCCACATCCACACATATTTGCTGCCACGGGAGGTTGCGTGAAAGCGGGTGAGAGCCAATGCGTAGGAGTTTCCCACTTTATGGTTCAAGTTCAATCGACCGAAAGGTAGGTAGCAAAGAAAGCTAAAGCACTTGACGGGTATGGACACTCACCTTGCACGTCGATGCAACCGATCTGCTTCTTCATCGGACTGGCGTTGATCTGACACATGTAGCAACCTCGGTCGGATTCACGCAACTGCCGGATGCGCAAACGCCACGTGCGAAAGTCTTCATGGACGACGCTGATGCGGGAGTTGTGCGTGACGACACGGCCCTGCAGCGCTAGCACGGTTTGGTCGGAGGCCCGCAACCAGCCGACCTTGTACCGACCGAGGTTCTTGACCGAGCAGGTCAGGATCGCTTCCCGGCCGGTCGGGGACGAGATGTTCTGGATGGTGCCCTCGAACTCCGGTTCGAGGTCGACCGGTAGTTGCTGGGATTGGTTTAAATCTGGGAACGAGTAAGCAGAACGTTTGACTTATTTAGGTTGGTTGAATAAAGTTGTATTGCTGTATAGTTTTCCTTTAATATTTACTATTTTACGTAACGATAAAGTATGAGAATCCAAGTGTAAGGAGTTTTAATTTAAAATATTTAGTTAGTTAGTAGAACGTTTAAATAGACATTCTAGTAAAAATGTGTTTTTTGAAATCATAATACTATGATACATTTTAAAATAAATGTTAAATATAATGGAAAAAAGAAGGAATGGAAATAGAGGTGACCTTAACATTTTTTTGTTTATTTTGATACTGTAGAAACTTGACCTTGCCAATTAATTAATCTTTTGCTAAATTAAAGTTTTCGTAATAGAACATTAGAGCAATTTCTGTATTATTTTCAAGTTGAAATGGAATATGTCTAGTTAGCGATGGTTTAGATTTGCAAATACAATCTACAGACCTCTTTTAACTGACTTAACCTCGTCAGAATGTTTTGTACAAAATGAAAAAAACTCTAAATTATCTCTACAAATGTTGGTTTCAAAACTCAAACTGATTTTCAGTTAACGTTTCATATCAAAAAACGCTGTAATGTACAGCATTTTTTGATTTTTATTTAAACAAAACACAACCC